>WBMW01005599.1:880685-991390 GCA_013396635.1 Penelope pileata
AAAAAAAAAAAAAATCTAGATCTGAAAGGTACTTCAGGGAACGGCCTCAAGTTTCACCAGGGGAAGTTCAGGTTGGATATTAGGAAAAACTTCTCCAAAAGAGTGGTCAGGCACCAGAACAGGTTGCCCAGGGGGGTGGTGGAGTCCCTGTCCCTGGAGGTGTTCAAGACACATCTAAATGTGGTACTTAGGGGCCTGGTTTAGTGGTTTAATGGGTAATCTTGGTGGTAGGTGGACAGTTGGACTAGATGATCTTGGAGGTCTTTTCCTACCTTGATGATCCTATGATTCTTTTCAGACACTTTTTTAGTTTAACACCAGTATTGGTAACCATTAGTCTAAGAAAGTTTGTAAGATATTCTGCCAAATTTTGCTTCTCTTAGTAGTTCTAGCCTAAGCACTTTTCCTCTTAGTACTCCTAGTTAGACAC
The DNA here is from genome assembly GCA_013396635.1 of Penelope pileata. Classification (NCBI taxonomy): domain Eukaryota; kingdom Metazoa; phylum Chordata; class Aves; order Galliformes; family Cracidae; genus Penelope; species Penelope pileata. Next base: position 881,116 of record WBMW01005599.1, read on the forward strand.
CAGTATACCAATATCATGCCTGCCTCCTTGATTTTACCCTATTGGTTCAAATGCAGTACGTCTGCTATCCATAATAATAAATTCTGAAATCTTACCAATGATTTACTGGCTCTTAGTCAAGTGGCAGAAGTAAGATTAACTCAGCCGCTTCATAAATCACATTGTTTCAGTTTAGTTGTATGCTACAGCCAATTTTACGTTGCCTGAGGTATTCAGAGGATATGTTAAGATCATACAGAGATACACAGGAGGGACAGAGATGTACAGCAATGTGAAGTCACCCAAGCACCTTTGCTCAGAGCCATTTCAGTTTACGAGCGGGGTTTATGAGTGCTGGTAGCAAGGGAAGCCCCAGCTGATTCCCCACGGAGCTCCCCAGTTCCACATTGCCATCCTCTAGGCTGCCAGCACCCATCCTGCTTGGGTGCTGTGCACACTAGGGAGGCTGCATGCAGTCACTAAGCACCAGAAATAAATTAAAACCCAAGACGGGACTGCGCAGAGCTGGGTCTGCCATCCACACTATCAAACAAACAGCACCTGATTGTTAGTTTGTTAAAGAATTCTGTATACAGGCTTAGCTTGGAATTAAAAAATCCTGAAAATTCAGTTAAAAATAACTGATGGAAATCAAGGAATAAAAAAATAATTGATGAAACTAGATATTACTTTGAAATTTATGATTTATTTTTTGCAGACTTCTTGGATTTTCCTGTTCAACATTTTCTTTGTAAAGAAAATAGTACTTAGATTATCTTCCATTTTAACACACATTGAAAACATGACAGAGTTTTGTCTCTCGGTGATAAAACTAGCAAAAATAGAACACTTATGATAACTCTGCCTTTGAAAAACATCAGCAAAAAGCCCCCCAAGCTCCATGAACATGTTGCAGACTGCACATGTCACATAACTAAGGACTACAATTTTTTGCCTGAGGCTCCCACATTTAACAAAGGGAAACACTGCTTTCAACAAAAGATGCTATTCTAGTTATGTGCCCTTTTACCCTGTCAGAGAAACAGCTGGTATCATAAAGTCACAGCTAATTTGTATCATGTCTATGCTAAAAGTCAGATTCAGTTTGTATCAGACTTTCAAAGTTGGTCTTAATACCAGTTGATGGATGACAGCTTTTCTTGCCTTCTCTTTTCCCTAAACATGTTTAAACACTGTCCCTCATAAAAAAAAAAAAAAAAAAAAAAAAAAAAAAAAAAACCCCAAAAGCAAAAAAAAAAAAAGACCCCAATGCTCAAAATATAAATGGAATCATTAATGTTTTACATAACAAGGGTATGCACAAATATTTAATTAAATTAGTAAGTTAAAATTCCTGAAGAAGGGCGAGAAAATTACATCAACAGTTCTGATGGTCTGTGACAAATGAATAGAGCTGTAAGACAGACACGTGGGTACCAAGTGAAGTGGAAAAAAGTTTCTCTTAAAAAACAAAGAACCCTTGCCTCAGGTAATCTCTCGCATTTTGGAGTGTCTGTGGTCCTAAAAGTATTTCAGGCTGCCTACAGAGACTTTAAGGGCTTTTTCAAGGTCAGCACTCAACAATTCAGGAAAGGCCAATTTTACTTTATTTTTTTTTTCTTTTAAGGGGACCTGTTTCTCATTTATGCTATTAAATGTCATCTACTCTCATTTTAAGATCACTGAAGCAGAATGCCTGATCTGTGTAAAGGGACTTCAGTGAAAGTGAGGGTCAGGCCAAAGTCTTAACAGCTCCAAACCTGCAGCACTCGTGTGAGAAAGAGCTGCAAAGATCAGGCTCTTCTTGGAAAATAGACATAGGGGAGCTTCCAGACATTGGGAGTTCAAGCTCAGTTCAAATAAACATCTAAAAGCTCTGGTGCACTTCTGAGGCTACCCTCCACTACAGCGGAGACCACAATATTAGCTTCAGACAAGATATTCTTTTGAAACTCCCGATACTTTGTGTTTCTCAATGATCTAGTAGTATTTGACCAAGCCTCTTTCCTCCCATGATCCCAAACACTATCAACAAAATGTATACAAGGAAAATCACAACATCCTGAGAAGAGGGAAATACTGTTCCCATTGTTTGTTTGTATGTTTTTCTAATGCTGCAGTAGTATGATTATCTGGGCTCCAAGCAGTTGGCCCCAGGTATTCATCTAAGTACTCTGAGTGAACAAGGTCCCTGGGAAGTTCAAAGCAACAGTATCAGTAATGCAATTTTAAAGTAGCAGGAGGGCTTATTGTGACTACGCTAAGAGCAGCTGTCAATGAAGAGTGAAGAATCCCAGCTCCCAGCCTATCTTTCCCTCAGTGCTTGCATTTCCTGCCTTAGAAGGTTAATATTGCACAGAAGACAGTAAGATACAGCTTCTGCTGTGCCTAAGCTGTGCTTGGCACTGCTTTCTGAAGGACTCCTTGCCAGCTAACAGAGCCAAAGCACAGCAAGCTCCTGCCACATCCTCTCCAGCGAGCTATATCTGCTCCCTACCTACTGGGAAGATGCAGATAATCAACTCCACTCCCTTCACTCCAAGCACAGCAGTGAATCTGCCCCTACATATGATCCTTGTGCTTGTTCAGTTGTTGTGTTGTTTTTTTTTCTTCCGTTCTTAAACCTATGTCTGGCAAGATACGGTTTATTAGAAGCAGATTTCTCTTCCACTACTCATTGTGTCAGTTTTACAATTCCTAGGTGGTGTAATTCCTGGAAAATAAAAAATGTTCTTCATCCAAAATTTTGGATGAGTCACTGCAGGTTTACTTGTTTTGATTCACCCTTAAATGTAGCATAACTTTCTACACCTAAATGATGCTCTGGTTTCATTTTGGCTGTCGGTTAGCTACAAATTTTTTTCAAGTGATAGGACTTGCAGAAAATGATGCCCACAAATTGGGCTCAGCAGCCACCAAAAGGTAGACATCAGATTTTTGTGAGAACATAAACTGCATCAGGAAAAAGACATTATTACTTCCCAGACTTGATTCCATGGTATTAAACTAAGCAAAACTTCAAGCAGTTGACTTTAATGTCTTTTCAAGAATGTAATGCCACACAAAAACTAACAGGTTCTCATCATACTGAAAAATACCCCAGCTGCACTCAGAGGTTACCTGAAGTTCCAGAACCCATGAGGAAACTCAGGCCAGGCTTGGTGCTGCATCTCCATTTCCCATCAGCAGAGAAGAAGGATAAGGGCAGGAAGATCCCACACTTATATTGGTGCAACTCACCACAATAAAGCTACAGAAAAATTAGTCTTTGAAGACTATACAGAAATGCTGTACATCTTGACATGCTGTCCTGACTATTTTAGACAAAAGCTGGCCAAAACCTTTCTTACACAGTGTTTCCCAGTGGCAAAAATCTTGACATAAAAAATGCACATTTCTGAGGAAGATAAAAACCAGCTATCACTAGCCAGTGTATTAGAACCTTAATCTTATAAGGTATCACTTCTTTCGGAAAGTAATTTATACAAGCATGTCTCAGTTTGCCAGTTTGTCTTCCAAAGTCAGATTTGGCTGTATTTAATAACTGACAGAAAACTTACAGATCTACCACATGCAAACTAAACTACATTAATGCATTTCATATCCAGATAAAAATATGTGCCTTCTGTCTTAGTTTCTAACAGAAGTTACGTTTTTCATAGTGTCTAGTATGACCCTTCCTCCCGGCTAACCACTTCTGTAACCAAAGGAACAGGGAATCCCAAAAAACCAATCACATGATGTTATATGGTATGGAATAGCTCTTTGGTCAGTTTGGGTCAGCTGCCCTGGTCCTGTCCCCTCCCAGTTCCCAGCTCCTTATGCCCCCCCCCAACTGTTTCACTGGCAGAGGAATGCAGAACTGAGTATGTCCTGGGCTCTGTTCAACACTGCAAGGATGTTACCAGTTTTGTTTCTCTTCTGAGGCCAAAACATAGCTTCATACTAGACACTATGTAACTTCGTTAGAAACTAAGACACCTTGTTTCCAGTACTTCATTGAGATACTGCTTATTTTTTCCTTTCCTAATGATTGTAACGGTCCGTATCATCTGCTTTAATGATTTTTCTAAAGGCAACTGCTGGCATTTTTTGTGTTATTTTCATTCATGTTCCCTAAAGACCATCCTCCCTATTTGGCCAGATTTACAGTTTGAAAGAGAAGGTTATAACTGTGGAAGCTGTTATCAGATTTTGCTTTCTATTCTTGACAGAATTCTTCAAACACTTTGATAAGTTCAGTGCAAATGCAGCAGGATTTCAGCATGAGACAGATGAGGCTCCTCTTGCACTCTCTACTTGGAGCAGATGAATTAATCACTGAAGGACAGTGCATTTTCAGACACAACTTAAGCATCAAAATAAGGCACCAGGTCAGAAATACATTGAAGTGCAAGTCTCAGTTTTGAGCAATGGAAGCAGCTTGTNCCCCCCCGCCCCATATGCCTCAAAAGTAATACAGAACTCCAAAACAGCAATCAGAGCAGAGAACAGCCTGCAACAATTATCAGTCCATTCAGCACTTGCACAAATTTTCTCTGAAGCACATGTAACATTAAAACTTTCTTCCCCAAGGATGACAACAAAACAACTAAAATGGGGCCAGACCCAGCATTCTCGAAGAGGGGAGGCTACTGGGGATGAAAGAAATGCAACCAGTGTGCAGTTTGCAGCCATGCTCCTCTCGTCCTTCTCGCTGCTGTTGCCAAAAAGAGAAGGAACAGGGCAGAGGTACAGTGGGACAGGCACATGGAGATCATGGGCAAGACAAATATGAAGCTTACTGTACCCTGAATTAACTGAACACAGTGGTACCTAAGGGAGTTTGCNGAAAACTTACAGATCTACCACATGCAAACTAAACTACATTAATGCATTTCATATCCAGATAAAAATATGTGCCTTCTGTCTTAGTTTCTAACAGAAGTTACGTTTTTCATAGTGTCTAGTATGACCCTTCCTCCCGGCTAACCACTTCTGTAACCAAAGGAACAGGGAATCCCAAAAAACCAATCACATGATGTTATATGGTATGGAATAGCTCTTTGGTCAGTTTGGGTCAGCTGCCCTGGTCCTGTCCCCTCCCAGTTCCCAGCTCCTTATGCCCCCCCCCAACTGTTTCACTGGCAGAGGAATGCAGAACTGAGTATGTCCTGGGCTCTGTTCAACACTGCAAGGATGTTACCAGTTTTGTTTCTCTTCTGAGGCCAAAACATAGCTTCATACTAGACACTATGTAACTTCGTTAGAAACTAAGACACCTTGTTTCCAGTACTTCATTGAGATACTGCTTATTTTTTCCTTTCCTAATGATTGTAACGGTCCGTATCATCTGCTTTAATGATTTTTCTAAAGGCAACTGCTGGCATTTTTTGTGTTATTTTCATTCATGTTCCCTAAAGACCATCCTCCCTATTTGGCCAGATTTACAGTTTGAAAGAGAAGGTTATAACTGTGGAAGCTGTTATCAGATTTTGCTTTCTATTCTTGACAGAATTCTTCAAACACTTTGATAAGTTCAGTGCAAATGCAGCAGGATTTCAGCATGAGACAGATGAGGCTCCTCTTGCACTCTCTACTTGGAGCAGATGAATTAATCACTGAAGGACAGTGCATTTTCAGACACAACTTAAGCATCAAAATAAGGCACCAGGTCAGAAATACATTGAAGTGCAAGTCTCAGTTTTGAGCAATGGAAGCAGCTTGTTTCAACACCATAGTCTGCACGCTCAGATGCATCTACAACTACAAGTCCAGCTGCTGAGCTGTCAAAAAAACTCCGGAGGGCAGTCACTGCTTTCTTTGCATATCCCATCCTAAAGCGCAGGAGTAAAGAGCACTTACATTTCTGATCCCATTCACATCTGGAAACCATGGCATCCCTCTCCTTGGGTCAGATTTTTAAGGAGCTTAGGTACCTTATGAATGCACTATCAAAGGAAGCACAAGGGAACTTAACTTCACTGATCTCACCGGAAGAAGTGTTTCATGGGAAATTTTAGAATGCTTAGTCTGGTTCTGAATCAGAAAGAATTCCTCCCTTTGGAATATCAGAACTTCTGACAAACTGGAAAGCCTAGATNGTTGCCAAAAAGAGAAGGAACAGGGCAGAGGTACAGTGGGACAGGCACATGGAGATCATGGGCAAGACAAATATGAAGCTTACTGTACCCTGAATTAACTGAACACAGTGGTACCTAAGGGAGTTTGCTTGACCCTGGTGCAATATCTGTGACTACCAGGCTGCTGTCACAGGCACTGCTTAAACTTAGAGGCAGTTGTCTGTATGTCTTCACTCTGGAGTTTCCATATATTCAGAGAGTGAAGTTTGTGCACATCACAAACACTTCCTTTAAGTGGTTTTGAGCCATCTGTTGTTCTGTTGCTCTGATAGTGAAAAAAAAAACATTTGTTTAAAAAAAAAAAAATGTACAGCTAAGTGATGTGTGTTTGAATTAGTTACTGGTCACTGAGAATCTCAGAGACCCCTCAAAGCCCACACTTGCTCTAAAAAGACAAGTGAATATAATTTAAATACAGTGCAAGACGCTCATAGCAAGCAGAAAACCTGCTGAAATCCAATGAACAAATAAAAATAACTTCTAAAAGAACAGCTATATGCCCACTAAATGATTACTATAAAATTCAAAATAAAATTCTTTAAATCTAGTATCTATTCTGAAGAAAGATTGTGGTGACAGTGGCCCCAGAGGAACAAAAGCCAAGGGCCTCACTGCAGACTTGCTCACTGGTTTTGAATTGGCCCCCAGAGCAGCAGGCACGCACTCGGGAAAAAATATAGAGAGGGAAAAAAAAAAAAATGCAGAAATACCATCAAATTTCCACTGGCAAGGAAAACTGAGGTAAATGCTTTAATCATACTCACAGGAAGGCAATCAGAGGAAGTATTCTGATCCTTTCAGTATCAAACCAGATGCTGATGAATTCAAAACAATGACTCCAGAAACTAGAGGTGATCACTGTAGAGACATAAAAGTAAACGTTGTTTAGCCTATTGCAGATAAGAGAAAAAAACACATCTTTTGTAAAGTCTTCCCCAGCAAATTCCCTTTCCTTTTCTTTTTTTTTTTGAAGCATAGAATAAAACAAAAGCAGAAAAAGAAAACATAATAAAACAGAAATTTTTTCCATGATTCTATGATTCTATTTTGCAAGATAGATGAAACTCAGTATCAACAGCTATATAAGCTACAAATTTACAAGCAGCTTTCAATAGAAATGAAGTTACAGAGCCCCATTACCAAAATTATATTCTGCACGTGTTCCATTTTATTCAATAGCTCAATAGTTAGGGCTGTGATAGGGTTTGAATCAGATATATTCCTGGAGGGATTTTAGCCTACATCCTCCCAAAGGACACTAGCACTTGGATGTACCTCCCAGTCCTTTCCTATCAGTGCTAGTGTTAAGAGTAGAAGAGAAACTGTAAGACAGTAAAGGCCCAGCCATCTCAGTATCCCATCTCTGACAGCAGCCAATATCAGATCTTTAGGGTACAGCATAGGAACAGGGAAAGCACATAATGATGCTTCCCACAAATACTCTTCCAGTTTACAACTGGTAGCTTCCAGAATGTCTGAGTCAAAGGTGAAATTTGTCTATTTACTAATCTCCATGGCAGCTTTTTTCCATTATTATTTCCAGTAGCTGCAAACATTCAGCGAAATCCCATAGCAGAGTGTCCCACAACATAATTATGTGCTATGTGAAGATATAGTTCACTCTGGACAGGTAATTTAACCTCCAGAGTGACACAGGCTCAGCTATGCCACTTCCCAGTTGAAGGTTCACTCCCCTAATGCACAGTTAGGTGTGGAACGCAAATAGGAAGCATTCCTCATTGCACCACATACAATGAAGTAATCCCAAACTACCCAACAGCAACATAGATAAGAAGCTGTTTTGGAAGTAGCACATCTGGGTTTCAGTCACAATTACATATTTAATCATTTAGGAAAGTAAAATAACACGAGTAGGAAAGACTGGGAATACCATAAAAATAACTGTTCTTTATAGTTGGAGAGTGGACTCTAAAATTCCTTTGGACAAAGGAAGTGATCCAGTCTAATGGGTTCTAAGTCAGTAATCAGTTCAATAAAGGATTCTTTAGGTCTTTAAAAATAGTATTTCATTTCACAGGATCACAGAATAGTCCAGATCGTGGGACACTTCTGGCAATCACTTAGTCCAATTCCCTATTGAAAGCAGGTTGCCTGGGATCATGTCGAGTTGGATTTTGAATATCTCCATGGATGGAGACTCCACAGCCTCTATGGGCAACTTCTTCCAGTGTTTATCATTTAGAATTCAAAAATACACGTTACGTTTAAATAGAATATTCTGGTTTTTAATTTGTGTCTCATTCACCTAAGCCTGTCATTGGGCACCACTGAGAAGAGTCTAGTTCCATCTTTTTGGCCATCATCCCTCCCCTCTCCTTCGAAGACACTGAGAGCAGCTGTTAAACGTGAACCTCATTCCAGTTACAGCAGGAATTTTTGTCCATAGATTTCAGCATTGTCTTTTATGTGAATAACCTTTAAATAAATTATATAGGTGAGGTATTTAATTGCTTATCCATTTCTTCCAGATCTCCTTTCAGTTTTTATGTTAGGATTAAGTTTATTTACTTATGATGACATTGCAGAGGGAACACAAATAAAGCCTTCCAACTTTTCCTCAGATGTGTTATGTGCACAAAGGCAGATTTTCATTAGAGTGTTTGGCAAATAAGCATTGCCAGCAGAGGATGGGCAAGAGAAACCTCATACGTATCCGTTGTTATGCAAACAGGTGCCCAAGGAATTTGCTTTCCAGGTAAACCTAAACTGGAGAGGCGTGTTATCTCCTGTGAACTGCTCACCTAACCACTTCTGAGCAACTTATCAGTACACAACATCAGCAAAGTAAATAAAAACATCTAGTAACTCTCCTGCAGCCATACACTTAAGTGAGAATTTAATTTTAAAATTATGTTTAAAGCCCATTGACTTCAGGCTAAGCACACACTTAGCCTGAACTTACATGTTCTGCTGAATGGGGACATTTTGCCATATCAGATCTCTGCTTCAAGTGCCAGAGAAGAAGAAAGCCATGCTGCCAGCAGTGCCTCTTCCAGCCCAGCTGCAGAATGTATTGGAGATCTGAAGGCCAGGGAGGAAATAAATCCTTCTCTAACATCCACTCACCTTTTGCAGTTCAACTTCTTGGGGCCCCAATGGGCCTCGCTTTCAACCTATTCCCAATGTCTCGGGCATAACAGTACACAAAATAATTCACCAGAACAGGGCTCTGGGCAGCCTGAGCACACTGAATCTCGCGTGATAAGCTGCTCCATGAATGTTCTCAATTACAGTTTGAATTAGAGCTTATAATCATGATTGTTTTTTAAAACAATGCCAGACAGTCATGAGAGACCCTGAGAAGGAGAAAGATCCATCCCTTCCCTGCAGCCAAGCTGCTAATATCCTTTCAACAGCAACTCATCTTACCTACAAAGTTTCAGGAAACAGCGTATTTCTTGTCAACCATCTTAAAATTCCAGTTTTCCTTACACTAATCTCAGCAGTAGAGCACCCTAAGACTGGTGAACAATCATCCCTCTACACACAATGATACTCCCACAGTGTAAGAGAGCAACTTGAGATTTATTGACTGCCCTAGATGTAGACTTTTATTCTGTATAGCCTGGCATGAGAAGATAATGGAAGTTAAGCACAGTCAAAAGGCAGGACTAGACATAGCTCGTAACTAGTGGAAGCAGACTTCAAGTTCTTTGCATAGTTATTCTTGAAAGTAGAAGCTAACAAACAAGCAAAGTATGTGTACATCTGAGCAGATGTGGGCTGGAACATCATCCTCAGCCACACAAATATAGCTCTTGCTTCCTTCTTTGGCCATGTGCATGCTACTGGGCAGAAATCATTTGCTAACCACACAGCAGTGGCATTCACGTTAGCAGAAAACCAGGCTCCTCACCTCTTCCTGCTTTGTTCAGCACTTACTGCCCACAGGAACAAACACAGGGTTGTGCTCTTTGCTTTCTCCACACAGGGTCTGCTGTGGCATCAGTGGCAGCAAGAACAGGCCAAACCTGTTCCAGAATAGCCATTTGTTCCCATGTAAAACTCTCTCCCCAACAGAGCAGCAACATGTACATGTGCAGAAAGGAAAAGTTGATTCAGGAAGGCTTTTCCCCTTTTGATTTGATCTGGAAGGACAAACAGCTTTAAATTTAAAAATCAAAGCCTGCCATGTTCCTTTTTGATCATCTGGAGATCGAACGTAATCTCTCCTACATCACTGGCAGTGCATATAGGCATGTCTGCTACATAACGCGCTGCCAAAGGAAAATATTTACTGATAATAAGAAATTTCCAGTTGCTCAGAAATCTACATCTCTCAAGATATCCAGTCAACTCGCTGTGGCAAAGCTTTCTAAGTATCTGCTATCAACTGCCACAACAACTACAAGAAGAATGGGATTCCTTGTCCCATTTAGAGAAGGTTTACAGGAAGCTTAGAGCTCTGATCCAAATATTAATAACTCATAAAAAATATGCATAATAATACAGAAAATAGTCACTTGCAACAGACAGCAAATGGAAACAGGCTATTCTGATTTAAAGCATATTTTGACAGCTGCTAGCATCATTCAACATGACAAATGAAGGAATTCAGTCAAAAAAAAAAAAAGTAGAGAAGTGCAGAAGTGCAGCCAAAAAATGTCTGTAATAACAAAAAGGTTGCCTCTTGTGAAAGCTCCAATTTTTTCCTCTTCTACATCTTCTCAAGTTATTAAGCACGAATACATTGCTGGAACGGGTGTCAGAAGAGAGAGAGCTACAGGGAACTTTCTGCAAGTTGCATCCTTTTCAGAGAATTCTAACTAATGGCATTTCTGAGAAGAATTCTGAGTGACAGGATTAGTGCCAGCACTAAAAGTTACTATTTGGGGATCCTGAAGCTCACAGCTCCCATAAAAATAAAGCAGTTTAGAAAAGAGCTTTGTGCAAATGAAGCCATTCCCTCAGCAGGGAAAGTTCATGTGAACCTCTTCTGCAGCTTCCCTTCACATGGGTTTTTCACTGGAGATGGGATAACAAAGTCCCTGGAGAACGGCCTCCCCTAGAGTGCAGAAGGATTGATTCAAATTTGCTAGGTTAATCCTTGGGGAATATTTCTATAACAAGTCAAAATGAAACCCAAAGAATGAACGTTCCCAAACTTTGTTGAGGGGAACATATGGTTCCACTTTCCATGCTTCAGGATTTATTTTGGGTTTGTACAGGATACATTTTACTTTCGTTTTTCTAATTCACACCACCTTCCTCCTGCGACAATCTTCTAGTATTCTCCTACTAAGAGTCAGCCCAAAACACGATTTCACTATTACTCCTATCTGTGATAAAGACCTTGGGACAATTCATTCAACTGACCAGAAGCATTGTATTTTATTTGATCACTGTAAAATCTACAAGTACTAAACCTAAGTAAGCCATCTTGTAGAAGGGGTAAAGCATTATATGCCAAAACAATAAAATGGAAATTAGCAAAAAAAAAAATTCCAGAAATCTCCAATCTCTCTCCTTTTTGGGCCTTAAAATGCTCGGGTAGCAATATTTCTTCAGCTTAGGATTATTCATGTTAATTTGTCCTTGCCTTTGTGGATTCTAAGGCAAGATAAGCAGAGCTCACTGAAGAAAAATATAGCATGCTGGAATGCTGCCTTTTTTTCTAGAGCAACCAGTGCAAATAACTTTTTCTTTTAAATGGCTATATTATGTATGGAAAGAATGCAAGCCATGCATCGCAAAGACAGCCCCAGTAGCAACATTGTTGGCAATCTATATGTATAGTTACATCTTCTTCCATGGTCTGGTTCCAGTGACCCAACAAACCACTGTTTTTTTCCCAGCAAATACATTTCTGTTTGGGAGTAACTCTAGCTTTGATGCTGTCAGCTCCCATTACTGGTGGCACGAGTATGTGAAAACACCAGATACTCCTGAATACTTGAGAACTTCTAAATGTCCGCAGAAATCCTAGATTGTAGTTCATTCAAGAAACAAGATTGTTTTTTTACAGAGGGACAGCATCTTCACTATACAAACCATCAGCTCTGTCATGATATGCTGAGAAATTCATCATCACCCTGACTTCTTTCTGTTCTGCCTGACAGAAGGAAATTAAGTTGTTGGGCAAGGCCTGGCAAGCATGTCTATTTTCTACCTTTTCACCTAATGCTCAAACACTAAAACTGGCAGTTTACAATCAATCACCTAAACAAAACCCGTTAAGGCATCAGTCTTCAAACACTATCTGTGTGCTCAGTGGTACCTGAACTTTGCCAAACTCAGTCCATTTATTTTAATGAACTACAACTCATAATTTCAATATGCAGTTTAAATCTTTCCTTACTTGGCAGCCATATAAAACAGCACGGAATGTGCACGTTAAAAAAATAATAATAAAATTAAAAAAAAGTTATCCTGGTCACACCTGTTACTTTTCCAAAAGGAAAGGCATGCTTAAGTACTAAAGATGAGAATCTAGATGACTGGGTTCCAGCTCCTTGTTTAGACTGCTAGCTTTATTTTCAATGGTAGGAAATATTATATAAAATCCGTGTAATACATACAAGCTAAGTGCAAACGATGAAAGAAATCAACAAGGGAAAACAGGCCTCAGAGCTGTTGTGATGGAAGAATAGCAGCTGGGAAAACTGAAAGCAACCCAGCTATGTTATTTTTTTAATTAAAAATAAACATGGGCTTTGTTGCCAAGGGATTGGTTAGCATTCCATTTAAAAAAGAAAAAAAAGGAATTTTGTTTTACTTGATTCTCATTCCCCTCCTTACCTCCCTCCCTCTAATGCCCCTCCCTCTTCTGTCCCAAAGTATTTATAGATTCTGCAGAAAAAACAGTCATAAAATTTAGGTCAGTATGCAGCGCCACGCAGAGCCATCTAATTTTAAGATATTCTCATTCCCTTGCATTAATGCTTTCTTAATAGCCAGAGAGCATCATTTTTGATTCTTGGTTAATTATTTCCTCGTCAGTGCTGACATTGCTAGCAATACAAGCGCGCATGACTGCACTAAGACTACACACATGTAACTGATAGAGGCTGTCTTTTGGGCAGCTCTTTTAATGAAGGTTTCATTAATCATTTCAAGTTCAGCCTTACTTCTATTTGATCAAATACTAGCACACCATTTATTCAGGCCTGGACTGGAGTTTGACCTACTTTTATGCAATTTGTTTGTGTCACAGAGCAAGGAAAATTGGCCACTAAAGGTCTTATATTGTTTCTTTGCAGTCCTTACTACAAAAGGAGGAACTTGAACTCTGGGAGAGAAAAACTGAAGGATCCAGAGACTTAGTTTGAGCTTTTTGTAGTTTCCAAGGACTTTTCCAAGGTTAACTGCTATGAAAGTTGACTACCTCATTACTCTCTCTGCCCTGTGTTGTTCATTCATCTAACACCTTTCTTGTTGGCCTTTATCATGCCTGACCTCCAAGAAGCTCTCTCCTACCAAGGTCTTAGCCACAGACCAGCCTTATCACAATCATTTCACCACGCTGCTTCCACATCACATTTCAAAGTCTTATCTTGCTTAATCATCTTCTACATTCTCTTGCCTCATCTGATTTTCTAGTTTTTTCCTTTTTGTTGTTTTAGCACATAATTCATACAAAATGAATTTTGTATGAACCAGAGACAGTTGCAATTGTTCCTAAAAAACATTATGTAGCAGTTGATGTGGCAATTCCACCTTCCGCCAGCCTAAGTGCTGTTCTGGATCAGGACTTGCTCGCGTCTAGTTGGAGTCACTCTAGTTCATGTTTTAAAAAACTCAATTGACAAAAGAAATAGAATATTTTATTTTTCATTCAGCTTTGAGTGGCTCTCATGAGAGTCCTGAACAAAAACAGTGTGTTACAAGATGGTCAATGCGCCCATATTTTTACAAGAGAAATACTCTGCCTCCATTCCAACTACAGAGAGTGGTATTTAAACCTTCAATCTTGAAAGGAACAAAATGATTAGGCTCTGAAAGTGTCTCTACTTTTCTAACTTGTGAGGTCTTTATACATTTAATTGCATTTCTAGAAAGATTCTGAATCTGTGAAAACTAAGATAGAAATATTTTTTTATGCAGCCCTGGTCGCTATCTGTTGACTCACATCCAGGTTCCTCAAGTATCTGAATCTTCCATTATCTCCAGACAAAATATTGGGTTCACCACAAAACATGAGGTTACCTAACTAAATAGCGTAATGCATATTATTTGCAATGCAACAGTAAGCACAGGAGAAAGAGGATACTGGGTTGCAAAACAGTTTTCTTTATGCTTTGCATGTTTTTTGGAAGCACAAAGAAAACCACATAAGGATAAACAATGTGTTTTGTCTCAAGGACATTGACTCAGAAAGAAATGTTGCTGCAACGAGTGAGAGTTCAAGTCACCATTACCAAAACCATATAAAAAACATATAAAAGCCTTTGGAACTTAAATGTTACTCCTCATCGCAGCCAAATATAAATAATTCAACAGTTTAGTGACCAACAGTATGCAACAGAGAATGACTTTTTCTGGGTATTTAAGCATTTAAACAGAGCTGAAACTAATTCTGTGAAAATTAATTCTCTTTTGTGAAAACACAAAATTACATTCAGCATTAGAAAATAAGAGAAAGCGAAAAAAATAACAGTGACATTGGCAGAACCCAAACACACTATGCTTCAGGCTCCTCAAGTTTTACACCAATTTACATGTAAGAATAGAATTTAGTTGAATTAACCATGGTTGGAGGGAGCGTTTTGCCTTTCACATTTTCATTTGCAGTGTGAGTCTAAGGGTTGCATGAAAGCAGGGAGATCTGAAAGAAGGGCTTCTTAGTTAAACTCTTCCTTTTCCAGGTAGGGTGACTATTTGACTACCAAAATAGCAACTTCCTTATTCTGACTACCAAAGAGGATTCTGTTCTCCTTCCCTCTGTATTTTTGCTTTTCTTCGAGATCTGCAACAGCTCAAAAAGCAAAATCTTTGAGAGGCTTATTCTATCATCTACAAAATTGCAGGCGGTGCAATCACACTAATACTGAAGAGGACAGGGGAAACAGAAACACAAAAATACAAATAGAAGGTAAGAAATCTGTCCAGAAGGAAAGATTTGTAATAAAATTACTTAGAAATGCTATTGGCTTTTCTAAGAAGAGTAGTTATACCGATGAAAAACAACTTAATGATTTTGCAGTTTTAAATGACTGGGAGGTTCTTCTTGTTACTGTTTTCTCTTTTAAGTCAAGAAGCTAGACCTTTGAAAATGCAAGCATGTGCCAAAATGGGCAAAACATTTAAAACCATCCACATGTCCCATCTTCATCTGGCAAACAGAAAATGGAATGCTGTTTACAGCCCTCTGATACTTCTTTGTTTCTCATGGGAAACTAGTTGATGTTGTCTATTGTCAGCTCTCATTGTTAACAACACTCAGGGAGAGTTTATTAATCTTATGTCTTGATGCCGTTTTTCCTAAGAAAGCTTTCTATAAGGGTTGCATTAGACCAATAAACAGCCAAGTATCAAATAGATACCATGATTCTTTCACTAAGTGGAATTCAAGAAGACCTATGCTTAAATTTTGTGTATTTCTTATTTTAAAACAGAACCCTCTAGTCAGCCTCAGGATTTCCTTGATCTTTATGTTGTAGAAGTATAGAAAATTAAACAATAGCCTCCCACTCCATTCACATCTCCTACCACATAATATAACAAAACCACACTTCAAAGAATATTATTCCCATTGGAATACGTTCTCTTCATTTTCCAGTCCAATTGGAAATCTGGGAACACAGTAGTTCATATACAAAGCAACGCCTAGCTTCATCCATTCAAAGGATGCCAAGTTACGATTTCTCTGCTGTTCTCCTCTAGCTGAACAGCAGAGATCTACACTGTCCGAATAAATGCCACATTGTGCCATTGATGTGAAGTTGTCGCCAGTTGAGTTTTATTTGCTTCCATATAATACAATTCCGAGAAAGGAAATTTGTCTGTAGTCCCAATGCTTTACCTGTAAGACCATCCTACCTTTCACAAATTGTTTCTTTACACAGACTAGTAATTTTCTCAGTGGTAGCTGAGTTTAAAAAGCCGACAAAAGGAGAAGCTACAGAGAGAAATCCACCCTGTGCTTGGAAATCAACACACTCAGAACACAGAACGTAGGCCGCATGGAAAATTAAAGTGATGGGGAAAGAGGATGCAATAAACAGAGAAAGAGTGACAGGGATACAGAAGCATCAAAGACAAAGAAGACGGGAAGTTGGCACAGAGGGAATGAGACTAGCCTGAGATAAAAGTTTAACAACAAACTAGAGCTGGAGCCATCATACTAGAGACTCAAAGCGACACTTACAGCTCCTCCAGTTCAAGACTGAGGCAGGTTGAAGCTGTGTGCTGCTACATTCAAGTTATTATCGCATCACTTCTTTAGTGTTTCAGTATATATTGAGGATTTTTAGTATCCTTGGTGTTGTCTCTTCTACAGACAACAAAGGCAGATGATCTGCATTGCTTGATTTTACATCTAGAAAAGAGGCCCACACATCAACAGAGAAGGAATCCATGTTGATTTACTGTCAGGTAGTAAAAAAAAAAAAAAAAAACCTTATGGTAACAAATATTTCATGAAGCCGGGCTCATTCTACCTATCTTTTCATAAACAGAAGAATTAAAGGGGCAAAAAAGAAGAATGAGAGCTTGAGAAGTTAGATGTCTGGTGTTGTAGCTCTGAGTTTAATTGACAAAACAGCTTTTTTCAAAACAACTAGATTGTTCTCCAAGCCATTCATCATCTCAGATATTTTTCTAATTTTGACTTTTACCCACTAGAGAGCAGAAACCTTCTGAATAATTATCATCTAGGGATTCCTTAGCTGGAATTTGGAACGGTCGACATAATTCCTCCAGACAGTGCTCCTTGACTTTTTCCCATAGACTTCGATATTGCAGTGAAATGCCTAGCATGCTGGCCCCATCCTGCAAAAATTACCCTACTATGTGACAACATGTCAAATTCGGTCATTTGGCAGCAAGACTGAAAACTAATAATATGCTTCCACTTCTGTGTTTGAGTGATAACCTATTTATGGGATGCATTTGGAAAGGAAGGGGTGCAGGGTAACTGAACAAGTAATTATGAGTTTTTCCAAGTGAATTTAATGTTGATGTTGGATTACTAGCCTCGTAGAACAAAATCTTTCACTGATTTACAAAGCTGATACAAAGTCAGCCCAATTAGAGACGAACTGAACCAACGCTGACTCCCACCTAATGTTTAGCTGCCCTGCATTTTTCATGCAGGGTGCCAGAGTAGGGCAGTAGCTTTAGCAATCCTTGTAGCAAACCACTGCTTCCATATCCAGCATTTCTCTCTGCATCCCAGCTTGAGTGGAACATCGTTGAAATTCCACACAGGGAAGACTTCAGATAATCCATTATCTCTTCTCATGCCTAAGTTAGTATGGTTTCTTGCAATATAGACTCACAAATATATCTCTCATCACTTTCAGTCAACATGCAATCACAGTAAAATTTTCATTTCTGCCTATGGTATGCATACGACTTACATTGCAATACTGAGTGATTCACAGCTTTCAATCTTGCAACAGCCCTATGAAGAAAGGAGTAGTATCTATTCTCATTGTACAATAGATTGACTGTAACAAAGGAATAATAAATAACTTGTAAATAGTCACAGACACGTTCTATGAATGAAGACCTTACATGGAGGCCTCCTAGTGTGTTGAATACTAAACCAGCTTTTTTTTTTTTCTTTTTCCATTCATTCTTCTTCACAGAAAAAAAAAAAAACTTTCAAAGAAACAAATGTTTCACTTTTTAGAAACACAAAACTGGTTTCTGTCAAATTCTTTCAGTGGTATTCTATAAAAAGGGAGAGAGGGCACCAACAAATGTGGCAGAAGTTGATAAACTACAGTCTTTACTAGAAAAAGCAATTCTGTTACTGACAACTTCCTTGTTTGAACCAGAAACAAAGTGCGCTCTAAAAAGTCTCTTAAAGGGACTCTATCTAGCCATAAATGACATCTAAACAATTAAAATTTTAGGAGGAGAAGAAAAGAGCGGAACCGTCAGACAGTCCCCAAGTTAGTAGTATCATTAGTGCCCTATGGAGCTGCAGGTAGGAGCACCTGCAATTTCACCAAACGTCCATGAAGATCATACACAGTTAAAAACCTCTGTTTACCTGAAATAGAGGCTGCAATTTGTTAGCCTCCCAAACTGTGCAACTTCCTCATTTCAAGGTAGGTCTAATAAAATCACTCACAAGCATCTATGAGAAAGCTGAAAAAACGTTTATAATTGAACATTTCTACATGTGTGCTGTAGTCTTCAAGGCTCTCATTGCACTGAAATTCTTAAAATCGGGTCACAAAGTTGAAAGGTATACACTTATTTAATTTCTTCTTTCTTTGAAAAAGGAAAGTATTTCCTGAGTGCATTTGGAAGTGGCATATGATACACTTATTTACATTCTTACATGAAATCTCAAATCTTCTTGAAATATTCACACTTGTTCCATGAGATCTGCGTGACCTAAGATTCAGGAGCAGACAAACCAGTTGTAAGTCAAGCTCTCCTAGTTTTAGGACAAATGCTTATGAAAATGATTTAGTCCCATTCCCTTAGGTGAGGATTTTCCTGTGGATTGATTTGTCACTGCTTTCAAATATCTGCCATAATACAGAGACAAGTTGGTCAGACTTAGAACGCATGGTAGTGTTTCCTCTTTCCAGCTGCCCTCTGACTCATCCCCCTCGTACCATGTCCACCATCAAATAACTGCAAACCATGCCATCTAAGTAAGCTTTCTTGCTACAGCAGAAAGACAAAAAAAAAAAAANCATAACCAGTTCAAGCTTACCCTTAAGTGTGCAGCCTTCACTTGGTATGCAAACAGCCTCTTCTAGGAAGGGAGAGCTGAACAACTTCAATGAGAGGTACAAATCTGAACAGATGCAGCTAAGCCCTTACAAATCCCTGGGTAGACAGTTATTTCGGTTTGAGAGCTTAGAGTGTGACTAGAAGTCCAAACACTTTGAAGATGACATAAATCAAAGTTAACTCTCCTTCAGCATGGCAATTTCCCTGCTTTGAGTTCCTTCCACTTTGAGAGAATGGAGATAAGTCAATCTCTCAAAGCAATCTATACTTTCCACTAGATTGTGTGAAATGCTCTTCTCTCTCTTCTTTTTTCTTTTTTTTTCAAAGGAGAGAAGGTTTTTTCTTTCTCATATCTGATGGTATTTATTAAAAGCTTGTAATTACATGGTGCTGGGTGTCTACTTGACTGTAGAACTTGTGCAGATTATCAGCTTCTTTCAAATTTAAATGCAAAGGGAAACCTCAGCACTGCGATATAAGGGAAGTGTGGTGGCACACAAGAACTCTTGTGCCAACGAACATGCATGAACAGTAGGGTTTTCAACACATTTTTAAGAATAAGACAATGTTTAAAAAAATGAAGTCACAGGACTGTCTGTGTGTTCTGCACCCCCCCAGTGCTCATTAGTGCAGCCAGATGATCATCTCTGTTCCTTTTTGGGTACCTTTGTGTGCTCCGTGTGGAGTTGGCCAGCCAAACTACTTGCACAGAGGTCAGTTCAAGAACGTCAGCAGTGAAGTACAGCAGACACATCATTCAGCCTTAATGACCCATGCTACCATCATGACCACAGCTGCAGCTGGTATCCCAGCTGAAGAAATCCTGAGACCACTCTGAACTACAAAGGAATGACAGCAGTTTGCCTATCGAATCAGTCTGAAGGACGAACACACCATTTTGATCCTTTTCTTAATCATTCCTCTCCTACAAAATACTCAACAACACATAGACAATACAACACAAGAGGCTCAGTCCTTGTCACATGCTTTGTACTGCCAAAAGACTTGTTTTCAGCCTCCAAACTACAGGTGAGATTTGTCTACAAGGTGTAACCTGTACACCATTAACACACTAGCATCACTACTCTCAATGTCATGAGTTTTGTTCTGGATATAGGGCAACAAAAAACAAAAGACAGATAACACTAATAGTAAACATTAATAAATAAGCTACAAAAAGTTATCATGGTTCTAGTCATAAATAGTTTATAATGGACTAGAATATATTCTCAAATAGAAATCAGCATGTTAGTGGGGTGCTAGTTATTACTAATGAGCAATGTTATTTTCCACTGGTATCTGTAAGATACATCAGTTGTATTAGTAACTCAACCCTAAAAATTCCTGTGATCACTTACCAGCCTCTTATCAAGTCAACTTGGAAATAAAGTATTTAAGGGGTCTTAACTGAGAAGCCTTAATCATAGAACCCCGGAGGAGGCTCTTTAGTATCACAGACAACCCATGCCTTGCTCTCAAACAAGTTTGACAGGTAAGAACTTATCACTCATTTACATTTGAAGGCGACATACCACTCCAAGCATGGTCAAATTAGTCTAATTTACTTTTGCCTAACTTTTCTGAAATAGCTGGAGTAGTGGATGTTGTTTATCTCACTTTTAATAAGGTTTTGATCCTTGTCTTAGAGGGTATGACATGCATTTGACAAAGAGGTGGACTGAAAACTAGATGAACCACTAGGCCCAAAGGGTTGTGGTCAGTGTCACAAAGTCCAGCCAGAGGCTAGTCCCTGGTGGTGTGTCCTTGAGCTCACACAGACCAATGCTGTGTAACATAACATCTTCCTTAGTGACCAGGGTGATAGAACTGAGCCTACCCTCAGCAAGTTTGCAGACAGCATAAAACTTGAAGCACTGGCTTATTCACCAGATGGCTGTACTGCTATTCTGAGGAGCCTTGACAAGCCGAAGAGATGGACCAAAAGGAAATTTATGAATTTTAATAAGAGGTTTTGGAGTCTCCATCTTTGGAGATATTCAATGCTCACCTGGACATAAGCCTGAGCAACCTTCTCTAGCTGACCCTGCATTGAGCAAGGGCATTAGATGACAAAATCTCCTCACTTCTCTTTCAATTGCAAGTGCTCTGTGATAACTATACACAGATACATCTTACAACACATTACACATAAGTACAGTGTACAAATATACAAAACACACCATCATCTAAAGTAGAATGGTTCAGTTCCTTAAGTAATAGCCTAATGGAAACTAGTCCTGTATATTACAATTTGCAGCAGTTGAGGATACAAACAACACACATTAACGAGGTTTTGTTGTAAAGAATATACTTCAATGGTACCCAGATGAAAATGCTTCTACCTGAACTTCTTTATCTTTTTTAAACAACTCAGTGTCTTACATGAAACTGCTCTAATTATTGCTATAATCAACCTCATAACTTGCAATACAACTCACAATTAACATGTGGTAAATAGCATCAGCCAATTAAACTATCGTATGCACTGTACATCTGATTCCTGTTTTCACTGGAACGCAGCTATTTGTGCTGGATCTTGTCCAGGGTCTCTGCTTTGGCCTCTAATGCTCTTTGGATGAGCAATCCTCAACTTTTTGCTGTAGTTAAGGGGAAGACAAGATTTTCTGCACATATGAATTAGGTCATAGATACGAATCTTGAAAGGAGGTTCATCAGTCATTTTTAGAGCTCCACTACTTTAAAGTAGAAGAAAATAAATCACAGTACAGATCCCCTTCATCACTGCATACCGTCATCACAGACAGCAAAGTTAAATCCGTATTAATCACACAGAGCCCACCATTTCTCCTTTTGTTCCCTGCTCATGCTTTCTCTTTTCTTTTTTTGTTAAGCTTCATGGCCTAAAAACAAACGCAGGCAATTTATTTAAATGTTCAAAATCAAATCTCTGTTGTTCCTGAGTGACTTCTATGGATGACCAAGGATTCACTGTTTCCAAAGCCATCACTACATGCTCAGCACCTCACAGGTCTAGATGGTTTGTCTTGACAAATAAATAATCAATTCACTGTTAATAATCCCTTTCCTCAGAGGTGCCACTTTCACTAGAGCAAGGATTTTTAAGTTGCAAAACATGATTGCTTCAAAGTGATATACAGATAGAGGCTAAAGGACTAACTTTTCCTTTGACCAATCTTGCACAAAGCCCCCAGTTTCTGCTCCTGACAGGAGCACAAACACATGGGGCTCAGCAAATCATAGAACAGAGACATCACATGTGAAGTCCCCTCTTCCACATTAAGAAAAAAAAACAGCTAGGAGTTCTAAGCAACAACATGACTGAAACATGAAGGAAAACTGGGAATGATCTTAAAACTTCCATAAGCGTTGCTCTGACTTTCCAAAACTAAAGTCAAAGGAAGACATCCCAAATTGAAGAAACCACCACAGAAATCCTCTGCTTTGACCTGCCTCCATAACTTATGCTAGAGTAACAAAAGAGACCTTTGTCAAATAGATTCAACCAGTGCTAGGCTGACAATTTTATTTAGGGCCCAGAGGAACAGCGTGCTAACAAGACAGTCACTGCCATCATCATTACCCAAGATACAGAAAACAGCTTGAGCCTTTGAAAGATACTCTGTTACTAACAAAAGAAAACTGTACTCTGAGACTTTAGACAAGACTTCTCTGCCCAGCTCTGCCATGCAATTTGGTGAAAGGGTTTGGGGTGAGATCAGGGGTGGGGATTTGCCTCTGTGCTTCTTCCCCTGCTGCCCTTTGATTCTTATCTGGTTAGATATTAAGTCTCTGAAGTCTAGGAATGTTTTTCACTATTTAAAAGTTCTTAAGTTCCTCGTAAGTGGAGTATAAAAATATTAAGCCAGTACAGATATCATAGCATTTCAGCTTGTTTTCTCCAGGATAAACTTAGAGAAAATACTGATAGAAAGTCAAAGGAAGCAAGCAAAATTTTCCATGCTCAACTACAGACTGCACGTTAGAGTCATGAAAAGGGACCATTATGAGCAATGGAGACTTTGCTTCAGTCTGAAAGGCAAAGTTCAGCTGCCATTTCCATCTGTGTCATGTACACGGCAAGGGCTTATGTGCAGCATTGCATCAGGTGCTCTTTTTGCTGTCAAACAGAGAGGGAAGAAAATGAAAACATGAATCAATGAAGTAATTTTCCTTCCCACACACTACCTTAGGCTGAGATGATGTCAGGTTTCACAAGCAAAACAAGTTTGAGTGGCAGCAACATTTCAGAGGAGGAAATCCAAAGGAAAACTATGTCCATCAAATTGTGGTGCTGATGATTCAGCGGGCAGCAGCCCTACTGCAAAGTCAGTAACGAATTGGTGTCTGTGTGACGAAAGGGGGAAGAAGTGTACAAGGGCCTCACTCTGCCCTGACAAAAAAGCACAGAAGAGGCTGTAGGACTCGATCCCTTTACTTTCAAGTCATCCAACCTCCTGCTGATACATAGAAGTCATACTGGTCTAGTGACAGCTGTAATTTCTGACAGATCTCAGTCATCTCCACTGAGTTATGAACCTTGTACAAATCAATGTAAGGAGAAAATCCTCAGTTTCCTTGGCCCTTCAGACTGTTACTGGAGTAACAATGGAAAGGGTGGACAAGAGACAAGTTACACTGGTGTTACACCAGTTGGGATGCTGTCTCTGTCAGGAAAATTCTGGAGTAGTAGTTGGATTGCATCCTTTCTGTACCAAAGTGGACAAGACCAGGACTGAGAAATAACCTCAATCTTGACCTCTCTTACCCACTGAAAGTCCCATAGCAATTGATCACAAGAGTAGAAGTGTTTGGGAGAATTAAATTCAAGCCCCCTTCATTCTGAATACATCTGCTCTGTGGATTAAGTTGTACTATTTAGACTTCTGAGAGTAAGCCTGCGTATCAGGTACCATCTGGCCATAGCAGAACAGAGCTCTGCTACCTTTTCTTTCCTCCATGTAGTCAAGTGGGTTTTAGCAAAATCAGAGAGTTCAAAATGATCAGGTAGAAACTATTTCCCCTTATTTTGCTCTCCCTGCTCCTGGCGTGCTATCATTTCACATGCCATGCTGTACAGTACAGAACCCCTGTTCAAGGCAGGATTTGAAGGGGGTAGAGGAAAGGGGATAGAGGGAAATTTTATCCATTTTTCCCTTTGCTTGTCACTTTCTAGAAAAACAAGTGAGAGGAAGGTACATGGCACCTTAGCTGTCATTTCAAGGTAACCTTAAGCTTGGAAATAAATGTGGCAAGATTGAACCACATTAAAGCCATGATCTAGCAAAGTGCTTTGAAACACATGCTTACAGTTAAGCATATGCCTAAATGCTTTGCTGAATTAGGACCTATGTTGGTAAAAGGGGCAATTGATTAATGGTTTCTGACAACCACCAGGAACTAATGAGCCACAGACCTCTGCTTTTTCCTCCAAATGACTGTACTTAAACCCGAAGGAAATTTCATTATGGAAACAGAAAACACTTACAAATAAATCATATGTGTCTCCTTTGCAAATATTAATTTTTATCTGCAATTAGTGGTAAACCCAAACTTCCTTTCATACAGTAATCGGAGACAGTGCCATTTGCCCTATGTAACTGGTTATTCATTCAAACCCATAAATTTCTCTCTAGAACTGCATGTTTTATGGAAAGCTGTATGAACCCAGCTAAACCAACCATGAAATGGGCAGCATCCAACATACTAACCAAAAGGTTGCCTCACTGTGATATAAACTTCAGAATGAATCAAGCCAATACTGTGTGATCCACTTAGCAATGAA
The DNA here is from genome assembly GCA_013396635.1 of Penelope pileata. Classification (NCBI taxonomy): domain Eukaryota; kingdom Metazoa; phylum Chordata; class Aves; order Galliformes; family Cracidae; genus Penelope; species Penelope pileata. Next base: position 905,860 of record WBMW01005599.1, read on the forward strand.
GAGCTCAGAAACAAAGTGCTGAAACACTCCTTAAGTTGCTGTGTGTTTAGCCCCAGTGAGATCCTACAGGATAAAATCCCAGGGAGTTAACACAAGCTATTCAGCTCCCACATCAGAAAGTGAAAAGGTCTGAAACCAAGAGGAAAAGACTTGTCCAAGATAACCTCGGTCCTTTAAGATGCAATCCAGCTCTCCGTTTGCCAAGCTGTACCCCATCACAGAATTTTATTTTATTTTTTTTTTAACTACGTGCTTTAACTGACTTCACTTCGTTTGTATTTGGAGAGAGGATAAACCTGCGTCCAAGGCACATCTACTGCAGCCATGGCATTGAACTCTAAGGTCAACTTTATCTAAACAGCATTAAAAAAAGTCATCTTATTTTTCCTAACATCATCATTGTTATTGCAAGCATAGACAATACTTTCAGCATAACAAAAGTAGTAACTTCTGTTAACTGAGGTCCTAATCCAACAGATACCTAGAAACTTCAAGACCACAAGCGAAAAAAATACGGGCACTAGTATTTGAGGTCTCATTGCTGTCATTCATAAAATATCTAAAATGACTCTCCCTTTTTCCATGTGTATTTTACTCATCTAAACCAGATTTCAAGAGTAGGCAGATGCTATATAATTGAAAGAGCATTAAAAATGTTCTATCAATGACATATGCCAAGGTTTTAATGGGTGTTTACAATGCATGAAGGGCAGAGATGGAACCAGTCTTGGAACGGTAATTGAGAACAGTTTATTTCATTCACATACTCTTGCTTGAAAATACACTAATGTAATGTACTTACGAATTCAAACTACTGCTCTTTTTTCAGAACTATTACTGTGGCTGACTAGTTACCTTAGGCTCAGGTTTCACAATCAGTTGGTTTGTTCACAGACATATCAAAAACTGCAAATTCAGACATCCATGATCACATTTTTGTCCTATTTGTTTACAAAGCATTATACTTTTATATCAGCTGTATGACAGCTTGCAAGCATAGGCAATACCTAATCCACCAAAAATCTTGCCAGTATGAAATTAATTTGTCAGTTTGCTTGCTAGCAATTTGAATCAGTAGAGAGAATTTGTACCAGAGCTGCATTACACCATCCAACTACAATGTTTCTTATCAATTACAAGAAGCACTAATGCACAGTTTACTTTACCATTGAACCATGACCTACTGGTAAGAGGGGGACTTCAATTTCCACAACGTTGTTTAAAAGTTTCTTGAATATCCATTATGGGTTCGTAACAGAAACAAGAACTCAAAGACAGCTCTGAGGAAAGAAAAGTGACAGGACTGACGTGCCTGAGCCTTGGGGAAATGACCAAAACCTATCCAGCCGGTGGGAAAAGATTGTTTCAGTACCCTGGGCTTGGATCAGATCAAATATGCACACATACTAACAATGCCCCAGAGGAAAGGGTGGGAAGGGAAAAGGAAAGCACTTAATTTTTCTTCATAAGTCTATAAAAATAAGATATTATATTACTAAGCAAATATTTCATGTGTTTACATTCTTGTTACACTCTGAAGAGAAAAACAAGTATTCACCTTTACAAAATTGACAGCTTCCAATATGCTTATTATAATTCAGATCCTGACACAAAACCTACCTGAAAGCCTTTTTCACGTTTCCATGGATTTCAGTTAAAAGTTTGTAAAAGCTCATACTACACAAATGGTCTATGCATACAACACAGTAATATGCGCAAGATATTCCTAAATTCAAACAGAAAACATTCTGCACATTTTGAAAAAGAAAGACAAGGTGGTGAGCTTAAAAACAGATGTCCTTACTCAATCAGTGCATGGGAAAGTTTAAAACAGCATATATTTCCTATTCCTAGCGCAGTGAAAATCTACAGGGTATCAGTTATCACCCTAAGAGGTAAAGTTTGATATTTGTAAAGGTAAACACTGTAGCTAGGCATCTACCAAGGCAAGAAAGTTCACCCATCTGTTTAGTGGATCTCTTATTCTCAACACATTGACCACATCAGCTTAAACCACACAGAGCCCAGTACGATAGTTGCACCATGAATTGTCTGGTCCCATCAGGTATACCCACACCTGGGCACAAAAAAATGTTAAAACCTTGTATTCTCCAAAACAGTCTTTGCTTGATTACAGAAACAGATACTTTGTGAACTCTTACCATTATGTTTCAATACACTAACAAGTCCAAGTCTGTTTCCTTAGTCTTCTATTTTCAGAGATTTTTTTCCCTACTGCTTAGTCACATTGATATGTCCTCCTGTCTTTTACCTCCTACCTCCTTCCTTTTTTGGTTTCAATTGAATGAATGGTTAAAGAACGCATATATTTCACTACAAGGTTGTTATTCTGAATTCAACATGTTCACATTGTGACAAATTGATGTCAGGAACTGACAATTTCTTTGCTACCAGTGTAGGTGTTGTCAACTTACTACTTTAGGTGATATATTTTATAATAGCTGTCATCTTCATTAGCATTCATCTGAGTGTCTAGGAAACTTTCAGGAGGCCAAACGTAAGGAGATCTAGATGATTTTCACACTGCTATGGTAAATTCACTTCAAAGACACCAACAGTCTTTCAGTTGCGGAGAAACAAACATTAGAGGAGCAAGCACTTTGCCTTAAGCTGTTCCTCTGATGTGGAAGGAGTGTGGCTTCTATTCTAATAACATGACGTCTTCCACAGGACTCACTCCACTTTCAACAAAACATGTTTGCTCTTCTGTCATAGTACTGACTCTTCTCAAGATTTCTAAAACCAGATATTAAAAATGAATACGAAACACACCCACAGGTGCTAAAGAAACTTGGCTCCAGATTTATTTGCTCTCCTGAAATGTTTCTCTAATTGCTGTTCTCCTAATCACTTTCAAAAACTCATTGAATTATTTCACGCATGTATTTCCCTCATTGCTTCAGGGCTTGCCTCCTTATTTCAGCTTATTTTGTTTTCAGCTTAACATCTCTCATGAAGCCACTTGGTCATAATGCAGCTGAATATATTAGGCAGCCTAAGTCATTTGATCAAAAAGACCAACATTCTTCATTGGCACATATTTTGCTATTAATAGCTAAAAAATCCTATAAAAGATGGAAACTACAAAAACAGTTGATTTTCAGCTTAGAAAATGCTAAATGTACAGGCTAGATCTCCCCAAAAGTCTTGATATTGGCTCAGTTATTGGTTTCACTAACGCTAGATAGTGAATTACTAAATGTGAAAGTAGTTCTCAGTTCTTAAATAAATAGAACACAACAGAAAGAGATGATAGCATATCCCATTGTAGGAACAATGTCACATGGCTGGAAACAGCAGTTAGAAACAGCACTCCCTTTCCAGTGTGTGCTGGTCAGATCCTGACTGGAGCCTCAAGTCCATCTGCAGGTGCATCGCTTTGGGAAAGCTGTGGACAAATTGGAAGAGCATCCAGAAGAGGGCAAAGAAAGTTATCAGAGATCTAGCCATTGAGAGCCTGGAAGGGTTAAATCTGCTGAGCCTAAAAGACATGGTAAACGTCTTCACATACATTAAAGGAAAAGAGAATGATAAAGTCTTCATATCCACTAAGGGCAGGATTAGACAGAACAGGCTTAAGATCAGCAATCTGTCCCCCTTGACGTTAGCCATTTCCTTACCAATTAAGACACTACAGAAAACTATGTGAGGAGAAGGATAATTAAATACTGTTACAGATCAACTGAGAGAAACTGAAAAGCTCTTCATGGGACACTTGCAGAATCAAATACACCAGTCAGAAATTATTTAAGTAGCAATGTCTGGTTTGGGCTAATTGTGTGGAACGAATTACTCGCCAACATTTTCTCTAGCCTAGAATTTGTATTTCATAATACAACCTGCCGGGATTTCAGTATAAATGCTATGTGTGTCTTGAACAAGAGTGGCAGTAAGCTGGAGCTCATCAAAAGACCACAGAAAGGAAGAGGAAGTGCACAGTTATTACCTTCTCCACAGAAGCAATTGCAAAGAAAGATTCCTAAAGATTCAGCTGGCAAGTCAGCATATCCTCATAGCCAAAAGGTATCAAAAATCAACGACAGATGTAACAAAACCAGAATCCAAGATACTCTAACTACGGACACTGTGTTTACCGTAGATAACAATCAAATCAATATACAAAGCTCCAGTCAAATGCCAGATTGGGATAGCTATAGAAGTGTAATGAACTCAAGATTCAATTTTGTTATTTTTTTGCCAAGCATATGGTTTTAAAGTCCATTAACTCAATTTCTTTTCCACATAGCAAAAATACCTGAATATGAAAATTCAGAGGGACTTTAAAGAGATACAATGGACAGTTACTAGCCTTGACTTTCACTGAGTGAGTAACTCTTGCTACAAAAATCTCTCCATGACCACTACCAATTTCACTGGAATTTCTCTGGATATTTAATTTATAGTATTCTTTTTCCTTTTTTTATAGCTCTAGTTTGGTTTTTGTGTGTGATTGTTTGTTTGGATAAAGAACAACGCCAGATATGTGGCTGCTACACTACCAACTTCAGTGTCCTGAATCAACCAGCAGTATCTATGAGATATTCAGAAGATAAAACCATGATTATCTATCAAATTGTACAATAACAGGCAGGATAAGAAAGGTGAACTCTTTTCCAAATCCTTCAGCATTCATCTTACACTCTTGAGTATGAGATCTGCTTATCCTTAAATTCACAAGCACATCTAGACATTTTATTAAGTCATGAAACAAAATCTTTTATATCCTAACTACTAATTGTATCGCCAAGAATCTGATCAACTGAAATTCTGGAACAGGTAGAGGAAAAAAAGGTACAGCACTAGGAAGACTTCTCCCTGAAACTCAAAGTAAATATTAGCAACTCTTCAGTCCATTCTACGTTATATGAGGCAGTGAGGCATATGGAAGATTTTCAGAAAAAAATATCAAAGCAACACCATAAGGAGAATATAAGTGGGCTAGAATTAATCAGTGCTTCAAAGCAGATATATTTTATACACATAAAATTGGAGATTGGATCCAGAACACACCCAGATCTCAGCTACACAGTGCTCGCTTGCCTCTAGGAAAACAAATAAAACCCCAAAATCACCTGCTGTTTTATTTAGAGTTTCATCAAAGCCTTTGAAGTTTGGGTCCGTGCTGTAGCCAGATCATTCAGACTTATGTGCAGGCTTAGAACAGACCTGAACTCTCTGTGGGCCCAGCCGCCCCACTGCTCTGCTGTTACAGGCATATCCATCTCATACAGGTGGATCCTCTAGCAAAGCAACCTGACATTAAACAGAGCTAGATCTAAGGGTCCAAGATCCTCTTAGCTCAAAACAAAACTACCTTTTGTCTATATCAGGGTAGTTCACTGGAAGACCTTTTTAGGGATGAAGCTCCAAATCCAACACTCTTCTAAACAGACTCAACGACCTATAGATAAGTCAGTCCACATCTCTACACCCCCTCTGCATGTGCCTGTTTTTGTCTGATTTAAGTTGTAAATACTTCAGGCAGGAATTGTGTCTCACTAAATATTCACACAGCATTAACAGAACTTTATAGTGTCACTGACACACAAGTACACTTACTGATGAACTATATTTTGCTTAATCTGGTTCTGCCATGTTCCAGATAAGAAAACTGAGGTATAGGAAAACCAAGCATTTTTCCAAATCCCTTCCTCTGCTCTCACACATTTCAATCCACTAGGCCGTCCTGATGGTTTGGGATTAATCCAAGGGAAGGTGCACACACAGATGCCAACAACAGCTGAGTTATTTGTGAGACTGACAGCTGTAACATGGCAGGAGCGATTTCTGCAGATGCTGCCTAAAACCAGCCAAAACACAGGTTACACTTTCAAGCAAGTGCAATGTGAGCCTCTTTAGTTTCTGTGCTTACCTGGTCCCAATCTCTCCTCTCACTGCTGAGGAGATGCTGTCCTCTGCTCACAACTATCTGTGGTTGTGCCCTTAGTCTAGTCAAACAAATTCTGTAAAACTTCTTTACTTCCATGTTCTTTATAAGTGGTCATTCGGGGGTTTGCTTGATTAGGGTGTTTTTCAGTTTGTTCACATTATATGCAAGCTGGACAGTGCAGAGAGGGGGCATTTAAATCCAAATCAGAACCTCTTATGTTCCTCTTACACTTAAAGCTGGGCCAGAGCTCAGAGGAAACAATGCCAAAGTTTTCAAACTGCCCTCAGAAAATGTTAGGTGGAATAGTTTCTAGACAGCTTTTCTTGTGAATTTCACTTTTGGCTGATATCCCATAAAGGTGTTTTTCACAAGAATCGAGGTGCAGCCATATAACAGAGCTCCTTTCTCTACTGGAACAAATAGGAACCAACGAAAGTGTTTCTATCTCCATCCCCTCCTTGTTTCCTTGAAGTGAATTCAGCACTGAGGCTGCATTACCATCTATTTTCTCTAAATCTGATGTGTCATGGGGAATGCAGGATAGTCACCTGCAACCTCCTTACTCTCCCAAGAGCTGATGCACATTAGCACATCCTCCTTGCATTTTTCAGTTCTTTCATGCAGTGTGCAGTCCTCATCTACAGCTCTGGTCTGTGACAAAAGCCTTCACTTGAGCAGTAACTTTCACACAAACTATAAGCAGCTATACACACTTGAAGCATCTCTAAGAATTTTTTTTTTCTGATTGCATGTATATTCAGCCACCTCAGAACATTCACTTCCAAAAATAAACTTAACTGAGTAAAATAATAAATTATTGATGTATTTGTAAGCCTCAGTAACCATTACTGCAAATTTCCCAACTCTCATTAGCATTGCAGCACCTGATTAAAAGGACTTCCCACGAATTAGCCTGGCTCTCAGGTATGTTACAGTACTCATATAATTCCTCACCAGGTTTATACCATCAATAACATCAGCTCTTCACAAATTAACATCAACTGGATACTTCTGCAGAGTCTGTTACAGTTTTCTTTAATTCAGTAAAACCATATGCTGTATCAGGGAGTGGATTACCAGCCTGGGACCAGAAGAAGCATTAGTGACACGTCATCATTTACACAATTTTAGAGTACATGTAAAATTAACATTTTACTCCCTCCATGTTCCATTTCTTGCTCTATTGTATTCTTTAATAATATTGCACTGATACAAGCACATCTATAAAAAAAAGTCCGGGTTGCTTCCTTTTCCAAGATTTTCAGCTGATTATATACGTGCTTGTGCAGACCTCAAAATAAAAACCAACAGCTGGGCAAGATAACAAAGCAAATTTGGATATGTTAAATTATATTCTCAGTGAGCCTCAATATAAAGTTTATCCTTTTCATTTGTTTTATTTCTTCTCTTCTTTTAGCAAGCAAGGTGATAAATAATCATGCATGAACAGAAATCTTAATGATAGTGCTCTGCAGTTTCCTCAAGCCTGGAAAATATAAGCATACAGGTAATGTAATGTGGTTTGCTGCAGCCTTTTGTCTAAATATTTTACATTTCCACTTCATTATATTTTCCAGATCATGTGCAAACTTAAGCTGACCCTCACAGAAACCTTACAAAATGAAAATACTATAATGCTATCTTCTTACACATACGGACACGAGGGGAAGGACTTATATAAGATCGCACACCACCAACAAAAGACAGAATCAGAACTCAGAAGATGATTCCAGCCTCCTGACAGCATTGCCCTGACTTTAGCTATAAACTCAGGGTACACCCCAGCCATTTTTGTATCTTTGAAAGCTGTCAAAATTTGCCATCAAAATGCTCAAAAGGTTTAAAGCTAGGCATGTTAATTCCAGATTCTTAAGAGTACACATCAAATCAGTGCATGATGCCATAGCAGAAAGAGTGCAAGCAATATCAAATATACTAACATTAAGTATAAAGGCAACCTCAGAGGGCAGAAAGGTAAAATCCAAACAGCTCTGTGATGTTCACACGTGGGATACTTCATTCAGTTCTGGAGAACTTATTTCCTGAATGATAACAATAATCCAGAGGAAGATCACAGGAGAGCCATAAAAAACGCTAAGCAAGCAGAGAGGGACTGGCTTACAGAGCAAGATTAAAAAGAGTTAAAGATGCATTGTCTGACTAAATCACGAATAGTGGTTGTGACAACTGTCTGCACATATTAGAAGAGCATTAACAAGCACAGAGAATCATTTTAGTGAAGCAAAAGTGAATAACTACACATAGTAGTACTCAATTAAAAATTATGAAAACAGTTATTGATCAAAAAAGTCATTTTAATAGCAAAATCTACTAGACTGTGGAAGCAGACTTGATAATAGCATTAACCAACATTTCCATTTTTTGAATTTTGGTCCTTTAAGAATACAAAAATTGTCTGCTAAGTTCTGAAAAAATCTGTTTTGAAATTTTTAGTTGAAAACAAGTTTTGAAATTTCCCAAGTAAAATGTGTAATCCCTAGTTGGAGGGATTTCAGACATCCACAACCCTGAGGCACTGTAGACAAGTTAGACTCATTGCTTTTGTTCTACCCCAGGTACAAGCATCAGTTTTGATTAGGATCATCCCTACACAACTAAACCATTGTCGTGTATACTTATGAGCATGTCCCACACTGGGACAGTAACCAGTGGATCCTGTCTCATCTAAATAACCTGAAGAACAACTGTGAAAATAAATGTTAGATCCCATTCCAGAATTTATTTGGAATAACCTGCAATGATAAAGAAACTAAACAGCTCAATACAAAGTGTTTTATTTTCCTCCTTACATTCTCCAGAAAACAGCCAGTCTTCCATCTGCCAAACTCGAGCAAACCTTATTGCAACAGTCTAAAGAGTCACTGAGCCACTTGTTCACCCTGCCTTGATGAGTCTGCCAAAGAGTGCAGGTATATTTGTGCCTTAGCCAGTCAGGTTCACCGCACTCTCGTTTTTCACCTGAATAACAGCCTAATATTTAACTACTAGGCTTTTACTGAGATCTGATTTACAGAGTGATGAAGATCGCTGTACGAAAAGCACAAGGGAGCCATGCACTTCTGCTATAATAATGTCGACTTTTAGTTCCCTTGTCCTAGGAAATGCCCTTTTTTTGCTATCAAAATTTAATGACAATATTTAAAGGGTTCCGTTTGTCGTATTTTATTAAACCTGCAATTTCTTAAAAGCAGTGACTGTCTACTCCATGAAATATGTGCACAGACAATAAGTACATCAAAAGCCGGTTGCTTGTTGGCCCATCTCCATATAGCCTAATATGGTTAAGAAAACGTTTGACTGCAGCCCAGAGCTGACTGCCAAACTTAACAACTCCGCAGTAAGCAGAGTGCCACAGGGCCCTCTGCTTAGCCTCACTGTATTTTCACTCTGGTGCGGTCACTACCTACTCACATGAACTAGACCATAATTGTACTTCTACACAGTTACAAAGCACAGATGCTTTTGCTCTCCCTTTCCAGCCAGTGAAGATTAACACTAGCTGCCGTACAAGGCTGTCAGAGATGGAAGCTCCTTGGAGTGTTTCCCTTCTTGGGCTAGAGTCATTAAGGAAACCCTGGGTTTCCCAAGGATATAAAAGAACACAGTGCATGAGGCAATCTTGTGTTTAGGTAAACACAGCAGAAAGAGGATGTTTGCACAATGTTCTTTCTCCAATGCAAGAAAACACTTTATATCTACAGCTAATGTACAAGCTAGAGTTTCAGCAATACTCAATCTAGATGAACTTTTTCTTGCTACTGCCACCATTTATGTGACTTGGCAAGGCACGGATTTTTTACCTGCCTCCATCCAAACCCACTGCAAAATAAACCTTGTCAACTTACGTTGAGTGTTTGCATTTCCCTCTTTCAAATTTGGCTGAGCAGCAAATTTTAGGATTTTTTAAACAGGTGAGACAAAAAAAAGATGACAACATACATGAATTACATTATCAAAGCCAGTCTTTAAGTTGCACTTCAGCCTTCTCACTCTCCAGCTTAATGCCACTGAAACCGCTGTGACTTCTGATAACAGGGATTTGGCGACAGAAGAAAAGTGGATCACTGAGCTTATATAATGAGTCACTTTAGGCATTAGAAGAACAATACCACCTTGATTATGCAAAAGGGTTAGCCGGCCTCTCCCAGATCATTTCCTATGAGATCATATGCAGACTTGGAAGCAGAGGGGACTGGTTTCAGGAAGTTTGGAAGCCTTTTAAGGACTGCATTAACAAGGCACAGGCTGTTCCCAAAAAGTGATTGTACATCACATTCCAGTACTGCCACATGCCCTTGGTTGGAATGACTTTAGCATATATGATAGTACTAACAACAGACAGTAAAGCAACAATTCTGCCATTCAATCCCTGTCATTTTTTTTATTATATTTTTCTTTAAGTGTACTGGCTATTAATTATAGTTTTCTGGCTGTGGGTAGTATTTTGTAAAAAATGCAGATTCACTAAATTATTAGAAAAATAATAAAATTCAGGAAAAAATGTGAACATTAGTAAATGATGTGCTAGTTTAACCATCATGGGATATTTGTTTGGTTCCCTTTGAAGTATCCTACAGAGTCCAGCCACAACTGTCTAAGTACTTAAATATCTGTCTTACATAGGTAGAAAAACACAATGCTACACTACGGGATTTTGGAATGATACCTGGTAACTATTAGAGGCTCATTTTGATTTTTCCTCTACAGTAAATAATAACAGAAAAACATATATCTATACAAAACCCCATCAGTGTTCAAAAAAGGGCTTTTTTATACTATTTGAGATCTTAGCTAATGAATTTACTACCAAACATATTTTAATTATCATTCTTTCCTGGTAAAGGAAGTTAGAAAGTAAAACAGCAACTGTACACCTCTAAGAACTAATGCTGTGAATTTTCTTATTTTCTAAGTTTCGCATCTAGCTATTATTACCCTGGTGGTGCATATGAAGAAACAGATGCCTCATGCTCCGGGATGGTCCTGTAGCTCCAGGCTGACCCATGAGTCTGTATAAGCACTTCTCAAAGGCATTAATGCTGTTTGGAAGTGGCAAGGTGTTACTAAGGCTCTGCCTTTCAGAATCTTTAGTGAGGCAGTGTAGGGCTTATGCATCCCTTCAGTTTCATGTTAATTCTTTGGTGCTACATGAGTTGCATGCTGAGCTTTTTAAGGCCAGCAACTGCAAGTTGCTGAATTTTATTGTGGAAGACAGATTAATCTGTTAATTCAACTAGCTGAAAATTCATCGATGTCATCAGATTTTGTTCTCAGTGGAAAGTAATACAACTTTTTTTTCCCTCAAACTGTTGCCCTCAACAAAACTGTAGTATATTACTCCTATTTACAGATGGAGGAAGAGAGGCAGGATCAAATGCAGTGATTTGCCCAAGCCAAGTTAGTCATTCAACAACGGAGTCTCTCGCACCCCAGTTAAGTGCTTCCATCCACTAGGCTGCCCATTCTCCTACCATCCGCAATGGTCAAATGTGGATATAACCTACATGATCACTGCTGTGGCTGGAGAATCGAAACATTTAGAATAAATATTTCCCTAGCGTCAAACTGCCATTTGTTATTAGAAGACATGTCTTCATCCATGGAAAGGAAGAGAAATAAGAAGCACATGAGGATTGAAAAATTCACAGTACATAGAATTATCCTTAAGCAGATCGCAAATAATTGCTATGCCAAAATGGATGCAACAATTAAAGAAAATCATTCCCTTTGCTCAGCTTTGGAAATAATAACCCCTGATGCAATCTCCCAGGAATCCATCCTTAGAGCCTTGCCCATCTCTATTTATAACTGAGTAAATGTTAGAAGAAATCACATCTTTTGCTCTGAAAAAACATGACCTTTGGCCTTAACATTTCTTTGGAAAGTGCTTCAAAGAGGATTGTTACTCTGCAACAATGTTTCCTTCCATTAATATTTCCTCTCTAAATATATGGCTCAGAAGAGGAGCACTAGGCCTGAAATATACCACAAATGTGGACAAGACTGCCTGCAGGCATTTGAAGGCTGGGAATTTGCCCAAAACATTATCCTTACAAAATTAACCAAGTGTCTGTTAGTCGGTATAGTCAACAGCCTCAAAAAAATAATTCTACTTATACACTTTCATTGGGATGTCTCACCAACTGCATCACAGAATATCCTGAGTTGGAAGGGACCCACAAGGATCATCGAGTCCAACTCCTGGCTCCACACAGGATCACCCCAGACAATGCATATTGCATTGTTTTCCACTGCTTAAGAATAAATTATTCCTGAGGACTGAAACTGAATCCTTTACACTTCTACATGCAAATAAAAAGCTTTTGGGAGATAACACTGTCCAACTATCACTTTAAGGTTTCTACTACTCCTGACTTAAGCCCAGCTCACCACCTTGCCTTGACCTCATTTCCCGACACAGGCTGCAGTAGGCAGAGCTCAGAATAGGCAAGTTACATCTGACCACACAAACTCAGCATGCTTTCAGGATTCTGACAAAGAGTAAGGGTGGGAGTGGGCTGTGATGAACTGTAGTTATTGCAAAAAGCTATCTAGAAGAGTGGCACTGAAAGGCAACATGATTCAAAGGCAAGCTTTTGTCTGCTCTTCATACACTAAGAGCTAATGCGGACACAGCCATCAGTTCTACTATGTGTATCACCTGACTTCTTCGGATGCTCACAAAACATCGCCCTCACTGGAAATAACAAAAATAAAAAAATCAAGATCAGGTCTGTGATAACCCTCATCCAAGGCCAACTCTTGATGGAGGTCAGGCAATTCAGAAGGGTCTTCAAACTCCACTATAGTAACTCTGCATTGTATTACGATTTTATATAAACATCCCATCCTTTCAGATCAGTGTGGTAATAAAATTTGCTACACACAATGTCATAACTTTCACCCATGCAAAAAGAACAATAGAAATCTCTCATTTGGTGCAATTTGTACTAAACAGCAATTATAAAACAAGTATTGCCTGGGAACGTTTATTACTAGCAAGACTCCCATCAAATGCTGGAGGAACAATCTTCTGACAGGCAAATTTCCTCCCACCTGGCAAGGAGAAATGTTTTACATGTCTCTATCAAACTGAAACCAGGACACCTGGGGAATGCAGTCATTGGCTTTGCTAAAATATTCAGCAATATTACATTAATGACATAATAGTCTCCATATTCATAACCTTTCATTAGGAGAAAGACAAGTATGGCTGTTGAGATGAAATAAACTACCTGTGTGCACAACCGATGCATGTGTACAAAGATGGCCACATCTAGGTTTAATGACAAAGACAAGTGAGAATTGGGCCTTGTCAAGGGAAGAAATGCTCCTTCCCAATTAAAGGTAAGTGTCTAGGGACCAGAAGAGCCACAAGTGGAAGAATTCCTCTTGTACTTAGGAAAGCTTACAATACTTAGAATCCTTGGAGTACAAATTCTAGCAAAAGGAAATGTCAGTGTGGAAAAGTCCCATATACTCAACCAGTTTCTGACAGTCAATCAAACACTACCATAAAGTATCTTTTCAAAGTGTTAAATTCAGCCAGATAATTATCAACCCAAAATGGTCTCTTTCCACACCAGACCTTCAGTTTTGAGGGAAACCAAGCTAAAGCACTGCTCATGACAGTAATTCTCAAACGAACAGTAAGTACCTCCAGAAAAGAAAAACACACATTATCAGCATTAATAGCATATCTCACCAGATACGATGTCCCTGAACCTGAACCCTGAGCCTCATCAGCTCACAAAAGAATCTTTGAATAACCAAAAGGTTATCTCAGGAATTGAAAAGACAGTTTTCCAGACAGAAAAGTCCTTATGCGTGGGAATGAAGAGAGCACCAAAGGCAGAACTTTAAAGGAAGGATGATTTAGAAAGCAGAAAAACAAATCTTAATCTTTACTGCAGTTGCTAGGTATTGTTGTACCACTGACTACAGCAACTTGCAGCTCTTCTATTTTCTCCAGCAACTCCACCATGAGAAAGAATGAAATCTCAGCTGGGAAAGGGCAGTTCTGGCAAACTCGGCACTGTGCATCTTAAGGCCAATTAAGGGAAAAGAATAGCTTCCACCTCCAGTGAAAACTGCTCCATTCACCTGATCCTGCTGCTATGACTGTAACCCAATCACAACGTAACGCAATGCTGAGATCAGCTTGCGAAACATCAGCCTCAAAGCTGAGAATTTTAATAGACCAACTCCAACAATGAATATGGAGCCAAACCTGATTATGCCCCCATGATTCGTTTTATAAAAAAAGTATCTGAGGGAATTCCCTATTTGTTTTGGCTGCAGACCAGCACGGTTCCTTGATTGCTGGCTGCCTCTAGTCAAAGATGCAAAAACATCTGGCTATTTCTTCATCACCGCTAGAGTGCATTTACAGTCTTTGGTGGCAGGTTGTTTGTGTTTATAGGAATTTAGCCACTTTGTGACTGTTGAGGTAATAGAACAGCCACCTCCAAGTAGTAGCCAGCATAAATGATAACAGCTTAGGCTGTGTGTGGTAAGACTGGAAATTGCTTCTGAGAGATGCCTCAGCAGGAGGACTGGAGGGAATTGCTTGGGGAAGAGACTCAGAAATCCCACTTGGAGTGAGGTAATCCAGCAGGGAAGCTGCTCAGGGGCTCCTATTCCCTTCCATCTATGAAGGTGGCAAACAGACAAAACGTCCAAATGTCTGTATACCCAAAAGGTTGTTACCTCAAGGTTCAGAGCAATTTCATTCTTCTGTTAAACCAGGTGAAGAAAGATCTCTTAGAAGTGAGGTGTCTTCACAAACAGCCTTTAATTAGACAAACAGAAATTTTACCTCTCTCATTCTCCATCTAATCAGCACAATCAGCCTATATGTTCGAGAGTATTGGATCAACTGGCTTGAACAGGAGATTTGACTAAGCTCTGCAAAACAACCTTGGAAAATGTGACTGTGCATTTTTGCACCATTTCTTCTTTCTTTCACCATTTCTTTTGCATCATTTATTCTTCTTCTAAACACTTGTTCTGTGGAGAAATTAGGGAATTTGGGGGACTTCTTTTTTTTTTTTTTAATAATTCTGAATGGCCTACCAAATGAAGTTTTATTAAGATAGCACGTCAGCGATGAAAGGATGAGGGAATCAATGTTCCCACAATAAACACTGTATTGTGCTCCATCATGGCTAAACATAACTAGCAGAATGCAGATTCTGGTCATTACAGAGGTCCAGGTTTCTGGATTATCTCAGCCTCATTAAAACTGCTATTAAAACCAATAGCAGTTGAATGTGTTAATCCACAGAAAAACCTACTTCTATCCTTGCACCAATAAAACACAAAAGTACTTTGGTCATCTGTAAAATCCAAGGACTGACATACCTGTCAAGAGTAATGCAAATTCACCGATTGATCCTTGTTCTTTCAAGGAATAATTCACCTTTTGCACTGCTCACAATACATAGTTTACTGTAGCCATGAAAAACTGAAATACGTTATCATTTACATACAATGAGGAAAATAAAATTGAAAGGTGTGATAGTCGAGCTAAACAGCATTAACTTCTGGAACTTCCTGGTTGCAGAGATATTTCAGAGTTAAAGCTCCAAAGGTGGACCTTTAGTTTTAATCAAAGAACATCTCATTTCCATGGCTTTCATTTAGGCTTTTTTCCTGTGATACATTAACATCAATACATCTTTCTTAAAAGCCCAGATTCACAAGGTACTTAAGCACACTCCTAACCAACAAAGCAAGGTTACTCACCTACTTAAAATTAGGCACACGTTTGTTAAGGCAGGGCCAAGATACACATGCACATACGTATACTTAAGCAAGTACACGTTTTTCTTCCATGAGCTTTTATTCCAAATCCAAAGTACAGTAGCAAAAAAAGAAAAAAAGCCATTATGCATTATGCAACATCTTCAAGAATTCCTCAGTGAAACTCAGCGACAAAGGTTTTATTTCCTAATTATAACAAAATTTTCAATTAATCAGGTTTGTATTTGTGCCCTCAAAGCTATCAAAACATGAATTCTCTCCTAAAAGGAGACAAAAATGAAACATCTACCTGAAAGACTTTGCAAACACACAACCACTAATGACTATACAGGGCATGAGGCAGAGGAATAGTTTATCCACTCGTCAATATAATTTTTTAGTGCTTATACCCTACATCCTCTAAAACATTAGATCAAGAGATACCACCAGGCAATAAGCTTGCTTGAGTTTGAACAAATCTCTGGCTGCCATACGTACTAAAAAGCTGAGAGTACTTCAGAGTTAATTGTCTTGCATTTCTTTCCTAAAGGAGAACAACAAATGATACAAATTGATTTACCTTTTTATTTGTTCAATAATTCACCTCATCAGTACATCTATTTATACATTGACCAACTATGAACAAAACTAAAATTGCCACGCCAAGGGAATGGAGGTATGGGTACAAAACGCAGACGGTGGAATAATATAAGCTCTCTCTTCAAACTGCCAGTACTATCTTTTGTTCATAGACCGTTTTAGAGATAGCTACTCCTCAGCACAGAAACAGACCTTTTACTTTGTTATAAACAAACTGTATCTTTGTTTTCCGTTGGTCTTTTTCAAGATGAAATGCTGTTCTTCCTAGGAAGGGGGAAATGATCATTTTCAGAAAATAAAGTCCTTATTGCATATATCACAGTGCATTAATCCACTGCAACACACAAGATTGACTCTGTCTTACTTTGGCATGCTGGAGCCATGTGTATAGCACCATGATACTTCATAGTCAAAGCAGAACAACCAAGTAAATGACTTCCTTTCTCAATGAATATATAAACAAATAAATAAATGAATAATGGAACACTACAATAAATGTCTTCTGAGCTTCTCCTTCAGAAACCTGGAGTGGCTGCAAGTTGTCCACATCACAATATTTTAATGATTTAAGCAATCAACATGAGTGAGCATGAGATCTCATGCACTGTTACACTGCTTCTTATCTTATATCAGTACAATCCCACTTGCGTGACTACAGGAACTGCAAAATCAGGCCCAGGCTGTTATGAAGACAAGCTGCAGAGATTCACATACATCCCATTTCACAAACATTGGGGCCTACAAACTGGCCTCTTCCCACGTTGGTACATAATAACGTTAAGATGCTACACATCGATTGGAAAGCATGAGGCACTGTAGTCTCTCACAGCAGGGGAATCCCACTGGGCCTGTTCTGTGGTTTTAAACATAGGAACACTTAGATGGGAAGATCCTACATCAGTAAACAAAAATGATGGCACCAAAAGCTCCTTAAGTTCCACATCCTAGGAGGAAATAGATCTTTTCTACAATCTAAATAATGAAAAATATCATACTGCATTGCCACACCCATGGATTTCCATACCATTTGAAGGGTTTTTTGGCTAGAATGTTGAGGACAACTCACCTCATTGTGGAACAAACATTTTAATACCTGTAAGAAATCAAACTTGAATTTCTGAACATCCTTGGAATCCTCGTTCAGGGCTATTAAAACAGGCAGGACAAACAGCAGCCAAGCTACTCATCGAAATCATATCAGGTATGACATTGACTCGGAGGAAAGCATTATATGTACTGAATGACTCAGTTTTGCAGCAATTCTGACTGCAGACTTTCCCTGAGAATTCCTTGGTCTGGTTTTATACAGCTCGAAAGACCTCATAACCCAAGGGGTTACAGTCATTTAAAATGAGACAAATGAAAAAAATATATTCCATTGCAGCCAGCAAAACCATCTTCTACTTATGATCCCCTGAAGAGACAAGAAGAAATCCAGCATCCATCACAAACAGTAGTGCCACCTTGAACATCCGAATAGCAAGCAGCCCACAGTGCAGAATCGCATATATACATGAGTGGATTTGGAATTCTCAATAGCACTGTCATCCTTGGATGTGAAGTCCTGATGCTTACATCTGACCAGGGTGAAGACAGAATGATGGCAAAGGTGAAATAAGTTACAGCCAATAGACTTTCCCAGATGCTTTAGAAGATCCCCCCATCAAGATGTCATTTTTCACAATATTTATATTATGAAGAAACATAATTAAAATAAGAAAACGGCAATTCTATCTACTACAGCAATGTATCCTCTTTTACATTTTTATCTTACCTATTAATTTCTTCAAATTTCTCCTCTAATGGACCTGAAAGCAAGTTTGTTTATTACCTGAACAAGAGCAGCATTCATTTTTCTCTCGTATTTTTCACAACTGATGTGAAAAGGCACAGTTAGCCATAAACTAGCTAAAAGCACAGCTCTTAGTCCCTTTCATAACTGAAAAACAAAGCTGAATTTCTGACAATTTGTGTTAACAGGACAATAATTTGATGACAAGAACATGCCACATCCATTTATGGAACGGAGGGGGGAAGCAACAAATTGCATGTTATTTCCTTATCAACCTACAAAACCAAAGTGTATACATGGATGCCACATGAATAGGCAGAACCCTGTTTAATAATCTCTAATCAGACATTTTTGGTTAAAATTCCCGCCATGCACCTATTTATCCAACAGCATCTACCAATTATGCTATCAATTATCAATAAATACTGGCATTTTAGAAAAGAATGTCTTTTTCTTTTTTTGAGGATCCTTTAAATCTTGCATATAGTTGCTTCACAGAAGGTCATGTCCTATTTTACACATTTTTCCCCTGACATCTTCATTTCACATTTTTCTTTGTAGGAGACGGGAAGATAGAGATTCTGTACATTTTTGTGGGACAACTGTATGAGGCAGCCAGCCAATTCCTAAGCCAATATCAGCAGTGAAATTATAGCTCAAAGGAATGAAAATTCTGAAGAGACAGAGGTTTGCAGGAGGGAGGTTTTGTTTGGTTTTGTTGTTTAGATCTGCAAAGCTGTTTCTGACAAGCTTGTCATCAGGCTCATAAAGGAAGAGTGGAATTTAAAGCATCATCTGCTCTGAAGGATCTCTAGCACCCAGTCATACTGCACTGAGCTCCTCATCCATACTTGTGGTCCTGGCTCTGTGGGTATTCGTACCTTGGTATGTAGATTCAGATCCAATCAGTGTCATCTGTACATTTAAAGTGACCATTGGCAATCTATATTATGAAACACATAATTTTTGCTTCACCTCTTATTTGCTTTACTTAACTCCCTGGAGTTTCAGTCTGTGCTGACCTTAAAGACAAAATACAAACCACACAACTTTTTGCCTAGACAAATTTTGCTGTACTGCTGAAATGTAGCCTTTGTTCACAAAGATACTAGGTTTTTAAAGCAAAGGTCACTAACAGGCACCAGGAGGACAACTACAGCTCTACAAGTGGAGAATGCACTGAGCATCAAGCCCTCCATTTTAACAGATGCTGTGTTGACAGCACTGCATTAGGACAGGCAGAGAGCTGGATGGGACTGAAGGATGTGTCAGCAATACGGAGGCACACCGCTGTCGCAAAGCTGTAAAAGCCATGCATCTAGAGATTAAAGCACAGCCCAAGACAGCAAATTGGTGGCGAAGCCCTACAACTTGTTACTCAGGGGTGAGTAGGACAGCTTGACAAGCGGCTACGGCAGCTAGTGCACCGATCAGCAAGTAGTAATGGATGTTAACACTCTGGCTAAGACTGCTCTGGCCTCAGCTCATTCCCACACGTTGCGGCAAGGGAGCCAGCAGCGAGTCATTTTTCCTAAGCATAGCTCCTGATCGATCCTAGCAGTTAAGCATACACATGAGCATGCAGGACATGCTTCCTTGCCCTCTTATTCATCCTTTTTCACACCCTTGCCCAGTGCAAGGAAGGCCCATGAGGCAGCAGGACCGTGACAACCCCTGTGCCAGTCCTCCACATCCTACTTCTGTACCTCTGGCCAGCTCTGGTTCTGTACTAAAAATCAACACTGGCAGGACAACTTCTGTAGCACTTTCAGAAAACACATGCACATGCCTTTCTTTAGACTACAAACCAGACGCAGGCAGCTCTTTCCTTGTTTGGCTGCAGAAGATCTGCTACTTTTAAAACACACTCTTTAATTTTTACTCCCATTTCTGATAGAAGCGGGATTCTGTGCTAGTTGTGCATTTCACAGAGGAGACAGAACATCCCTGAATCACTTCCCATATAATTAAATGAATATTTTAATAGTTTAAAGCTGTTTCATACCAGTGACTACAGTACAAATCATACCCTCTTCTGTGAGCTAAGGCACTTCTGAAAGGCACAAATTTCAGTATTTTCTTCAGGCTGGTACAATTCACAATGCGTTCATGAAACGCCGTAGAATCTCAGAATATAAAGGTGAGAAAGTCTCCCTCACAGGATCTCACAATTCCAGGAAAAGGACAAAGGTGAGCACCTACAGCAACCAGAGTAAACTCAGACACTGTTCATGCAAAAGAGGGCAGCATATAACAGACATTCTGGGTTTAAATGAGCAAGCAAATAGTGTCTTGGGAAAAGGAGAGGGAAGAAAAGAAAAACAAAACGTATTGGAAAAGAGATGTGCCGAAGAATGTTTGTTTTGAAACATTTTAAGCCAAAAAAATGTTAGGGAAAAAGAATTGAGATGAACCATGCAAAAAAGATGCAGTGTCTTCTGTTGGTACTGCATTTTTTATTTGGTAGAAGTCTACTTTATTCCACAGATTTTAAGACATGTTTGAGATTCCATAGGTTTAGTATTACATCAATAATGGTTCATAATGAAATTCCAGGCAGTAGCAAATAAAGAGATTTCATGATAGAACTGCACAAGATATGGATATGGAGCCCTTTGTGCAGATTTACTGATAGGAATGTTGAATGCAGGTTAAAATAACACAGTTGCCTGGCTCACTTGCATGCGCTAAAATGTCATGTGACAGAGCACAAGTTATGCTATTACTTGAATCTTTTTAAAAAATTAATTTAATTCTGCCCTTCACTGGATTTTTTAAAAGATTAGTCATTTCCTACAAATCTATTTATAATTTACTATTGGAAGAAGTATTTTTCCTGTATTCACACCCCATCTATCTCCTTGCTGAATAACATTTCAATGGGTTTAGTAGCGTGTTTGATACTACTTGGACTGTCAGATCACTGTCCTTCCAAGCATAGCACAGCAGAGTGGACAAAGCACTTGGTTGGCATCAGCTCCAGTTTGGCACTGTTGCTGAAGCCATTCTTCTTTTTTGTGCTTCAGTTTCTCAGACTAGCAAAAGGGAAAACAATACCAAGCTCCTTTTTAAAGAACTTTAAGATCAACACATAAGAAGCACTGCCTAAGAGCTAGGTCTTAAAGTTATTTTATCTTCGAGAAGGAAGGTTTATTCTAAGGACGTCTTTAAAAATAATGCATAAGGAATTTATTTAACATCTTACAGCTATGTAGGGCTGACAGTGGTTGAAAGTAACTGAGACTAGCTGTTCATTCTTTGCAGGTGGATAACCCAAGTCTGGGAAAGATGACCTGTCAGAGTCCAAAGTGAGATCAGCTGGCTTCACTGGATGGAAAACATTCTAAACCCAAAGACATCCCCTGTAACAACACTCTTAACTTAGGACAAAAGAGTGTTTGATACATCCTCTCAAATCCTTGTTTTGTCAGGTCCCCACCAACACTGCTGATTGCAAGGAGTTGTTCAGTTTCATATTATTATGTCAACGGCAGAAAAAGAAAGCAAACATTACAGAAAAACTGAAAAAAAATGTCAGTGGAACAGTACACTCAAAGAAAAATATTTTCTTTAAAATGAAGGGTGGAACTTTGTTGTCAGATCTGTGATAAATCATGAATACTTCCAGGCTGATATTTGAGGATCAACAAAAATAAAAATAATAATGAAAGAAGAAGTGAATGAGTTGCTGAAAGTCTCATTTTTTGAATACAACCTATGAGTCTCCAAACAGTCCATGTTGCACTGATGTTGGAAGTATCAGACAGATCGTTCTCACAGCAGTTTCCTGAATTATGGTCATGACGCAGCTAACTAGATTTTCACAACATAAGGCCCTTCACCCAGAGAAATTCTCATCACTGGGTTTGGGGGATGTGCACAGCCCACACTGATACAGTGGTCCAAATCCTGCAGCTCAGGCTGCCAGAGAATTCAACTCTTGATTCATGTGAATGTCATATAAGCATAGCGTACAACTCTTCAGAATTTGGTATATTATATATACACAAATAGAAGAGGAAGTAAGCCGAGCACAGAAGCAGGCTTTGATAAAGAAAAGGATGTATGGAGGACAGCAGGAAGGACAACACAGTAGATCCCATCTTCGGCTCTTTAAAGGCCATATTTTTCATTTTAGTTAAAATTGGTAAGTAAGAGAAAAGATATGACTCCTCTGTTAGGTTTTTAACCAGTGCCTTGCTGCCCTATGTAGTCAAACCAAAAGTTTGACAAAGTTTCTCAAAAGCTCTTAATATTTTTGGCTGTCCATGTTAAGTTGCTATAATGGCATTTGATTTCCAGGGTAAGGGCAGTCAGGTCTAAAATATCTTAATCGGACATCCAAAAATCAAGGCATTCCAATAATAGCTTGGAAAAAAAAAAAAAACTGCCCTTTGTTTTCCCCTCTTTTCTTTGACAGATAGTGTCAAAGATAGTGCCAAATTGAGTACAGAGAAATATGGAAGGGCAAACAGAACTTTGACCTATCACAAGAGCCAGACTATTGTTCTACTTCGCATGACTGTGACAGTATAAAATGTGAATTTAACAATACTCTTTGGGAGCTTTAAATTATGCACACACACTCAGTCTGGCAGGGTCAAGATTAGTACGCTTGTTGTTTTTTTGTTGTTGTTTTTTGTAACTGGTTCATTTTACTTTAGAGGAATGGCGACTTTCAATTAAACCTTTGCAATTTCTGGGCAGAGTTCTCAAATCTGCAAACAATGACAAGTCAAAATAAGTAAATCTGAAATATTTTTGTATCAGAATTTTTCTCTACTGCGCTGATTGACATTGTATTCAATTGGAATGCATCTGAAGCATCAAGCAAATTGAACACACAAAGGAAACACTCATCATGCACAGACTAAGCATTTGTACGGAGTTTAAAGACATCTAGCAGCCTAGAGTATTAGACATCCAAAAAACTGGTGCATAACAGCCAGGGATTATTGCTAAAAACTGTCAACAGCCAAAAGTCTGTACAGCTGCCAAATCCAAGGATGGACTACAACTGGATAGGAAAGCAGCTTCGTCATGAGCTTCTACATGGCCAAAATCTCAGCATCTGTTTCTTACATGTTAACTTTCATTTTTCTTAGAAACCGCTAGAATTGTTCCATTTCTTGGCTTTAAATGGATCATAAACATTTATTCTGACCATGTTCTTGAAGATTTGAGGTTTTCTTGAACAAAACACTTACTCTCCTTTAAAATATATTTTATGTCTAAATTCCTTGATGTTTCATAGATAAACTATTTCATGATCTGATCTATAACTCACTGAAGACCTTCCATTAGGCCCTTCTTTTTGTGACTACTGAGAACAGGTGCTACCAAGTTACACCCTTACATCTTTGTGTCTGCAAAGCAGCCAGGACTGTCCGTGCTTTGGAATGGATGTAAAGGAGACCTCATCGCACTCTACAACTTCCTGAAGGGAGGCTGTGACGAGGAGAGGGTTGGCCTCTTCTCCCAGATAACTACTGACAGGACGAGAGGGAATGGCCGTAAGTTGTGCCAGGAGAAATTTAGATATATGGAAAAACTTCTTCTCTCAAAGAGTGGTCAGGCACTGGAATGGCCTGCCCAGGGTGGTGGTGGAGTCACCGTCCCTGGCGCTGTTCAAGAAGCATCTGGATGAGGTGCTACGGGACATGATTTAGTAGCTTAGTGAGTAGTAATGGCGATAGGAGGACGGTTGGACTAGATTTTGTAGGTCCTTTCCAACCAAGTGTTTCTATGATTCTATGACTTCCCCACTCTGCAGAGCCTCAGACTTCAGCTCTACTAACTCAACTAAAGCTACTTGGAGGGATCCTTTACAGCGAAAGTTATGAAAACAAAGGTAAAATATGTGCTTACACATCATAAAAGTGAGGTTTTGTTCCATTTTAGACTACAGGATTAAAAAATATATGCCACAAACAATAAAACAGAGCATACAAACCCCTAACCAATAACGGGTTATGCACCACGGAGCTGTTTCTGGTAAACTTTCCTCATTAAAAGTGAAAAATACATCAGAAATGCACAAAGTCAGCATTTCTGATATTTGTCAGCTTCACCAAGCCATTTCTGTGTGCAGCAGACAAATACATTAGGGTTTCTTTCCAGCTCACACACACACACAAACAAAAAGAAAGACTGTCGTATGTCCACACACAACTAGCCTATTAGTCCTGAATCAGGTTTCTGGAGTTCCCTTTCCCAATTCATGTGTATATTAAGATTAAATCCTCAGATTTACTATACCTCAGTCTCTTCTTTGGAATCTCAAAGATACTTTCAATGAAGTTTGGCAGAAAATGCAGCTATGTATGATCCTTGTGATCTTTTAAGTGCTTTTACAAGTAATGTATTATTAATGGCATTTTACCAAATGTGAAAGTTTGAATGACAAGGTAGTTCTTAATGTAAGCAGCTTTTTAATACAATATATATTTTTTTTTAACCTTCAGTAAACTAACAGTCTGCCTGAAAGTGTGAGGTCAGCTCTAACTTCTGATCCTAAAATTTCTGGGGCATTGGCTATTTCAACAAAACTCTTCAATGTGCTGCATACCTTCCATAGCACCTACTCTTCCAAAACAACCAATACCTTGCATCAAAACAAAACTCTTACCCCTAAAACAGTTTATATGAATATATATACATAAACACTTGATTCAAACAAGAGAAAAAAGCAATTTCAATAGACAATTATGCTTCAATATACTAGACACTGATCATCCGCTCAAGGAAAGCTTCTTTTCTCCTCTTGGAAACTGAGATATTCTTCAAATTATCTTAACAATTTTTCTTACTTTCCTGCTTTTAAGATGATACAGATTTACTGCTGACTTTCACACTAGCTCTCATGGAGTGGGAAGTACCTTCCTTGATCATTAAGTCTTTCTCTGCACTGTAGAAAACGTATCTTTTTAAAAGCAAGTTGTTGCTCAACAGAATTTACTTCACACAGCAAGAAATTCCCAATGGGAGAGAGAACATTTTCCAACTCTGGGGCCATGGGAGGTAGGTCTTACTGCATTGTAATGAGTATGAGACAATTAAATCTCCTTCTTGGCAGGAAGTACAGGAATGCCCCATGGCTGAATGAGCATGCGTCACTGCTGACCCAATCATCATCTTACATGCATGCAAAACAGAGTCTGACTGGGCATGACAAAAAGAACATGAATAATTCACAGCAACAGTAGTAAATGTAAAACAGCAAAGGGCTCAGACAGAGGGCAGCCACTCTCCCATCCCTCTGATGCTTCAGCCATTGTAGAGGAAATGTGCTGCAAAGGTGTCTAGCACAGACCTTATAATTCACATGCCTTTTTACACTTAATTGCATTCCCTGGTTTCCAATCTAGCTAACAGAACCTTCTGTACTCTCTTCCTTACTTCAGTGAACCTTTGCTTTCTTCTGTGGTGTTGCAAGACCCACTCTGCAAGTCTACAGCCTCCCAGAGCAGCCACTGCTCTGCAGGGTGAACACCATCACCCTGAGGAGAGGCTCAGTCCATTTCCCAAATGTGTTAACCACTAAGCCCCAAAGTTGTCTAATAAAAACCTCTCACCTTTCAAATGTTTTTTTTTTCAGCAGAAGAACGGGTGCATCCTGCAAAAGAGAATATGTAGGTGTGTAAGATGGTCAAGAAGACATTCACTTCAGAAGATCTCTCCGTTTAGTGTTTGCTGCTGACAGGTCTTGCTATTCTGAGGCCTTCTGCTTAACTCTCCCCATGCATATGGGCATCCCCCTCAGGTATCTAGAGATACCTAAACATCAGGGAAGAGCAATCTAACACCCAAGCTGCCACTACCATTGTGGGCATCACACATAGTTTTCAAAAATTTGGATCCTAGTCATATACCAAAGGATTCAGAAGAAAACTTGAAGAGGAAGGTGCTTATGCCCAGCTGTAAGCAGTACTTTACCCATTGAATAACACTGAGATCTCACAGTGCTTTGTTGTTGCATCTGAGGGGGGAAGAAAAACATTTACACAGCTTTGGTAGGACAGTTCTGCTTCTGCTGCCCTAGAGATGCTAATGTCACATAGAAATCTGTATGTTTTACTAATGGCATCATATATTTTCCCGGGCATTTTTAATTTACCCTTTTTTGAGCTATCTAGGTACTTCATCACTTAGGGTTACTCTGGGTCATGTATTAATACTAAGACACTGTGCCTCATCTTTCATAGGAAAGTACACATTCTTATCTAAATTGCTGAGACTAATAACTTGAAATATTGTCCCTGCAAAACATACTTAAACGCTGTGTATTCAGATAACTGGTGTTCTTTTTTTCCTCCCCTCCCACTGAGTGAACATAAATTAAGTCTCTACAGGAACTAAACCAAGAATAAACTGCAGTCCCAATTTGGAGGCAGGGAAAAAGGATGCACTGTAACAAGGAAACTCATTCCTCATCTGTCTGGGACCACATGTCATACCAGGCAGAGCTCACAACAGTGGCATGGTCTCCTCCTTCCCCAACAAACCTCCTTCCCCAACAAACCATGCCTGCAGAAACATGCACTAGGAAGCAACAGCTTTTCCCCACTGGAATTTTCTTCCTCACAAGTAAACAGTACAAAATGTTGCTTAATCCATTCAGTTGAGTATGTGCTTTAAAACTCAGATACTTGGCAGTTAATTGTTTTCAGCTGATAGCTGCCCTAAGGATGCCCCTTTGCTTATTACTTCTTTGATCCAGATAAGCATTTGGCTGTTCAATCAGTCACAAAGCTAAAGTAGAAAAAGAGAATACTCAAAAGCCCTGCGTACTTAATTTAGTGTAAAAATAATTTCTGGGCAGAAAGAAAATTTAATTAACTTTTTTTCTATAAAAGTGTATGGTAAAATGTGTAGCAAGATCTTATGCATTCTTTTGAAGTTTGTCATACATTCCTGAATACCTTTGACAGCCTAAGAAGTTATGTGTCTGCTTCTGATTAGATAATTGAAATAAATCTACACCAAATAAATTCAGATCTCTTAAAATAAACTGCAGAGGTACGTGAACTTTGTAAAATGCATGTGGTGCTTCAACCAAAAGGCATTTCTACAAAAATCAGCTATTGAGAAGGAATTCATTTCTCTATTTCCATGTGTGTGGAGCGTAGTTGGTATCCAAGCTTTAATCCAGCTTTAATACCAGTCAGCAACAAGCACAGTTCCTCCATGAACCGAAAAGCACTACAGCAGAAAGAAATTACCTCTCCTACATTTATTATTTTCTCCATTTCACCCCTTAGAATTAAATGCTCATTAAAAATGGAAGATACCTGTGTCAGGCACTCAAAGACTGGCAAATATTTGTCCACCACTTCAAATTGAGACCACACTGCCAAATCTGGCTGAAAATATGAAGGGAAGAACATCACCTCATGTGAACAGTCCCCATTCGTTATATCCAACTCAGCAAACCACGAAAACTAATCAACTTCATGTTATTGCTCCTGCTGGCCTACAGACTTGGGAAAGGTATATATTTGTAATATATACTACAATGCCTAGTCTAAAGCATGACTGGCATTGACAAGCCCTACATGAAAGTGCATGGAGTCACAGAACTGATGAAGTGCTTGACATTTATAGCAAGACATCAAGAAAAAGCGATAAAAGATGCAGCGGAGAGGCCTAGGCAAGTGTTTTTTTTAAAACGTAGCTTCAAGTCAAATGAGAATAATTTTAAAATATGCTGCAGAGTCCTATGAAAAAGTCAGGTTTCATCCAATTCTTGGGCAAAGAATGGAAGCAAAGACTCCAAAGATTCAGACAAGATGACAAGCTCCTACACTACACTTGGGTCCATCTCCTTTGAGTTAACCAACAATTATTAATGAAAGTTTACTTTTGAAGCTGCATGTAATGGCAAATTTGCCCTCTGTTCCTTTGTCCTGTGTTGGAGAACAGGGCAGAAAAATTACTTTAAAAAAATACATCTAACATCACATAAGTGTTCTGCACTATTTTTTCCACCACTGGAAAGCATCATTACTTGCTTTTGGTCCGTTACAATATACTGGGTTGGTTTTTTTCCCTCTTAATCACTTTCTATCATCAGATATGTTAAGTGTTGATGTTAAAATTAAAAATATGATTCCCATCAGGTGAAATAGTGTCAGAATTTAAATTAAAAAAAAAAAAAATGACACCACTAGGCTACTATTATCATATCCAAACAAAACACAACAGCCTTCAAAATTTGTTTTATCACCTCCACTTTTGCCCAGAGCTGGTATGTCTGATCTCAGCTCCCTGACTACCATTCCCAGTTACCAGCTCATCTTCTCTTCATCCATTTCTACTGTTTGCCACAGTTTCATTTCACCCTGGTTGTTTAAAACTGCACCCTTCTTGCTCCTTGCCTTTCTTCTCTATCACTCCTGACAGCTCCTCCTCATCTCCCCACAAATTTGGGGACCCAATGCTATCTTCATGTTTTCTCACCTCTCCTCTCAAATTCAACACTCTATTGCTAAATTCCACTACCATTTCTCACGTTTCTGTTACTTTAGTCCTCTCCACAGGAGTATAAACGTAAACTTAAAAAAACCTTTGCTGATTCACCTTAGTAGCCGTCATTATTTGCAACCTTCCACATTGCTTGAGATTGTAAATGCCACAGCAGAAATAGTGTTTCTTTTCCCTCCCCATTTTCTGGCCACATCACACACGCTTATTTAAACCTTTCTCAGGCTTTCCATCTCCAACTGACAGAGAATTAAAGCTTTGTTTCATCATTTTTTCATCTTTCAGTCCCCTATGCTCCATCTCAGTCTTCTCAATGTGTCACCATACAATCTCCTCAGCCCACCAAGCCCCCTCACTCATTTCCATAAAGAGGGAAAGAAGCCAATGAAGCAATTCCCTTAGACTGATTCATTGCTCCAAAGTGGTTGCAAACCTATAGGCTGCAAAACAAATGGTGAGGAGTTCAGGGAACGGGTAATCATGGAGTTAGATCCTCCAACATTAGGAGCTTCTACCGCAAGCCCAGGAAGGAGAGGGGCTGCAAAGGTCAGGTCAGGGCTTCCTAATGCTACTGGAGTCTACGCACCAAACAGCCTGTGGAAACATCACTTAATTCCTCTCATCTACAGAATCATTCAGATGATAATTTGTTCCTTATTTTCCTCTAAATTTTTTAGTTTGTAACCAGGTTTGCACCTTCATATGTTGAAA
The DNA here is from genome assembly GCA_013396635.1 of Penelope pileata. Classification (NCBI taxonomy): domain Eukaryota; kingdom Metazoa; phylum Chordata; class Aves; order Galliformes; family Cracidae; genus Penelope; species Penelope pileata. Next base: position 935,121 of record WBMW01005599.1, read on the forward strand.
AGGCTCATTTCAGCTCTTCATAAACCATTGTAACACACAGCAGAGCAACAGCAAGATCATTTTTTAAAAGTCCAATGAGTAGTTTTGTTTCTGCTACAATTGCTTGGTGGAAAAGTGTCAAAACCTTTGAAGTTCAGCAAATGTAGAGCCTCAATATCCAGGGCTGGGTTTCTCTGATCAAACATTGGCTATTTGCATGTGTCCCTCCGAGCTAGTCACCCAGATTCTGTAGACAAAAAATGAAAGGTGCTGTTAGCTCTATCTAGGATGTGAAGTGTGGGGTTTCTTTGCCCTGTTTCTTTGCCTTGATTCTGTAAAAGCAACCTCAAGGTGCCTAGCTGAAAATATTTCTTAAGACACGTAAGATGCTGTTTGCAGTTGTCATCAGAAAAATATACTAAAATGTATCTGCCATGATTTCTGCAGGAAAGTTAGAATGATTCTATCAACTTCTGAAAAAAATGAGTTTTAAGCCATGTTCGCACTTGGCCATAGAACAATTAATCATCAGTCTCTAACTGAGCCTAGTAGTAAATACATCATGCACAATGGTAATACCTTATTTCTAAAATTCTAAATGCAAAACTAATATGAAATGCACCAATTTCTCAAAGTGATTTTTTTTTCATTCTGCACAAGCTGTAGATTAAAGTGAGTATCACATAACATTTTCTTGTTCTTTTATGTCACTGAGACACCTAATGCCGACTGAAACATTTCATAATTAGAGATTATAGCATTAGTGGTTATTAAAATGGCTTGGTCTTCTACTGAAGATGCAGCAGAGCAGTACGTGTCTCATTTGATGTTATCTTTCTCCAATACATGCTAGTGAGTCATTAATGTGACAGTTAAATCTACACTAAATTCCAGCCTAAATATTTCCATGAATGCATCCATTCAGAAAATCCTCCAGTGCGTACATGGCTCATCACTCCCAGTCTCTGGCTCCCTAACACACAGGATCATCAAACCATTTTGCAGCAGCATCTGCCTTCCTGTTTCTTCTGTAAGAACTACTTATTTCTTTGCTTTGTGTTTCTTGCCTTACCAGACATCTCTAGCAACTTTTCTGTAAGAACTCCTCCAGACAGAGAGTACCACACTGCTTATGAGTCACTGGAAGAAAGTATTCCTTTTAGAGTTTTAATTATATGACCTCAACACCCTTGTTACAACACACTCAAGTTTCTGAAGTGGTCATTCTAACAGGTCTTGCAGGACTCATGAGCCTAGGGCACACATATTCACTGAATCAGTTTCTATGCAGCACACTTGAGGGGACCATTGAGCTGAGAGAAAGAAGAAAAACTGCAGGACACTGCAACATAAAGCAGATGTCATATTCTGTTAACAACATCAAGAGATGAAGAATCAACCAAACTTTATCCTTGCAGTGGTTCATCACCCTGAGCGTAAAAATGTGGACCTAATTTACTGGTCTGGCTTCAGGTTCCAGCTTCTAGATAGGATTTTCTCTGGTAGAATCATAGAGCCTTTTAGTCATCAATATTTGTCCCTGAGGGCATACCAAAATTTAATTTTTAATCATCTTCTACATGGTTCATACACAGAAGACACAATCCCTCACTCTGTTTTTCTTGTTGCTGGATATATGATTTTGCATTTGGCTGCATTACAACAATTTATCAGAATTGAATCCCTTTATTGAGTGATACAGACTGCACTGTACAGCTGCCTTATCTTCATCACTGCTCACTATCCTCCCATCATCCTGATCTTTGTATTATCTGTGCATTTTATCTGAATCATAAGTAGCAGCAGTTGTAGTATTTCCCAGTAGTAGGGCTCCTTAACTTTTGCTTCTTGCTCCTTTTCCTGAGGTTTCCAGTTCTGGTGTGTTATCGCAACTGTTCAATGGAGACTAGCATGTCTGATACATATTTCCTAAAATCACGTCTGAATTCTAGAGGGACCATCTGCTTTAAGGTTGCCGAACAGAACTGCTGTCAGTAAAAGCCAAGTATCCTTTGCTAACCCATTTCACTTCAATAATCCCAATGGAGCTGTGGTGCTTTTCATATCAGAAAGGAGTGTTTATGGGAGTTATGGGTTACAGAAGTAGGTCCACAGTGTATTTTGTTGACCTTGGAACATGTCCCACCATTGATTCTATGTACAAATCTTCCAAGGTCTACTTCCTCCATCTGTAAAAACCTTCCAGCGTTTTTTCAGTAGGGAACAAATTGAGGACATTGCTCCTCTTCTTAGTTCCAGTGGGTTAACTTTTCCTCTTATTTATCAAATGCATTGTTTTGGAAATTAATAAAGTAATTACTAAGCAAACACAAAAACTTGTAGGTATGGAACAGGGTAGACCACAGAGCTTCCACAACCAGTAAGTAAGCCCAAGGAAGCCTTTAAGGTATCTTTCTTGCAAATGATTTGCAAGTGGGTGGATAAATGCAAATATTTGATAAGCACTTATATTTTTCCCTAAGGTTTCAAACACAATAATGAAACTGTAAACCTGGAGAACCTGGAGCATTCCCAGTGCCAACTGGACACTCTTAACCTCTACACTCTTAACTATATAAATATGTAACATATTTGCTGAGTAGATATTTATATGCACTTCCTGTTTCAGTGCTAATTTTTCAGTTACTGGAAAAGAAACAGAAGCTCCTGGGAATCATTTTCCATTAAAGAGGCTTTAGATAGACTATTTGTTTTTTCAGATTTGGAAGGAAAATCCAGTTGAATGTGTATTTTGAGTATTTTTAGTCTTTTTACAACAACAGTCAGGGGCTAAATAGCTGGAAAGACTTGCAAATTTATTTTTCCTGATCTACCTCATGACACCTGATAATGCTTTGTGCCAATGGAACACAGTTGTTACAAACAAGCAGCCCTGGCAGTCTTAGAAAAGTCCAATGGTTGCGTGAGTATGAAGTCTGGATGCAGCTCCTCCTTCTTCCTAACAGCTGAACTCTTTTGGGGCAGGATGGAAAAAATAAAAGGGTCTGATAAAAGCTTCTGTCTAGGCTATCTTATTCTAGAAAGAAAATGAATTTCATTTCAACGCAGCTCATCCAGCACTCTGCATAAGCAGGCTTCCATGAAATTATATTTTAAAAGAAACATGATATGAGTGACAACGCTGAGTACGAGGGTATCTTGCCAGTAACACATTCTGCCATGAGAGAAATCAGAGAATGTAAGACAACCAAGTAGTGAGGAAAATTCTCACTGTTTCATTTAATTACTGTCTTCGCCTTGCCAACATCAAGAACAATTGTAGAAAGAATTGAAAAGCTAAAAACACTAGGATGGATTGCAACAAATCAGCAGTCTAAAATAACTTTGCAGGCATTGCTTTAAGAGAGTATTCCAAATCATAACATTCAGAAACTTTCTCAAGTAATAGGATTTCAAAGGCTGGACAACAAAAAAAAGAAATGTAGGTATGTTCTGGTGATTTAAGCACCCGCATCTGGATGAATATTCTGTCTTTGCTTACTTGAGTACGGATCCAGAGTAAACTGTATTTTAAAACATACATCTGGATTTCTACCAGTGAAAGCAAGAAAAGAATGTCTGCTTTTGTTGAGGTGTGGCTCCTAAAAAGCCTTAATTCCACACTCACATGTCACTTCACTTAAATTGGTTCATGATTTTAGTGGTACTTACAGACATATCAGCACCACATTCAGCTGCTAATAGTACCAGTTTTCAGATGTAAAAATCTGTACCAGTCATTTATCAGCCATTCAGCGCATCCTTTTTGCATCAGATTTTCTTTAACCTGCCAGTCAGCATAGTGTAATTTCTGAAGGCTTAAAGAAGAGAATGACAGCGAAGGAATTAAAGCTTCATACACTATTCAGGCACTTTTAGCAAAGGACAGGTTTTGGTCCAGCAGTAGAAAGTTCTGCATTTAAGGGAATATTCCAAATGGCACCAAGAAAACAAAAATCAGCAAGTTACTTCAAAAGAAAAGAAGTCAGTCATGTCCTGTGCAATCATAACCACATCCACTTAAGTGTGCGTATAAGTATAAAGACTTTTCTTTCTGTGGAACCTGTCTGACGTTATATCACTGCTGCATAGCACCACAGGCTCCACTTTCAGCACAACATTGAAAAGAACCTCATTGAACATGCTTAAGAGGTTACTGAAGGATGACAGACTGAGTGAATTTTATACTGATGAAAGATGCTGGATAGACAGACAGAGGTGAAGTCCTCTGTTCAGAAATTTTGCAGAGGCTAGCAATGCAGATTTCATAACACTTCCCTAAAGATGTAACTAAATCCTGAGCTGCAATCTACTAATGATTAGAATTACTATACATGGGTGTAAGGGAAGAATATGTCCTAATAACTCAATTGAAAAATATTTCCTGAACATTTCTGGAATGTATTGTTGTGCATGGCTTAAGTCACAGCAGAGCTGTCAGACAGCAACAGCTTTTGCTAATTTCTCAGATAGCAGTTCAATCTGGCCTTACAATTCCATATCATGCTCTGTGACATGCAGTCCCAGAACTTCAGATCATGCAGCCTCATTCAGCAGACATCTCTAAAAATGAGCCATCCAGCTAGAAGTCATAAACATATTTCAGTGGGAGTCTGTAATTACAAGATCCTGGTATGTTTCAATATTTTTTAGTTACCCAACTCCATGAAATAGTTTTCAAGATTCCAAGTCATCAGAACAAAAAGAGATGAAGACTGAATAAAAGTTTTGGCTTATTGAGAGCTCTTAATACAAACTTAGGACCTCTCCATGAAGGAAAAAAACAGCTTCCATTCTTCTGAGCATGCTATGCTTTATAACTGGTACTCCTGGAAGTTAAAGGATTGATCCTGTTTTAGCCAAAGTCGATACAACCGCGTTACCAGCAGCAAGTTTTAATACAGAATCATAGAATCATTAAGGTTGGGAAAGACCACTAAGATCATCTAGTCCAACTGTCAAGCCCCCACCACCATGCCCACTAAACCATGTCCTTCAGCCCCACATCTGCCCTTTTCTGGAAAGCCTCCAGGGACTCCACCACTTCCCTGGGCAGCTTATTCCAATGCCTTCCCACTCTGAGAAGAAATTTTTCCTAGTATCCAACCTGAACCTCCCCTGGTGCAACTTGAGGCCATTCCCTCTCATTCTATCACTGTTACCTGGCAGAAGAGGCCGTCTCCCACCTCACCAAAACCTCTACAATGGAGTTGTAGAGAGCAATAAGGCCTCCCCTGAGCCTCTTCTTCTCCAGACTGAACTATCCCTGTTCCCAAAGCTGCTCCCCATAAGACCTGTGCTCCAGATCCTTCACCAGTTTCATTGCCCTCCTCTCGACGCGCTCCAGGGCCTTGATGTCCTTGCTGTAGTGAAGGGCTCAAAACTGAACACAGCACTCAAGGTGCAGCCTCACCAGAGCTGAGTGCAGGGGGACGATCACCTCCCTGCTCCTGCTGGCAACACCATTTCTGCTACAAGCCAGGATGCCGTTGACCTTCTTGGCCACCTGGGCACACTGAGGGCTCATGAACACGCCAAGACAAATATCCCAGCCCTTGGGAAATGGTTGAGTCCAGTTTTGACCTCCCTACATAAATATGCTTGAAAGGAAGTAAAAAGACTGCCTGGCACTGCCCTCATTATGCAGAACGCACACCTCAAGAGGAAGCACTAGCTGAGTTTAGGGACAGTGAAGGAATTTAATGCCTCTGCATCCCAGCAAAATCTCCCTATATTCAGCACAAGCTTTGGATGCCTACTGAACATAATGAATGTGGAGGCATTGTTTTTAATTTAGAAATATTTAGAAGGCGTGTGTTGCTTTCTCCTAGTGGATAGGGGAGAAAGGATTTAACAGTGGTCAGTCTCAATGTATGTGCAAACTTTTTCTCCACACACATGCATTCTCTCACCAGATGTAATTTACCTGACTGAACTTAAGTGGAAAAAAAAGGAAGACTTCCAGGGAAAGATGAAATCTTCTTTCAGCCCAACATGCACAGCCATGATAGGGAAGGCTGTGGTAGAAAGACACACTTTTTGTCCTGTCACTTCATGGGAAACTTCCAGAAAATTAAAGGATTTTCTAAGAGAATAAATTCTTCCAAATATATAAATCATAAGATTAACTTAAGTGAAAATGTGAGAGAAGTGAAAATAGAGGGACTTCCATGGAGCTCTGGACTTACATCACAAAGCTACCAAAATCTAATGTCATCTTAGGCCAGCTACAATGCCAGCCCTCAAAGATTTTTAATTCTGAACAGCTGCCTCCATGTTGCACTCAACAGCTACATTTTCAGCTGCATCCTTAATCAGCTTCAAGTCACTGTTCATTGCCTCAAGGACAGAACTCCTAATAAGGAAAAAATAAACTTCCTAATAAGGAAAAAAATAACCCTCCAATTTTTATTTTTTGATGAAGAAAGTGTAACAGTCAAAGTTATTTTATTTTACAGTAGAAAGATATAAAATTATATTTTCAAAGAATTTCTATGAAGGAACACGAATTCAGCCTATACGTGCACAGACCATTTGATTCATTTTTGAATCCAATCATATAATCTTATAAGGCTTTGAGAGAGTACATACTATAGTGTGACTTACGGTCATACTCCTACTTATGATGTCGCTTGATAAATATTGACAGCATAGCTGCTCATTACATTAAAAATGTTTGAGGACTTTTAAAAGTGAGACTTTTGAGGAGACAGACAAAACTAAAAGTCACCAACTTGTTAGTGCTCCACTCAGGTTTCTTAACCTAAAATACTAAAAACTTTCCCAAAGCATCAAAGGGTTTTGTAAGTGCAGTCTCTTAAAATCATACTTTTTATACTCCCTTCTTAAAAAATCTTTCCAGTGTTTACACAGGTTGACTGAGGAGTGACTTTAAACTCCCTGGAATTCCTTCACTTGAACCCAAAATCCAGTCCATTTTCTACTAATTACGTGGGTCCAAATTTGTTTCGAATTCATCTTCCCTACCTTTGACAGCAAGCTATTGCAGCCCAAATGCATTCTGTGCTGCATGCAGATGGTTTTCCCACAGCACCTGAAAGTGAATTCCTTCTTCCTAAAGAGATGAGTAAACATCTTCCATCAACAATGCCCACTGGCAAAATACACCCTCCAAAGGCACTCTCATCCAGAAAAAGCAGATAGCCTTCGCGTTACTAAAGCACAAGCTGAATTCGAGAAAACAGAGACTAGGTAGTTTAGTGCTACACAGCCACCATGTTTTTCGTCCCCTCCCACTCAAAGAATTATAATCATTTAATATCATGCCTGGATATATAGAGATCCATTCAACAAGTATCACAGATTTTTCTCCTCCTACACGTTAGGATTACCTCTGCATGTTCCTTTCAAATGGGAGGACGCAAAGGGTAATAAAACATCTGTTTTAATGTCAGTAGGCTTGATGCAATTCCTACCTAGCAAAGACCTATTGTTCACAGTCACACTTTTGCATAAAAGCAAGCTCTTTCAACAGGCAAACTTCAATAAAAGCCACATCAGTACAGAGAAACAGAGTATATACATATAGCTCAGGCAGAAGTCTCAGAGGCTAGGCATTACTCCGTTTGCCCATTTTTAAAAGGCAAATGATACAGCTTAGAAATTTTAGACTTCAAGCTACTACCCATTAATATAGCCACTATTAAAATCCATGCTTTCATGAATCCAGAGGAATTAGGTTTGGGTAAAATCAAAAACAATCAGGTGCCTAGTGGATGTAAATCAGTGAAGTCCTATTGAAGCCAGCAAAGTTGCAACGATTAATAACAACGCAGGAATTCAACTTAGAGAAGCTTTCAGTGCTTGGTGTTCTCAGAGCACACACTATTCTATTCCTTTTCCTCCTCAGATTCCCATCAACTACATCCCTGTAACAGAAGTGTTCTTTTCCTAACTTGGCTTCAAGTCGTGGCTGCAGCTCTCAATAGTATATAACCTGTCAAGATAAAATATGTTTGGGGACATGCAATCTCTTCTGAGCATTTTATTGACTTAGCTCTACCATTTCTGAAAGGCAGCCAAAATTCCTTAAGGTTTTCAAAGGACTTTGTTTTCTGAATATTATCCATGGATAGATAGAAGAACACAAAAATCCTCAGCTGGTTGTGTAGTTTGGCTTATGTGCCATGCATTGCCCATCATGATACATTAGTTATCTTTTGCAAGCAAACAAAACACATCTCAGCTACAAGCTGTTTGGACTTAGGGGTCATATATGATGCAGAGTGCCCTGGGAACCATTCAGAGCAGGAATTTTGCCCATGTGTTGTCTGTAGGTTATTCAAAAGTTACATTTTTCCTTCTTTAAAAAAAAAAAAAAGGCAACACAAAACAAAACACCACAGAGTTCAGGCCTTCGCTGCAGCTTTTCTTTCCAGATGCTGCTTCATAGGCCAAGGGATTAAAAACAAACCACAGAGTTGCTACTAAGTCCACAAAACACTCAAAGTAGCATTTCACAGGAGGAAAACGCCTCTTAGAGAGACCAGGTTATGTCAGCACGAGAACGAGGCCACTTCTCGAGAAAGGTCCTGTGTTGCTGTCCCTCATCTAAATTCCCACGAAGCAGCCCAAAGTGAACAAGCCACATACCTCAAACCTCAATGCACCAGAGGTCAAGTTTGTCCCAGGGCCAAGGCTGGAGCAAACAGAGGCAGAAACCTATGCATCCCTGAATCAGAGGCAGAGGAGTCAACCCAGCACAGGCTAGGGCACCCCTTATGACTTTTATTGCGTATGTGGCTGCCACGAAGGCCTTCTCAGAGAACAGAATTATTGCAGAGGTAGATAAAGTGGCTGCAACTCCTTGAATTCCTGTCTCGGCACAGACCACACACCAAGAGTGATGCTTGCTCCTCCTGGTGCAATGCTGAGGGATGATGACGTCTGTTCGCAGGAGCACAAATGCTATGACTACAGCTGCTCCTTGCAGTGCTCTAAAATGCATAGGAAGTCTCTCTGAGCCTGCTCTTCCTGTAGCTGTCACACCTCAGCTGGGCTGGCCTGTAAAGCCAGAATCCTAGACTGTTTTAAATCTACAATTGTTTTTCTAAGAGGAAGGAAGTATTTTGATTGATTGATGGGCTAAATACTAGTTATTTTATTACTAGTCTTGTCCTGTAACCTACACTGGCTACTTAAAGCAGTAATTTCTAAAATGTTATTAAATCTCCCTGAGTGCAGTTCTAAGAGAACTTCATGCTGTAGGTTGTGATTTCAATTATAAACCAAATAATTTACTCCAATTGTTAGAATTAGTCACCCAAATTCTGTTGGCCCACCTCACTTCAGAAATGCATATTCTTTGCAAAGAGAGATTTAAAACTATGCTGAAAGGAAAGAATTAGAAACCTGCGGGATGAAAGAGCAGGAACAAAGAAGATTAGCAGCTGATGATAGCCTTATCTGGCCCCTGGTTCTTGTTGACCAAAGTGATGGACACAATATCGCAATGCACTTATCACTTCCAGGGCACATTTCATTAAAGGACCTCTAACCGCTTTGTAGACACTAATTAAGGCTCAAGTCACAACACTCCTGTGAGAAACAGGATCTCTACCTGCTGAGATTTCCAAAGATCGGGAACAGCCATGCTTTTGCCTATTGTTGTAGCAGATGAGTAAGGTTCTACCCATTCTAGGAAGTGACACTAAAGTTTGCCAGGAAGAATCTGCAGAATAATGGAGAGCTACACCCACGTAAGTCACACGTTCACCAGCGGTCCAACCAGATGGCGATCTTCCACAGCCTTTCATTAACTTATTGTTATCACCACATCAATCACTGACCTACACTGAAGTGCTTTGCTGCAGTCAGTCTTTCACTACTAAGGTAATCTGAAATGTATCTTTTAAAGATAAGCAAACAAGAAGAGGCTAAAAAGTCTCTTAAAGTCATACAGCAAAACTAAAGCAGCACCAGAAACGGAGTGCAGAGTTCTTGCTCCTCCTCTAGCAATGCCGTCACCTTAAAGGAGGTCAGTGAAGGCTTTCAGATGCCTTAGCTGTTCTTGCAGATTTTATCAAGTGTTCAATTTCTAAGCATCACATTTAGATACAATGTTACCAGAGATTTTGAATTTAGAAAAAGCTACCAAGATGCTTTAAACAGAAGGAAATAGTGGGAAGAAATGTCAAAGGCCAGAACTGCAACTCACTTTAATTCATTTTAATGTGCACTCAGAAGAATGCAAGCAATATTTTTTTCTCCTCCATTCTGTCTGCATAGCACAGCTCAAGCCATCACCTCTGTCTTTTGACACTAGTCAGCTATAAGAAACGGGTATCTTAACATTAAACACGGCCAGCTGTAATACATTTGCTAAAGTAATTACATTTATTTTTACAGATTACATATGCTTAGGTTTCACTTACTGATGTACTAGAGAATCAGAGGTTTCAACTTTGCAGATAAAGTTCAGTGCTGTTATAATCAAAGACAGCATCCAGTGCTTAAAGCTGCCAACCATACGCACTTAAAGAAAAAAATACCGTAGTTACCACGCACTACAGAATCTTACCCGCTAGCTTGAAGTACCTTGTTTTCTCTCTTCCCTCATCACATTAACAAGATTATAATAATTACGTAGCAATTACCTAAGTGTACAAATCTGTGGGCTCCTTTAAATGAAGCTTTTTTTCCAAGCCACATAATTTTATGTGCAAGCAACATTATTCTATGTCAGCACCTGAGGTTCCTAACAAAATCTGGTGCTTCTGGCAATACAGCAGTGGCCGGACTGCTTGATGGAAAAGAAGCATCCAAAGTGAAGTTTCAGGTTCTCTTCCCTTCAATCACCAGTGGTGAGCACAGCTATGAACCAGACACTGTAAGCAACTGGCCACATGAATAGGGGTAATAATCAAACACCTGTTTCTTTGCTCAGTCTGCATCAGCTGTTAGCAGAAATACTGAAACAGAATTGAACTGACGTTGACAAAAATGCCCACAAAAGCCAGCGAAGAGCTGTTCTTTCAAGGGAGTGAATAACTCACAATGCAAATTGCGACACTTGAAAGTTTCTAAAAGCATTGTACTGGGGCAAATCAGATTTTATTGTGTGTGTCATGGGACATTCCAATATTAGAGCAATTACTTCCAAGGCTATTGGAAACACCTTGCTTCAGAGCATGAATTGGAGAGTACCTACCACTTCTTAGGTTCAGTACTTCCAAGAAGGAATTTAACTGACTGCATTGCCCCTGAGTAATATGTTGGGGATTTTTGGAACATCCTTTTTTCTCTGTTAAACTCTTACTTTAGTATTCTAAACAAGAACTTTGTTTTCATCTTGATGGATAGGGGGAGCAATTGCTCATTGTGTGTCACTTCCAGAGATGTATTCTGTAGTATCACAAGCGGTTAGAAATAAGCTTCAACCACGGTAAACCTTGCATGAGATTGCTAGGGTTTCAAATGCAGTAAGTGGTACGCTTGTCCAACAACAGCGTAAAAAAAAAAAAAAAAAAACTCCAGAAGCTTTTTAATGCTATGATATTGTTAAACTAGAATGAATATCTGATCAGTAAAGCTAAAGTGAAGCAAAACACATACAAAATAAAGCAATCAGGTAACAGAGGAAGCAATCTGGAATAATGTTGGCACTCAGCGCTGCACAAAGTGGCATGTGTGAGACCTGATGCACTGTTAGTACTGCTGTACACTCCAAAGTTTTGACTGGACACTCTCGTCTTGTCATAACAATTTGCTGAGAGTGCAGCTAGTTCCCCAAGGGAGTTTCTAGAGATCACTCAATTGAAAAAGTGAGTGTTGGGCAGCGATTCGATTTCAGTCTTTAGATTTCATACAACAGTCTAATTCAAGACCTAATCCCTCAGTTATGGAATAGCATCTTATTTCTATTTATAGCCTCCTCCATTCCCTACCTCCTGCAAAAAATAAACAATCCAACAAAGTCCTTCCTGATACCACCTAAGGAGCTTAATACAGCTTGGCAAAATTTCATATTTGCGTTGGGAATTTGCACTTAACTTTGGACATCCCAGACGGATTTTTGCATGATGTGTATTGTAGGTCACATTAAAAGAGCATGCGATGGATTGGAACAAGATTCATCTGATGCTACCCACATAAACACCGCAAACCACTAATTGCATTTCTAGTTAATGAAGAAAAATACATAAACAATTTCCACTCGCAAAAATCAGTGACTTCAGCTGGGTGGAATTCTGCAACTGCCTCTTCATCAAGCAGACAAGCTGGGTAGCCACTGCCTTCCTTATGAATACTGAATAGGGGCATTATATCCTTACAGAAAATGCATACGGGTAAGGAGGACAGGTCTTCTTTTATGCACACAACAAGAACGTCAACACAAGTGGAGTGTGTTTGTTTTCTACCACTCATGTAAATGTCAAGAAGTAATTTATATCAAAGATATAAATGAGACATTCCATCTCTCATCAAAACAGCCCTTCAGCTGAAGCCAGTTGCACCTGTATAAATGCAAAGTCACATGTGGTACATAAAGCTTTTCTTTCTGATATTTCAGAGATAGGTTTATGCTCCCTGTGGAGCAGTCAGCACCAATGCTGTACGAGGAACAGCTATTTTCATGTTGTTCTCAGCTGTAGGCATAGTTCAACATGGAATCATAACTTTTCATTCTTGAAACTCATTTCAACACTTTTAAACATGGCAAAAATGGGTGCAACACCATCTGTCAGAGTTTCTGCTATGTCTCTATCCCACAGTTTTAATTTCTTCGCTGAAGTCCAGCTTTTTAGGCTTTGCACCACCTTTGCTTTCTGAAACCAGCGCAACAGATACACTGCCCATTCAGTCCGTCAGCCATTCGCTAAGGATTTCTCCAGGATATTAAGTAAAAAAAATAAAATAAAAATCTCCACAGATGTAAATTATCTTAGCATCCCTGGAAGCAGCAAATATCCAGCAAGTAGTTCAACATCTCTTGCAGTGTATTTTTACTAATCAAAAGTAAAACCAATTGAAGGTAGCCAGACTACTTTGGACAGTATACCATAACACTGCGTTCTAACCTTGGATTTAACTAAACAGCAAACGGGGAATTCAGCTTCTAATAAAAGGCATCAGCTCATAACATCCAAGTCACTAGACCACATCTAACTAGATCTTTTGCCAATAAAAATCTCCATACAGGAGAATTTTCAATGGATAAACCTGTATTCAGTACCTTGAGCTTTTTATTTTTTCTTCTTTCTTTTTAATGCTTCTAAATACGTTTAAGATGTTCTTAAAATCTAACCATGTTTCACAGAACAGTTTTGCTGTTTACTTATCTCTTCCTTTGTAGTCGATATGGCAGTCCCAGTAAATAGTCCCAGGAGCCAAGAGAAAAAGTTAAGTAAATAGAAGGTTTGTGAGTGTGCCTTGGTATGAGAGCATTTTGATGTAGGAATCAGAAGTCCCAGTTTGTGGTCCCACCTTTCATGGACTTTCCACGTGACGGCCATTTTTATTTCAGTGAAGGTACCTACAATGCACATGGTATCATGCAGTGTATACAGGTCTCGTGTCATGCAGTGTATACAGAGTGACTTGGCAAGCTGTTCATTTAAAGACAGAATTGAAATAGCAATAGGAATGTGGAGGTTTGCTTTGTTTTCTTTAAGGACAGAAGCACAATGGAAGCAAGCAGGATAAAATTTGCATGTACTCTATTCAGATGAGCTCTTCTACAAGTTTCTCTCATCAGCACCTAATTTGCTCAGGAGAAAGGTCCAGAGAAGACTAAAATGCTCCAAGTAATAGGACCTCTCTTTCACACCTCCCACTGTGAATGTGGCAGAGCATTGCAGCTAGAAGTCATGTCCATCTCATGGCCCAACAGTCCCGTGTGAAGCAGGTTGCGGCTCCTAGACCAGCTCTGTAGGGCACACTGCTACATCACCACCAGGAGTAATTAGCACTTGCATGAGTGACAGGGGTGCTAGCTTCTGCTGCACTTTTTGTGGACAACAATGTTAGCTTTGACCCAGACAATGAACAACAAGAACCCAGTCACGGGCTGAGAAAAACTTGTAACCACTCTCAGTAAAAACTACTTTTTAAACAAGTGGATAAGACCATTTAAGACATTTCACATACTTTATTGCCTTCTCCCCCTCAGTTCTGGCCAATAAATTGCTTACCTACGATCATTCTGCTTTTTCACTAAAAACTAAAGTTAACACTACATAACTCTGTAGTCTTAAAATGTTTTTCTTCTGTCAGCGGGAGTGCCCCAAGTCAAACTGAAACCACATTACAATGAATCTCTCTGTCACACACCTGTAGAGTTCACCATTTCAAAGACTGAGTAAAGCAAAAATCATCTGAAACCAGTGTTTATGGTCTGGAAAATCCTGCAACAATTCAGAGAGATGTGTTATAGTCAAAGCATGTACCAAAGAGGTTCCACGCACGCTAGAACCTCAGGTGTCACTGTGCCGGAGAGCATTGAGCAGGACCACCAAGACGTGAGCAGCAAGAAACCACAATGACAAAACCTCTTTCCCTGGCGTTTCTCCATTCTTAATCAATGACTTTCACTTCTTTAGCCGTGTTTCCTCATACACCACGCAAATGCATTGCTCATCTCACTGTTGCAGACTGGTGCTGTAGCATCTTAGTACTCAGCTTGCACCTGCTGGACCTTGGGAAGTTCTGAAGCTCTTCTCCCTTCTCGAGGCCAGAGCTGTACTTAGAGTAGAGCACAGCAGCCTTAAAGAGTTTTGTAAGATTCAGCTAAGCTGAAGGTTGAGCTAAAAGGAAGATGTAATATTGTGCAATTCTGAAGATAGATTTGACTAAAATATGTGATTCTTGTTTCACTGCTTGCTTTGATATCTTCAAGGCAGAAAAACTGCACATGTGGTGCTTTTGTTCAACCTGGCTTCACAATAGTCTACAGGACTCCTCTTTTAATTCATTATGGTTGAAATTGAGAAGAAAAAATACTGAAGTTACCTGCAAGAACAGGCTCAGTCTTCCATATTTCCTACCCATCTCACTAAGGAAACATCAGAAGTTAAATCAGGGGAAACTCAGCCCAGCACTCAGAAAAATAAGACACTTCTCTGGCCTTTCCTGGAAAGCTTTCCCTTCCTTTCATTTTGGATTTACACAGGTGCTATTCAAAGCAGAATTTGACCTCTGTCTCCCAGGTGGCCTGATGCATTTACTGCGATGTGCAGATATGCCCATATATTTTATACATATGTAAAGCACATTCCCTGAACAAAAACCCTCTCCCAGAGAGTCTGCCTAGGTCTCTGACTGATTTTGGCCTCATTTACTCCCTTGCAAACGAAAACCAGTTCTGTTGAAGTCAGTGAGGTAACACTTGTATTAAACTAGCATGAGATCATGTCAGAGGTCCATAATAAAACCAGCTGCCGTTAACTCTTCTGTGAGTTTCCATTCATTAGGCATTTTTTGCTTGAATTCACATGAGCAATATCCATAGGCCAAGAAACACATTTTAGAATGATAGCTATTTCCCCCTGCTAAAAACTAGAAAGTGCAACAAACTATCCCAATCCTCACTGAGAAACTACAGCTTATTGTATTTTGTTAATAAACAGAGGTGTTTATGGACAAAACATGTGTGAATATACATGAGGGAATCATCTCACATTGCCTAGAGAAAGGGACAAGATGACCTAATATGTCTTTCCCAGGTTTTTGGTTTGGGGTTTCTTTTTTTTTGATGGCTATAGCCTCTGGTATTTAATCCTAAATTGGGGGAAAATCTTGAATTTAAAGATTTAAATTCAACCTCAGTGACATATAAGCACTGAACCAAGATTCATGAAACCATTTCTGTGCCTGCTAATGCCAACAGACTTTCCATCAGCGCCTTTCCATTGCCTTGAAGGGTCACAGGAGGTACAGAAATAACATACTGAGATTATAATGTTTTTTCCAGTTCATCACACCAGTCTCCAGACTTTCACAACTGTGTAACTATTTTGTCATATAAGTCAGATTCACAGTCTGTCACCACTTCAATCTGTTCCCTATAATGAAACATATTTCCTACACATATAGTAAATTCCTTTCATTTCTTACTAACACGAACTGGTCTTTATTAGACACTGATACAGACAGAAAACACCATTATTCTCTCCCCTCTTATTAATATTAAATTTTCTATATATTTACTCCAAGAAAGCAGTTAACATCTGTTACAGAAGGTAGTGAACAGAAAAAAAAATTACTGCTTATTTTGTAACTCCTACTGGGTTGTTGAAGCAGATGGTCGAGGAATGACACTAACTTTTTGGTTTGACAGGTGAAGCAATAAACATCTTTACTGACCATGGATTCTTTGTTGGACAACAGACTGAAAAATCCTAAACCAGTTCACAGGGAATGACATTCTTCTGACAAACAAACATAAATCAAAAAGTTTTCCTTGTAAAATGACATCTTTAACAGTCTTTACTAAAAGACACCAGCAAGTGAAGGAGAACTCCCAGTCACAGCCAATGCAGAGCAGCAGAGATGAACTTCTGCAAAGCATCTCCACTGGTAACCAGTATGAGATTGCACAAACACCAAACTCAGCCACAAATCTCTTAGAGGGAGGGAAATGACTAAACCACGCATCATTTACCCTGCCTCTTAAAAGAGGAAAAAGGAAAACAAAGCAGCCTTACGTTTGGGCTCAAGAAGACTGAAGATGCTAAAAATACAAGAAATAAAAAATTTCTTCAGCCATGCAAGAGTACTTATTGCTCTCAATTTTCTTATTAACCACAGGCTTTTTCCAAAGGTTCCAGATGGAACTTAGAAGCTGATTTAGAACTTAGAAGCCTCTCACAATTCCAATCCTGGATGAAGAAATTTGAACGAGATTAGGTAGTCAGTTATTCTGGTCTCCAAACTGGCTCTCCCTGATCCTTTCAAAAG
Source organism: Penelope pileata (assembly GCA_013396635.1). NCBI lineage: Eukaryota > Metazoa > Chordata > Aves > Galliformes > Cracidae > Penelope > Penelope pileata. Next base: position 952,017 of record WBMW01005599.1, read on the forward strand.
CCAGAAAACAGAAGCATCAACATGTATTACTATCACTCTGCTGGGCTGTCACAACCTTTCAGTGCTTCTTTCAGCCGTGTTAGGGTTCCTCAGGGGGCATCAGTCTTATAAACCACAGTTTGGTGATAACAGTCAAATGATGTCACCTCAGAAGTACTGCCATCTAGAGATGAAAAGCAACATCATCTCAATGTGGGCCTAATTTATACCCTCTAGCTCTTTGACGTGAAAGATCTTGAGCCTTCAAATGAACTTGAAAGTGCTAATTTCATCTTTAAGAAAGTAATATATCAAAAAGAAAAGAAAAAACATTCAGTGAAGGAAGGTATCAAAACTACCGTAAAGTACCACCAAACAGAAATGTCAATTTTCCTTAACACTAGGAACAGAAGCAGTGGTGTGGGTCAAAAATTCACTGGTAGTAAGAAGCCAAACCATTTGAAGGCTGCAAGAAAGCCTACTTCAACATCGACAAAAGTTCGTATTACTATTTAGACGCGTTGGAAGCCGCAGAAGCCCAGATTTGTATGAAAACAGAAGATGACTCACATCTGTCACAGGGCCATGGTCCTTCCTGGGAGTCACAATAATATTTTTGAGGAGCAGAAGACTGGCTTCAAATCCAGCCACCTGTCCTGTGACCAGCTACATAATACGAGGAGTCAACCACATCAGCTTAAACATTCTCACGAGTAACTGGGTGACGTGCAAGGATGCATGGGGCCTGGGAGATCAGACTGATCAACTAACCCTTCTGGGTTTACATCAAAATGACAGCAGCTTAAAGAATCCCATCTGTAACTTCTAAATCCACCAAAAATACACAAATATCATATTTTTAAGGCACATGACAAAAAACTTAGGAGAATCTTCAGCATGGAGCGAACCCCACGTAGCTCCACTGCTGTAGCTGCTTAACTGTCTTTCTCCTTGGGAAATAAAATGCAGCTAGACTGACTATTTTCTCCCCATGGTTTTGATGGCAGAGGAAGTACTGAAAGGTAAAGAAAACAAACAGAAAAGCAAGAACGTAAACACGACTGTGTTCTACTGACTTTGCATCTTAATGTCATCTGCATAGGGTTTCACTGCAGGAACTGTTGTGGTGGAAAGAAAATCCCTGAGGGTGTGCGCAGCACTGGGGAGCCAGCCCTCCTGCAACTCCCACCCCGAGCACTCTGCTCCTGCCCTTCCCCCAGACTCATCCCTGTTCACGCACACACTTTTCCTATTTGCTGCACTCCTGTGGTCCCAATGCTGTTTCTGAAATACTGGCTTTTAATCATCACTTTTGCTGAAGTTAGTGTTTTATACCTGGAGTGAGAATAAGATTTGGTCTGCTAATCCCAGCCTGTAGTCATGTAAGTCCACAAGAGATCAACTGAAGACAGAGGAGCTACTTTTATTTATACTGGTAGAGGAAATGTCTTTTTCTTGTTTGGGTTGTGTAGGGGAAAGGAGAGGAAATAGGCTGGTGTGTCTGGTTTTATGGAGGGAGGGTTAAGTGGCAAAACAAACTGCCTGCTGTTTGCATGGATCTAAATAAAGGAACAAAAAAAAAAATAGTCACAGAGTTTTTTAATAACACACAGTGGAGAAAACTACAAGCAATAGTTTCTGCTTTTCCTTTTTATTGTCCCAAAGCCTTGCTCCTTGATTACATACTGTGTCCAGTGAATAAGCCATTTACTATTGTGGCTGCAGTGAATGAAGCTCCGGCCTTTCCCATTTATGGCAGGGACTTTAAATCACCAGGGAGCAAATGAGCAGTGGAATTTTACTGGCTTGCTGGTTTAGCACTGCCCTCTCTTTTATGAAATATCATTTCCCAATGAATGCTCATTACCACAATTCTGACCCAATTTCCTGGTGCTAAGCATCCTTCAGGGGATGTACAGAAAGTAAAACAAAACAAAATGGCTTCCGATGCCAAGCAGTCCCCTGTGAATTCTGAGTTACTCAAGGAAATCAAGCAGATTTACATTACGATGTGAGATCAGACCCAACATACTTTTTTTAAACTAAAATACAGTTTACATCACGATACAGCTGCCGAAGTCAGATCAGATTCAGGCCTGCCAATGACCAGGTTAAAACCTCTCCCTCCTTTTCACCAATAGAGTGACAGCAGAACTCCAACAACCCATGCATAAAGTTACTGGGAGCAGCAGGAACTCTTCAGCTGGCCTGCTTTTGTTGGTGCAATATACTTTAGCCGCAGAAATGCTTAGCTCCATCATTGGGATTTCCTAAACATTCTTATTCATATTTACAGCAATTAAAACATTGCACTTCAGTCTTTATAATCCAGTTTTGTTTGAAGTGGCAGAGCAACAGCTGTAGCTTATCAGACATCTGAATGAAACCCCTAATTTCCATAGCAGGGCGTGGCTGTGCATGTAGGGCTATGCTGTTCCCAAAGTCCTGCAGAACAGCAAACCCTCTCCTCTTCTCTCCTCTCCACTGCAGCCAGAGCTGCAGCATATCCCCGGTGCAGGATGCGGCCCTCTGCTGCAGGCATCCTGCAGCACCAGCAGCAGAGGGACTCAGCTCTGTAGGTAAAGGAGAGCTGACCAAACACCTCCCGGAGCTCAGAGCTAACACAGCTCACCCCCGTTTCAACAATTTGCAGTCAAGCCCGAGGAATTTCTTTCCCAAACCTATGACCTTTAACTAGACAGGAATTAAGCCAAATTCTCCCCCTGGCTTTGAAACTGCTGAGAGAAAGCAGGTTATCACTAGGTCATTATTCTAGGGCAAAAGGAAGATGCAGACAGGCAGCCCTTAGCTTTTGCTTCACCTGATCCCAGAAGACTGAGCAGAAACTGTTCTGGATACAAAAACAGTGAGGATTTGAGATATCCAATGAGCACTGCTAGGTCCTCTGGAAAGGTGAAGAATGAGAAGAGGTCCTGCCTTTGCTTCTGGGATCAGAGAGAGGTTTTACCAAAGTGAACCCTGTGGCTCAAGAAAAAAAATAAAAAGAGGAAGGGAGGAGAACCATTTCACCATTAGAGAGTTCACTGTCAAAGAAAAGAATGAAGTGGGGAAAGGCTAGTAACACGCCCTGTGGCAGTCACAGAAAGAAAATGGAACATCAAAGCCCCACAAATAAGAAACAAACAAGGCCTCTCCATGGGCACAGCTCCTTTTGAAGCCAGCTGGAAGTGACTTGTGCCAGTCTGCAGGGCCAGGCCTGGCCCTGCAGCCAGCACTGCTCCAGGGCAGGAGGTAAAGCGAGCTTCCAGCAGCCATGTGAGGGGTCACAAGCACCAACTCTCTCTCGCCCTGAGTTACTCAGCTCCTAGTGGTGAGCAGAGGTTGCCATGCCCCTAGCATCCCCACACACTTGAAGGAAGAATGGTAACCTCTGCAGATGGGGGACACGCATGTGCACACATCTGCGTGCGATGGCATGGTCTTACTGCCACCAGCAAGAGCCATCCTTTCCTATACGTTAGTTGGCCTACAGAGTTACTTTCCTGAGTAGATCCCAAACTGGAGCGCTTACAGCAAAATGTTATCTCCACTAATCTATTTATAACCCTTCTATGATAAAAAAAAAAAAAATTCCAAAGATTTTTTTTCCCATTTAAGGACATAAACCAGAAAATGTGCAAACGGGTGGGTTCCACTTCGCTTCACACCCTCCACAGCAAGTCCAGAGGGAAATGCTCTTTATTTGTACACCGTACACAAGAGGATGTGGGAACACACAATGATGTTTCCATCTCCTGAAATCTTCCTCTCACATTTCCCCCACTGCAGGCTGGCCCCAGGAGGTACAGATCTGAATGTTCCCATAACATGAAGCTGGGCAAACAGGTAAGGCTGAGCAGCCTGGCCAGTAGTTTCTCTCCCAAGCTTATGACACCGTAAAGCAGGGCTGTCAGCAAAAGCTGTCATCCTGCGATTCAGGTGCCTGCACAACACCTTCACAGGAGGATGCTCTCAGATGCAGCAATTGCAGTTACATCTACAATTGCCCGAGATATCCCATCCAGGCATTTCAGCTCAGTGTCACAGCACTGAGCCTGGACCATTTTCCTCCTCATTCACTGGGCTTCTGGGCTATTTCTAGAAAAATCTGTTAAATTCTGAAGAAATATATAACCATGAAAACAAACCAAAATGTGTATGTTCTTTCTGAGAAACAAAACAAAAACAAGGTTTTTCAACCGATCAGAATTGAAATCAATCAAAAATAAGGCCAGTGCATAAGCTTGGCATTTCAGGATTACGAATTCTTTATAAACGCTAATGAACTAAGCCTCAGTAGCCTCACAGGCTAAATACAAAATGGCATGGATTATCCTGTACCTGAAGACACAGAAACACACAGCTATTAGGTGACTTACCAGGTACTTATGACCACAGGAAAAAAAAAAAAATCAAATGGCTGCAGCAGTTTAAGATCTGGCCTTCTTTTTCCTCTCTCTCTTCCCCCCATTTCCCCCGTTACTTGCTATTGCAAGTCACAGCAGAACAGACCTGGTGAGTGCTTTGTCCTGGCTTCAGCACAGACCCCATAAACACTCCTATAGGTAGGATTTTCTGATCAGCAGATGCCAGTTAGCAGTGCTTGAGGAGAGGGGATGCTAATGCTGGTATCTACTTGGCAGATAACCTGCCAGCCCCACATCATTTATCAGCACTAAGCACAGTTCCAAAGGGAAAAAAAAAAAGGTACATAAGAGGCAGTTTCTTACTCACGGTGCAAACCCTCCTCCTAACATACCAGGGCTAGCAGCTGACTGACAGTGTTACATGCCCTAATCTTTTCCGTTAATCTCATCCATTTCAAGAAAAAGAGGAGCAAGCTCACCCAGGGGTGGGAGGGATCCCAAATTATAACGTACTGTGTGTTCTTCCCCACTGGGCTAGCTGAACTGTACCAGAGCAAAAAAAGAAAAGAGAAATTGTTACATAGTTCAACCATCCTATGACCTCAATGTTTCATCTCAAAAGGTTAAACCTAATCTCATCTTCAAATGCTTTTGAGTCAAATTTCAGCCCTTCACGAATCATTTGGAGGCATGCAACAGGCACAGCCTCCCAGAGAACACCAGCATCCGAGGAGAAGGTGCTGGCATGCAGGTTGGTGAATGGTTTCCAACACAGCTGTGCCCAAAATCCATTCTTAGCAGTCCTGGGGCTTTAAACCATGCAGGAGCTATGAACAAAACCAGCAAGCTGGCCTTTGCACATGAACATTTCTGAAGGCAAGCACTCAAGTAAGGAACAGTTTTCCTGTTACAAGCTGCCAGAGGGTAGTTACTAAGAGGAGACAATTTTTAAAGAATGAAAATGTTCTTTGAAGACAGACTCCCACTCTTTGCAGTCACAGGCCTGTCTGCCTCAGGCTTTGTGCACCTGGAGCCCAATCCTGCACACTCCCCATAAAGCTCCCCGCAAAGGCAGCGAGAGGCCTGTGGGATTGCACTTCATGTTCTGCCTGGTTACCTTTTTTGGTGCTTTCTCGGGTACCCAGGAGAGTCCAGACAAGCCCTACAAATGGACAGCTAAGGCTGGTGCCTGGCTCTCTCTTTCTTATGCATATATGGTTTCCTGTCCCTCTTTGTTCACGTGATCAAACGTACCAAGCTGTCCCCTTAGCAGCTTGAGATCCACAGATCTCTAGTAGAAATCAGCACCCAATGGAATGGCTTTCCTGTGAGCACCTACTGAGAAATCAGAATATTTTAAGCAGTCCCAGGACATTCAAATCCTATTTGTCCTGCAGGAAGGAAGGAAGGGAGCAGAGGCTCACCTCTCTGCATTAGAACAGATTCCCTCAGGAAGCAAAATCTCTCCAGGGCATGCAGCGTTTTAAGCCTCCATGAGAGCAAGGAGTGTTTTTTTACGTGACAACACAGAATTCAGGTGTGCAGAAGCAGCACACAGAGCATATGTGCACAATCAATGCAACCAGACCAAAAAAAAAGCTGAACCAGTGTCAGCATTACCACAAGAATATGAGTTGCACTGCTCTCTCCCACCTGCACAAGCCACCCAAAGCCTGGAAAAACCAGTGTCACATCAATCAATAAATGCCCTAATGTACATCATTCAGAGTGGATTTTTTTTGCCCAGAGTTTGCTTGGGTTTGGTTTTCATTCAAATATGCTTAATCCAGGGTCCTCCAACGCTGCTGCTGTGTGGCAGTGTTCGGCTTAGCAGTGATCACCGCGTATGACAGAGCCACTGGCTGCACACAGGGAGGGGCAAAATAGAGAGGAATCCTAGCCAGGATCCTGATAGACCCTCCCTGCCACCTTTCTCTTTGTGCAACAGAACCTACCTCCCAGCAGGCAGTCGGCAACGACAGCCTTGCCCTGCCTTTCTGGTCTCACCACCTGGAATCAGCAGCATTGACAGTAACCCTGTTTAGATTCAGACGGATGCTGATCAGCATCCTTTCCTGCTGCGTATGGCTCTGGGAAGGAGTCTTCAGGGAAAAAGAAATCTTCAGGTCTTAATGGACTCCAATTTTCACTCTAGTGCCAGCCAGCAGAACTCAAAGGCCACCTTTCCTTTCAAACCACTTATTTCTCAGTGACACTATTGCAATGCCTATCAGTGCTGGGCAAGAAATAAAAGCACAAGGGAAGTTCCCCCTTCCTTAGGCTGCCCTGTGTCAGAAAAATGCTGTGCCATCTAAAGTGGCAAATGCAGAAAATCCCTTATTTTCCTAACACACACTTAGGTTGCTCATTGTCAAAGAGTATTCAAATGACACAGGACTCTCCCAGCACCAGATCCTTCATCCCTTAATGAAGGTATTGATTTCACCAAGACTAATCCCGTGAATGAAGGATGTGGAATTGATCCCCTTGTCATCGCATGCTGAAACAAAGAGGAGTCTTCAGAAAGTACAAATTATTTCAATTTTGTATTCTGTTCACAGAGAAACACTAAGTGTTTCTCCCCCCACCACAGAGATTTAGCTATTATGCTAACATTCATAGGGTTTTTATCAAAGACACTGCCTATCAGAAAGCCTCCCAAAGAAAAGCAGACCTGTACTTTCTCAAGTATCTTGAGAACAGTTCGGTTCCACTTTACTTCAAAGGCAACTTAATTAGGCAAATGGACTACTTACTTCCTTGAAGCATCACTCCATTTGTAATTTAGGTCAAAAGAGTCCATTTGATTGGTTTCGGTGTATGAAGTTTTAGAATCCCATCCTGTCTCTCAGTGGCAGGAGAAAAGGGTATGGAATTTGCCTGTAGATGCTCACACAGCAGCCTACTGCTGTATTTAATGAGACTGAGGAAGAATGGAAGCAGGGTCTCAGGGTTCTTTGATGGCAAATCAAACAAGCATAATCATTCACAGAACAGTATCTAAAATAGACAACTTATTATAAATACATAGTTTACACAAAATAAACACTCTGCCTGCCTATTTTCTTTGAGCTGCTGCCAAGGAGAGAATGGGTTATTTTCACAAATTGTTCTTCTATATGACTCTTAGAGGAAGAGAAGGGTTCTCAGATAGGCAAAGTTATATAAAAGCTGCATACTCTGACAATAAATATTCTGCAAAAAGTCATTTTAAGAGTTCTCTTGTCCATTTTTCCATATGATACATAATATGACATATGAGAAGAATCAATTCTAGCACTGCAGGTCTGGCCAGGGCTTACTATCTTGGTCAATGTCTGTCTCTCTCAAGTCGCAATCTGCATCTAACCCCATTCCTCCCTTCACTTTCCCAGCCCTCTCCCTAAGAAGTTCCCTGCTACGGAGAATATCATGCTAGCACAACTTGCTTCGGACAACACGAGCATGGAGAGCAGCCTGCTTGCCAGTTCTGCAAGCTGCACTCTGACTGACACGAGCACAGAGCAATACTTTTAAGAGCTCCGGTCCCACCCAAGCACATTTTTTTCTCCCTCTTTTAGCAGGAAAGACAACTTCACAAGGAAATTTCTGGCAATACGCTGCTGTGCATGCTGAAGGCTGAAAACAAAAACGGATGCTGCCTATTGTCAACAATATTTCTGTGAAAGGCTGCCATGACAGACATCTGCTGCAGCAAGCATTGGATCAGTTACACTAACCAGAGCTTTACTCTGTCTGCATCAGTTACAGCAGGAGGCTGCCCCTGCAGTCGCACTGCCCTGAAAGCCCAGGTATTAAGTTGCAAAATAAAAAGCAATTCACTGACCATCACCATGCCAGACTTTCTTACTGCAATTCCTTTTTTACATACAAAGAAAAAAGAAAGAAAGGACAAGCAGGCTGTTGCCCTGCTGACAGTCCCGCTGCAAGATCCCACGGGGAGCGGGAGCAGCCTGCGGGCACTGCCGTGCTCCCGGTGCCTTTGCTCCGCGGTCAGGTCGGCAAGTGGGCAGCCCTGCACAGCCCAGCACAGAAGCTGCCCCCTCAGCTCCCTGTGAACACCTGGACAGGGGGGCAACAGGGAGAGGAGGAAAGAGTACCCGAGCCTTTCCAAGCATTTCCACAGCTCGTTAGGCTTTACATGCTGCTTAATCTCTAGCCACAACGCAAACACAGTCAGACCAGCTCACTCCCAAACAAATCCGTACCGTAAGCCCTTACCTCTGCGGTGAAAAGTTTTCAACTAGTAGGAAGGAAATGAATAACTGGCTGCTTGGGCAGGAGCGCAGTGAGAAAGGCACACCAGCAGCCTCACACACAGCCCTATTCAATAAAACTACAGCCTTGCCTTGGCCCCTCCCAAAAGTCAATGCTAAGTGAATACATATCCCTTATGTTTACAATTGGCAGGCAGCGGTATGCATTGTCCTCAATTTATTCTAATAGGCAGCCAATGGCTATGCGCAAGCCAAGGTGGGTTCAGCCTGCCTGCAGAGATGCCTGTCATTCCCTAGGCATGCTCAGGAAGCCACTCATCAGAAAACCAAGACCTCCGAAAATTCATGCAAGCTGCCAAAACTGTCTTGCTACATGCCCTTTTTTGGTTATCCTTAGCAGGGCCTCTGAAAGTAAATCCTCTGTCAGGAACAATCATAAGAAATGTTAATCTTGGAGAAAGAGGCTGTCTTGTTGAATACAAACGGAGCTTAAGAAAGGAAATACACTGAATGGAAAGAAGCACAGTAAAGATATTTACGTTTTGCACCAGTTTTTTAAAAATCAAATAAATAATTTCACTACAGTCAAACTTTATTGTGGATTTTTTTTTTTTTTTAAACGAGCACCACATGTAAGAGGGAATACAAATGCTCTGCTGTGCAAGCCTGATTCTGCAGAAAGAGACACACCAGTGGGAAAGACACATGAAAGATGAACTGGCAGGCTCTGCAGCCTGTTTCCATTTCATATAGTGCAACAGAAGTTACATATAGAATATCCCTGTTCCGAAAAGCAACTTTAAAAGGGATTCAAAATTTTGACAATGATCCTTAGCAAGCTAGGGTAAGTTGGACGATGAGGTTTCATTTCATTACCAGGCATACAGTTCTTTCTGTATACATTCAAACAGGTTCATTTACTATGAGGACAGCCTTACATCTACATATTCTGAACAATACTTTTCAATATCTTTCACTAGTATGGATAAAGTAAGCTTAGATTCATTTTTATCCTAGCGCTTTTTCTTTATTTTATTTTTTTTTTTTTTGCTTTAGGGATCATTATTGATAACTTTCCAAATTATGCAGACAGCTTAAAATGAAAGAACAGATGCAGACTGATGCAGGAAACAAATGAGTTACATAAATTAAGAAAGTGTGAAAAGTAATGTGAAAATTGTTGCAGTGCATAGACCCTAACACATGTACCAGCCACTAAGCAAGGCTGAAAGAGAACTGCTGACTGCTCCAGAGGACAGGATTCCAGAACAGGAGATATTCTGCAGATTCATATTTGACAATAATATACACAAAACCAGTTAGGGGGAAAATATGTGTAAGATGACTTTGCAGCTGAGTGGGCTAAACCATTTTAATGCCTTTCTGGGTCTTTTTTTCTAGTCACTGGGCCCCATGGATTTAGTCACATGTAACACAAGAAGGAATCAGTCCACAGACAGTAAATTAATCTTTACAACATGAAAAAAATATGTAAAGAGCCAAAGCTATGCAGATTTACACCAAGCAATCCCAATTTTACAGTGTCATTTTAAATTTCACAACTTTATTAGATGAAGTTAAAAAAAAAAAAAAAAAAAAAGGATTGTTTTTAGAGGGCACTTTTTTTTCCAATAACCCTTTGGAAACTGTCTAGTACCAGATGTCTCCCATGATGCTAATATGATGGTTTTAAATACTAAAACTTACATATACAGCACATATATAACTTGCTTTCAGGATTTACTAGACTATAGAGAACAAAATCTTTGCTCTCTGTCATTCCATCAACCAGAGAAAATATTAGCCTATGTATTGATGACCGAATCAAAAGAGGAAATAACATTATTTAGGAAAAAATGACAAGTCTGTTAGATCCTACTGTCTTCCCAGATTTTCGGAATGTAAAACAGTCAAAAATCCAGGCTGAAGAGTAAATAGGTTTCAGGAATGCTGATGGGCAGAGCAGAGCACTGGATGTTAGAAGTACCTCGAGGTTCTCCTTCCTGCATAGCCATCGACTGCTGCAGCCTTGGTGTTCACTTCAACAGAGAGCTAGATGTATAAATTACTTAAGCCTGAAAGTAGCTGTGTTTTGAAAGAGACTAGGCATGAGTTTTGATGATTCCTTGTCAAAGCATCCCAGACCTAGTGTTCTAGGTCACTTTTCCATTAAATTTTTGCAGAAAGTCCAATTTTGCTCCAGGAAAATGGTGTCATGAAAAGTAAAGTTTGCACCCATCTAGCTGAGCTGAATTTCACCCGCAGAAACTTTTGGATTCCAAGACTTAAAACTTTCAAACCAGCGAATTAGCACAGATAGAACAGTTCTCCTGGAGGTACTCTTGAAAATCTGCGCTAGTGAGAGTAGGGAGTTAAATTTCTAGTGGACGTCCCATTGCATTCTACGATCAGGAGTAACCTGTGCAGGTGCCTCCTGTAAATACATAGCTATAATGTCATAGAATCGTTACAGTTGGAAAAGACCTCTAAGATCATCTAGTCCAATCGTCCACCTGCCACCAATATTGCCCACTAAACCATGTCCCTTAGTACCACAGCCAGACATATCTTGAACATCTCCAGGGATGGTAACTCCACCACCTCCCTGGGCAGCCTGTTCCAGTGCCTAAACTCACAACAGCAGGAAAATAGGGAACTACCCCAGTCATCCATGACCTCATCACCAAGATTGCCGCTCTAGCCACAGCTTCCTATTCCCTCTGCTTTGACCCTGACAATCAAACTCTTTGTGTCACAGCACAATGTGCTGAAAATAGCACAAGGCTGAAAACCTTTTCTTGGCTGAATAATCCAACTCCTGATTTATGATTGCAGATATAAGACATAGAAAATAAATAGCAAGTGCAGAAATCAGGTCCCAAAACAAGGTACGATAACTCAGGGCAAGGGAGTGACTGCCTGTGATAAGAGGCAAAGCATTTGTGTGCGCCAGGCTGTCAAAGCATTCTCAGAGCCCAGGCGTGTGGTCACTCCCTCAGAAGAACCATGTTAGAAATACCTGGAAATCTCTGTCAAGACTGTGGCTCTCTAAGGTTTATCATTTTTTCCTATGAAATTTACAATTGAAAGCTGAGGTAATTCTGTGGGCTAGCAAGTGTACTATAAACCATCCTCTGAAGGAGGCAGGTCTGGTTGCAGTGCACTGCCGCTCTGAAGAGCTTGCATTTTGGCACCACAGAGCCCTCAAGTCTCTGCTGCCAGCAGTGCCCATGGGGCTGCTTGGATTATTCCTGCTCCAGTCCTCCAAATGCCCTCTTCCCAAGGCAGCTGTGCAGACGGAGCTGTGCTCTCTGCCTGGGAGTTGCTTAGGGTATTTGGGGAGGGATAACTTTTTGCTTTTTAAAATGAAGTCACCTCTTGTTCTTGAGTTTCCTGGGGTTTTGTTGTTGTTGTTGCTTTTTTTTTTTTTTTTTTTTGCCTCAGCACATATAACTGTTATTATTGAGCAGCACACTGAGTCTCAGAACACCACTGCCACTGCAGCATGTGCAGCTGCCATTTTGGACTCCAGAAACAAAAAGCAAATACATTCCCACAATACAGCAAGATACATGTGGAGCATCAAATATGCCATGGAGAAGACCACTCTTCCAGTCTGTTGGAATTTGGCCACTATGTCATATCCCCAAAATCTCAAGTTTTGGTGGTTGCCACAGCTAACAGCGGATTTAACCATCCTAATGCTCACAGCACAAAGATAGATTCTTTAGGAAGAAGCTTCCACACCATAACTTGTGCAAATGCTCAGTGTTTAGGCTGGGAGACCAAGGCTCTGATTAGGGTAACAGCAGTGAGGTCTGTACTGGGAGTAACTGACCCCATTCCCTAGCACAAATGGACACAGGCAGGCTCCACTGGCCCCCAGAAAGACACAGCTGCCCTAGAGATGGAGTCGGGTGAGAAGCATGCCCAGAGAAAAGTCAGCACTAGGAGCAGCTGAGCTGGACATCGACCTAAGCTCAATGGTCTCCATGCCATGGTCAATGTAGGACCAGAGGTAGGGACACCCTCTCCAGCAGACCTGGCCTTTTTTTCCTCCCTTGGTACAAGAGAGTGGTGATCAGAAAATGTGCTGTGCATCCTGGTCTAGCTTGCACCTCCTCTTCTGCTCCTGGCTGGAGCAGAGAGCGAGGCTTGGCTCTCTGCACATCTTCTCACATCCTTCCATAACGTAGAGAGTGTAGTGTGGGTTCCTCTTGTCCCAGCAGATGAATTCTAAATGATGCTATGGCTGTGCTGTTTCCACAGCTCATGTGAAGTCAGCCTAACCTTATACACAGAGGATACAGCCCAGATGGCAGCACTCACAGCTGCAGGCGTCTGACACAAAGGTGAGTAAGCTTAGACTTGTGAGCAAGCCACCCAGGTGGCAGGTCTGTCTGGGGGATCACTTTGAAGAGCGTGAGGAAGAAGCCCACACACCGTGAGCAGATTTGGTCATCCTTATGGTTACCTCCTGGACACAGACAGGCTTCTTCTATGTTAGAGAGACAGAGGGAACTTTTTAGGAAAATTTTACACATGTTGCTTCAGGCAATATGTTTTGGCCTGGAACAACACAATCCATAGGACTTCAAAGCCACGAGTGTGTTCAAAGTGGGTGTAAAAGCTACTACAAAAGAGAGCAGAGGAATATGTCTTTTCAAGTGCAGGGCTATGTACAATACAGAGTCAGCCAGAAATAAAAAGCTAAGGCTGTTTAGACTCAGTTACAAGGACAACAGTATGTAGATAAAAGAGAGATGTGCATCTTTCTTAACACAGATTTCAGCCACAGTCTCCTTACAGCTCTTTTGCATCCAATGGAAGAGAGATCAGTACCTCCAAGGGGCTATTCACATCGTGGATGTTGGCAGATCCAGAAGACTCACTAATAAATAGGAAACTCAAAGCACCGCACCAAGGCCCCTGACTCAAAATGCCACAAACTCCCATGAGCCCCAGGGACTGTGTTTGTTCTCTTTCCTTACTGAAAGGCATTACAAGCCTGCTGTGTCCTAACAAAAACAATAAATGAAAAAGCCAATGAATCCTGTTTAAGGTGCAGGAAACAAGCAGTCATGTCATACAGTCCATGCCACGATAAGCAAACAAGGAATGCAGAACAGAAGATGGTACCACTTTCAGCTTTCACAGGTGTACCAGGATAGAAGAGACCACCCTGGTACAGGGAAAGAGTCTCATCCAGCATCGTGAGAGCTGGGACCAGTCCATTTTTCCAAGAGCCCTCCCTCACTTTGTCTTGAAGAAATGAAAATGTAAGCAAATAATTAGGTGTCATTCCCTTTCATTTTGGTGTGGAATATCTGCACATTTCTGCTAGGTGTGGTATTCTATTTCTCTTGATTCAGCCAAGCATAGCATGCTTATGTACTAAAAAGAATAATCAAAGCAAAAAAGGCATCCCAAACCTTCTGGAAAGTAACATTTTACCCACAGTAAGAAGAATTCATCATGGACACTGTGACTTTACCTTACTAAAAACAAAACAAGCAGAATAGTTGTCTGCGTTCCAAAGAAAACAGAATACCTGCACATTTCTAGTATGAAAACAAGTCTAGCTACAAGCACACAGTGCCCCCCAAAGAATAGACATTTCACAGCACTTTTACTCATGAGTGGAAAGGGGAAAAAAAGCTCTTCTGGGCTGCTTTGGGAAGCAGGACATTTATACACTTTTTCTGCAGGCTAACGTGGTAAGAGAACTCTGCCCTCAGGGACACCTCTTTTCCTGAAGGGCATGCCCACTTCTTTTGCATAAGCTATGAGCAACAGATGTGTATCTTTTTCCCCAAACACCCTTGCTTTCCATTGCCAGACATGAAAAATTACGTGCAATGAAATCAGCGGTGTTCAGAAAAATTGTGCACATTCTCAAAGTGCTTCGATTTGAGAAAAATCAGTATATCTGCTCAAAAACAATAGCACTGTATACACTCCTCCTTTGCAAGGTTGACTTTATTTTTGCATTGTTTTTCTTGCAGAAAAGATGGTGCCATCATTTACTTTTGCAACCAAGCTATACATTGCAGAGCTGCTGGTACAGGCATTTTGAGGGTGAGGCGTAACCCTTGGCCTTGCTTCTCTTCTAACTTAGACTAGGGTAAACCAAGTGTCAGCCTAATAAAATCAATATTCTTTGACATATCCCATTGTTACAGCAATGTGAGAAACAGCTCTTTCTGCTCTGATGCTAATAAACTATTCAGCTTCAGCAGTTTAGTTCAGGCAATGAGCGAAGGTTAAGTCTCGGTTATTAACTTGGACTGAAATGAAAAACATAACTTTGTGGTCAAACGCCATTTAAGTTCTACACATGCCCATGTTTTCAAATAATGCTTTTGATCTTCTCCTGTGTCTCCCATGCTGCTCTGGCTGCTGTAATAGAGTTCAGCACTTCCAGTTGCTTCTCCATGGTCATGTCACTAGAGGCAGCAAGCCATGGTAGAGAGCAAGGCTCATCAGGTGGCACTTACCCAACAAAAACCTCTGCTTCTGTACTGTAATGGGCTTTGTTTGCAAACAGATAAAAACAAGAACAATAGCAAGGAAGGAATACTGCTGCCTTCTTATAGATGGGAACCAAGACACAGAAAGGATCCACACAGATCCAGCTTAGGTCCACGTAGGTGTTCAAATATTAAGCTCTTATTTATGCAGTTCTTAAGAAGACAAAGCACTAAGCAGAAAGAGAGAGAGAAGACTGGGGAATACAAGAACACTCCCATTGCTATTATGTGCAGAGTGGCAGAGCTTCACTGTCCCAGCTCGGAAATAATCAGTTGTGGATTTGTGCCATGCTCTGAGCACGGACATGCTGTGCAAGTGCTACTGACGCTAGAAAACAAAAAACAACATTGTTTAAAATGAAATCTCTAGTGCCCTGCAGCACACCCTGTTATCTTGTGTAATGCAACAGCAGAGCCACGACTGGAAGCCAACTGGAGCTGACTGTAGCTGTGCCAAAGCAACGCAGTTGTTCCGTAGATGGAGTTACCCGTGTCAGTCAGAATACAGCCCTCCTTCAATCTTCCAGCCACATATCCCTCTGGACAGAACAGACAGAACTTTTTCCTTGGAAAAGCCAAACTTCTGTCATCACTGCAGACAAGGAATCTATAGAAAAGAAGAGCAGGCACAGACAGAGCCTCAACAGCAGTCCCAGGCATTTCACTAAGCCAAAAGCTCCATCTGCCCTTGGGTTAATCCAGAGGAGAGAAGAGAAACTGCAACATCTGCCCTTGGAGAAATGAAAGAAGTGGAAGCAGAAGAGGAAGCAAGTCAAGAAAAAATAGCTGTATGTTGCATGTAATACCAGGGATCAAATTTGAGAATTAGGTATAGGAGTGCATGGAGTCCCTAATATTCATCCAAGCAAACTGACTACCAAGCCATCTTGTCCCAAAGCTGTGTAAAGGATCACTAAAATAACGATTATTCCAATTGCAACAGTGCCTGATAATCTTACTTGGGAGTCAGGATCCCAAGCAGTGGTCCCTCTGTTTGCCCTGCAGCACATGGTTGTGGGAGATGCCTGCATACGTGGGATCTCTGGTACACCAATGTTCTTTCACAGGCATGGCTCCACACCTGCACCCCTAGGAAAGCCTGAACCCTAGCATGAGTTTCTCTGAAGCATAGTGGAAAGTCTTTTCCTATTCCCCTTATACAGAAAGAGGGCTTGTGGGTTTTTGTTAATTACCCGGCAGGACATTTGCTCCTCTCCAAATCTAGACACACCCGACTTCCTCTTTAGAGTGCTGGGTAATGTCCTCTGACAGGCAATTTCCTGTAGCAGCTTTGTTTAAAATAAAATTAAATATGAAATAAAAAAAAAAATAGTACAGAAGCTTCCCAGCTATGTATTTTGAAGCTATATTTCATTTTACATTTCCTATCCCCCTAATTTTCCCAATATGTCTCAATTGTCTTTTATTGACAAAGTAGCATGACAGAATTTCTCAAGGGCAAATTATCAGAGGGCAGATGCGGCTTTGAACTGCAGACAGCTATGCAGTTTGTCTATATAAGCTAAGTCACTGGCAGAACACTTGATGAGGTAACTACAGAAGTATACAGGAAAGAGGAGTAACAGTTCATATTTTTCTCACAGTTCTGGTCTCCAGTTCCTCTGTGCTTCAAAATGACTTTGCTTCCAAGAAATTAAAACTCTATGCTCTGCTACACAAGTGCTATAGATGTAGTTTATCCTAAAATTGGCGTTGATGCAGGATATGGTTTGCTGCTTCGAGCACTTTGAGTCAAATCTGCTTTGGTCTGCCCCCTGGTCAGAGGGTGGAATTGAAAGTACCAGGTTTAATTCTCCAGGCAAGGGTCACGCTTACCTGAAAAATTACATTGTGACCTTATGACTCTCCTGTAATCAGAATTCATCAAATACTTATTAAAATATTTGACCTCCTGAGTGGCTCCAATTTCCCTTCAGCCCTTCACTTTCCAGAATGGCCCAGGTTCACCTTCTGTGGCACACTCTGAACTCCTGGAGATTAGTGTAACTTCCGACACACTGACACATGCACATCCAATGCAAATGTCCTATATTTTCTTCCTATTCCTAAAGGGAAAAATCACAAAAAGTCAGTTTTTCTGTTACTTGTTCTTTCTAGACTAATTCACAGCAAATGAGCACTGACAGCTATATGAAGTGCATGGATGTCAATTAAAAATACATTACACTAGCAGAACAATTCCCACTCAGTGCTTTGAATTTATGTTTCAAGCTCTTAAGTGCTCATAATGATCTTCCTCCAGTTTTCTTTCGGGAAGAATGGAAACGCAATACCATTGTAATGTTCCTAGCGGGTTTCTGGAATTCTTCTTTGGTAGGTCATGGTATCTCATCAGATATCACTTCCTCAGACAAGCCATATGATGTCAGGGAGCACCGTAATGCTCCTGTGCCTTTTCGCAGTGGTAGACACAAGGATTACTTCCAGATACCTTGAATAACTGCTGTAAGGAAGAACTGCTTATCTTCTTTAGTAACAGCAACAGGAGAACACGGTAAGGCAAGCAAGTCACAGGATTTCTGTAGGTATAAAGCATGTTCTTTGCCATGCTCTGTTTTATGTTTTACCACAACAGATTAGCATGGGGATGCCCACATGATTCACGTGTTCAGAGTACCCCTCTCAAAGCAGCTTGGTTCAACTAAACAGGGTTCTTAGTATCCCTGCAAAGCTCAAAAGAAAAGAAAGAAAAAAGCAGACTTGTAAGCTTGCACTTTCTCCTATTAAAGACTGAAAAGATGCATTTTTAAGAACATTTGGCAGAGCATTAAGTTTTCCTATAAATAAAATAACTTATTTTTCCATGAACCTCTGGATTATCATATGTTACCCTTTACTAAGCTATCACCATCTCCACATTCTTCTCATTGCTAATGCTCAGTCTCACACGCTATTAGGAACGATTCCCAACGCTGCAAGTTTAGACACTGATGACATAAACCAGTCACCAGCAGGTTATGGTTAATATCTTTATTATTTTCAGCCACAAAGGTAACTTCCATAAACAAAAAATAATCAATGAACTTTCCACACAAATGCGGAAAGAATTATGCTTGCTGGTACAAAAGTCTTTTCATTGCTGCTAAATGCTTTAGGGTAAAGAAAAAGGACCTCCTTGCCAGTACCTACTGCATATGATATTCTAACCCTTGAGATAAACATGCGCGCACCATGAGGCAGAGCTGCTTAACTAACAGCTATTGTTTGCATTCATTATAAGTATCACATGCCTTTGACGTTTTCCAGAACTTAACAGACTTTAACACAACAGGCAAAAAAAATCAGTTGATTAGTTTTCTAAGTGGCCTTTGTTTTCAAAGAGGTTTTCATGTCTGATCGCAGAACAGAAACATGCTTACGCATTCCGTTACCATCTTTTAGTCTCAATGAAAGTCTCAAAAACTCCATGTTTGACTGAAAAAAAAATGCTTGGCTTATTTAACTTGGCTTCAGAACAGTTACTAGGTGATCTTTAAAGTCACTTTCAACTTAAACCATTCAATGACTCCATGATATGCAACTGAATGCTTCATTAGAATCACAAGGGGTTTCCTTACATAGATTTGATATGAAAATATCAAAGAAAAACAGGTTGCCCAAATCCCTGCGCAGTCTGATTTGCGGCGCTTCCCCTTTCTGAGCAGTTCACGAATAAATTCGCCACCAAGATGAAGACACCAGACCCATCTCTGACAGATCTTGAAGCAGAGTAGGAAACAATTAAGTTTCTGGTTGAGAAACTAGGTATTAGATAGCTATACACAGTAGAACTTAGAGCTCTGTATTTCAAAATATTGTCGCCTTCCCTCCAGTGTATATTAGGAACTCATAAAATCAGCGAGATTTGCTTATTCTCCTCAGCCCATATAACCAGGCCTTACTGCACTGCACTCAGTTGCAGAATCCCACAGGCATCCGCTGGGTTCAGCATCCATCTGAAGCCATGAAGAGCTGTTGTGAAATACCAGCATATACGATGTAAGTCACACCTCCCTCTCACCAGATACAGTCTGCTCCGTCCCCTACTCGCACCTATGAGGCACACTGAGCATTAAACTACATTTGCTCAATGCTATGAATGGGCAAAATACTATTCAAACTCTTCTCTGCCTTGGTCAAAGTCCCAGATATCTGTTTCACGGGAAATTCCAAGATTTCAGAAGTATACTTGATTTAACTATTTATTTGAAAGGATGACCAAAAAAATTCCAATTAAATGGAATATTGGAAGTAGTTTTATTTGACTGTAACATCCTTTCTAACGCCTCATTGAACTTTATATTAAAGTTAAATAACAAGTAGATGAATACCAGAACAAAGTGCCACACTTGCTTCAAAATTTCTTCAATAATGTTTAGTTAAAAAGACAAAATTTCTTCCTGTGAAATACATTCTCATGAAACTCAAGAAATCTATTAAAAAAAAAAAAGTGAGGTCAATGAAAAATCTTATTTTCTGCAGTAATATTGATAATTAATCGTTTACTACTACAGCCCCTTTTTGAAACCACAAAGGATATGTGAAGAAGCAGCCACTAATCTCCAAACAAGCATTTAGCTTAAAATCTTTGGTACAGTGACCAATTTCCCCATTCACTTTTCAACTCATCTTCCAGCTTAGTTGTGATTGATTATAAAAATCATGTGGTGCAAGTTCTGCCTTACGGGCATGAACTTCATATGCTCAGAAGGATTAAAAAAGACGTTTTGATTCATTTTTTTTTTCCAAGGGAGAAGACAGATTTTATAATCTCTCTGAAAAAAAAAAATGTAGTTACATAGTGCAACAGTATGGGAAATTGGGATTGCTTATTGTTTCAGGCCCAGGCCACCCAAGGCTTGAGAGGGTTTGGCAGCTCTCAGAACGTATCATATGAGAGACTGGTGAAAACAGACAAACAAAATAAAAACAACCCAGATGGCTGTACTTCCCCCCAGTTGCAAAGCAAAGCCGTCAGAGAGAGGCCCTTTCCCACACAAAAAAAAAAACTCAGATCAGATATTTTAAGAATGTCCATCTTTCATAGTCTTTTCACTGATTCTATTTTTTTTTTTATCAAAAATCATGTTTTCCTCTTAATTTTCTATAAATAAATTCATGTGAAATCTGCAGGAAATCTCAAAAATCTCACAAGATTTCTCCCTGGTATCTTTTTCTGTTTATCTATAATGTATGAACATTAGATGCAGGAGTGTATAAGGGTAGAAAATAGTTTTTCTTAAGCTCATCCAGGTACATGGACTGTTCCATCATCCCTGAATTTTCTCTGATTTGGTACATTGATTTTTATGTTATTATAGCACTGTTCAATTTAGGTATATTTTATTCCTTCTGACTGAAAAAGCGTATTCAAAAAAATACTGAAAAACAGTCCATCTTTCTCACTATATTCCCTAATAATAACTCTTCTGATTTCCGATGCCACTTGGCCACCTTTCAGCATCAGTGCATCTTTTCTTTTTAAGTTATGTATCTTAGCACTCTTTCCTAGCTCACTGCAACAATGTACAGCCCTTTTATACATACACAGCTAGAAGGCCTGGCGTACGGTCAAGCAAGGAGATGGCATTTTGGCTCAGTAATAGCTTTGATACGTGACCACATGCCTTAAGAAATGCCTTACCCATAGCTATCTGCACAGATTTACCCTACCCATTCCTTACTATTTCTAAACAGTGGTGAGAATTTACGCATAGTGCTTCTTTTCAACAAACATCATCGCAGTTTTGTTTTGCTTGTTTTTTCCTGGAAAAAAAATTTCCCCAAAAGGTATACCACAGTTTTAACCATCTGTACACCCACATATATACTCTCTAAACTGACTTTTCTTTCATCCTTCTTTGTTACCTTTCTTGGCTTGATAGCCTGTAAATATTCCACTCCCAAACAACCACTCTATGGTGACAGGAACACACCGGGGTTCCTAACAACACGAGTCATTCGTAATCTTTATTTAGCTCATATGGCAACCAGGATATTAAGTTCGCATATAAGATGACCACGAGATGCATAGGTGAAAAAAGACATTTACAAAATCTGATAAAGCTGCAGAAGATATCTAGCCTGTTGAACTTCTAGGCAGGGGTTGGGGGGGGATAAAATCCCTTGCACTACAAGAGAAGAGCAAGTTCAAGACTACTTGATGAGACTGAATGTGTACAAGTCTCTGAGGTTTGTACAACATACATCCTGGTGTCTTGAAGGAACTGGCTGATGTGGTTGCCAAGCCACTCTCCGTCATATTTGAAAAGTCAAGTCTGTCAGGAGAAGTCCCTGGTAACTGGAAAAAGGAAAATATCACTCTCATTTTTAAGAAATAGTGAAAGGAAGACCTGGGAAACTACAAGACAGTAAGCCTCATGTCTGTGCCTAGGAAGATCATGGAACACATCCTCCTGGAAGAGATATTAAGGCACATGCAAGAGGAGAAAGTTATCTGTGACAGCCATCGTGGCTTCATCAAGGTCAGATAGTGCCTGACCAATCTGGTGGCTTTCTATGATGGAGTGATGGCATTGGTGGCCAAAGGAAAGGCAACTAGTGTTGGCCACATGGACATCTGTGAAGCTTTTGATATAGCCTTACATCACATTCTTATCTCTAAATTGGAGAGATACGGATTTGAAGGGTGGAATATTCAGTGGATATAGAATTGGTGGGATGATTGCAGCCAGAGGGTCCTGTTGGAGGTCAGTGACTAGCGGCATCCCCCAGGGGTCTTTCCTGGGACTGGTGCTCTTCAATATCTTTATCAATTTCATAATGGGATCAAGTGCACCCTCAGCAAGTTTGTTGATGACGCTAAGCTGAGTGGTGCACTGGATAAAATAGAAGGAAGGGTTGCTGGAGTATCGCGTCCAGGCCTGGGGCCTCCGCAAAGAAAGATGTAGAGCTGTTGGAATGGCTCTGGAGGAAGGCCACAAATATTATCAGAAGGCTGGAGGACTTTTCTATCATGAAAGGTTGAGGGAGCTGGGCTTGTTCAGGTTGGAGAAGAGAAGAGTCCAGGGACACCTCATTGCAGCCTTCCAGTGTCTTAAGAGAGATTATAAACAGGAAGAAGACCAGCTTCTTATATGGTCTGATAGTGACAGGAAAAGGGAGAACGCTTTTTAAGTAAAAGAGGGAAGATGTAGGTTAGATGTTAGGTGGAAACTTTTCACTCAAAGGATGGTGAGGCACGGGAACTGGTTGCCCAGAGAAGTTGTAGGTGCTCCATCCTTGCAGGTGTTCAAGGCCAGGTTGGATGAGGCCCTGGGCAGCCTAGTCTAGTGGGTAGCAGCCCTGCACCTGGCAGATGGGCTGGAACCAGATGGCCTTAACGGTCCCTTCCAAGCCCAGTCATTCTAGGGTTCTATATTAAATGACTTTCTATTTATCTCATTACTGTCATGTGTGCAGCATGGGCACAGAAATTAATCTGCACCCCAGGATTTGTGCGAAACTAGATGACAGGTGCAGATGACCCAGTCATTAAATTATGGTAGAGCAAAAACAGCTGTCAAAAGCTGTAGTCCTGTTTCAAACTCAAGGAACCTGCTGGCCCTTGACTCAATAATGGCAAAGCTTCCACAGGAAGAGCTGCAGACTGGATCAGGCTGAGTGTTATCAATCCCTGGAGTAGACAAATGAGGGGAGAAAAGATTCTTACAATGGCTGTTGGAAGAGAAACCACTGCATGAAAGAGCAGAATCTAACAAAAATGGGAATGGAAATGGAGAAAAAAGAGGATTCTAGATTTTCCAGAGGAATTAATCAGAGCAGAGTAAGAGGGAAAATGAACTCTAGCTTTAAAAGCAGCATTTGCTATTTTCTATCTCCCTTGAGTCATACGTACAAACAGAGTGAGAATGAGTTTTGAAAGTGTCTTTGCAAAATATCCGTATTGTTTACTTTCAACATTCACCATGAAGACCCCCAGGACAAAATGATAATCAAAGGAAAGAGAAAGAGTAGAAATACAGAGAGTGCACAGAAAAGAGAAATGAGGTTGTACAAAATCTGAGGAAGCTACATGTCAGTGCCATAGCTCCCCAGAAGAGAACCAACAGATAGCTCCTGAATGCCAGACACCTGCTGAAAGGTCTTATACGGTCTTATACATGTATAATCCAGCTAATTTGAACATCACACCTGCGATCAACAAGTTCAAAGGTCAGTGGGCTGCTGAAGCTCCAAATAGCAGCTAACTCTGCATCTCACTCAATAGAAGAGCTCCATTAACACTGTAGCTCAGTCGGTGAGAGCTAACTAGCAATACAGGTGTTGTACAGGTGTTGTAGTGTCTCCAGTGGATACAAGAAAATGCTTATAAATAGAAGCATATACTTGAGATCTCATACACAGTAGGAATAAATCAATCAAGTCAGATAATTTCCAGACTCTTCCCTTTTTAAAAACACTTGAGCCCTACTTGTTAAAATATTTTATTCCTGATTTCATCACTACTAAGCTACTCTGTCTCTTTCCACAGAAGTGCAGAGCCTTTACCTAAGCCCTTTAAAAGTTAATAGCTCTGCAGCTTCTCTGTTCTGAGCTTTCTCTGGACACAGTGAACACGAGAGATTCTTTCAGACCAAACAGTACAAACAACACTGTAGACAAAGATGTAGAAAGCGCTACACCTCAGATGCATTTCCTTGATCACTGCAGTCCTTCGCTAGGTGTCAAGTACTTCAGACCACATGCCTAAGCAAAGTTCACTTGCTTGCAAACCAAATCTACCAATACTTTTAATGTAGAGAATAGCAGCAGATCTCACAGCCAGCAGGCTTTGCTCAGCCAAATAAATCCACTTCTCCAACATTATCAGTTAATTCTCCCACAAAAGGCCTTTGTGCTCCCCAAGCATACTAGTGGTTAGTTCATCTGTAACAGAGGTATCCAAGGGTATATCCAAGGTAACCAACATATCCAATATGTTAGTATTCCTAACATTTTTCAGTGGGAATGTGCACAAAAGGGCAATTCTCAGACGAATTACCTCTTCAGTCAGCAAAGCTTCAATTTATATTTCAATTTAATGCTGCTGGGCTTCCTCTGTGCTACAGCAGACACATACAGCAGAGGTAAATGTCTCCTAGCACAGTAGATGAGCCGAGTCTAGTCCCTGCTCTAATTAGCTTGGAGAAGTCTGAGAAGACAAACTGTGTCCTGAAGCAGGGGAGCAGACACTTGAGCCAGTCTCTCCCACATCCTTGTACCTTAGCAACCCAGCTTGTCTTCTCAAAACAGCACCTTTTGCCAAAATGGAGACACTCCAAAGTTTTGGTGCAAAATTTTCATATGCTGCTAGAGATGAGTTCAAGAATGGAGGAGGGGGAGACCAAGATCAGCACTACTATGCATTTAGGTTGTGTATTATAACATGTGATTTACTTTTTTAAAACAATAGCTATTTTCTTGCTCCATGAATGCTGGTCACTCAGCCCCAGACACCTATTCAATGAGTTAAACACGTGTTGTGAGCTGTTTATGTCAGTCACATCCTCAGTGTAAAACTTTTATTACTTTTTTGGCTTTTTATTGTTATGTATTTGGCTATCGCAGCACTTGAGCATGGCTGGCCCACCTTAGTGTAAATCAAATGGGACAGTAGTGAGTGACGAAGGATTTTATAGCTCTACGGAACTAGCTGAACTCTTTCCCTGTTGTTTTAAGATATTTATATTCCCTCTTCTGAAAGTGTAGACTATTTCTCAGCAAGGGAAAGCTGGACTTTTGTCTTTCTTCACCCCCCCACGCATGGATTTTCCTGGGATTATTTTCAGCTTTAACTCCTTCCTTATAAAACATGCATACAAACGTGACAGCTAAGAATAGACAGACTAATTCTCTAGGTACAATATCCTCTTCCTGTTAAATCAACAGCACATGCACATTGTCAAGTTGATTCATTTTTGAAACTCATTTGGATGACTGTCTGTGATTTATAGGACTTTTCAGGTGGTCTCCCATCCAGACATCAGCCACACTGATTTTTTCTGCATTGTAAAGAGAAGAAAGATGTGTTCTTCCCAGTAATGCCAAAGATCAGCTCTTCAAATGTCTTCAATTTTATTGTATCCGAGTCACTATTTTTCATCATCTCACCTTGTTCCTCCTCTGCTACAGTCAGGCCTCATCATATTCAGCACAGGCCCTAGTAAGACTCTCCCCTGTGCATGGAGGTGATGGAGTTACACACCACAGAGTCAGCAGGACTCCACTGTGAATTTAGTTTTCTCCAGGGCAGCACTCAGGACTTACAGAGAGCCATGCTCTGGACTCTAACTGGAAATAAAGCATCTATACTTTGAGACTGCAAAAAAAAGAAACCAAATGCAGCTTTCATCCAAGTTTGGAAAGACCTATCCTTTTAATTATTGTAACTGTATCCAGCTAAAAAAATTGCATATTATTTTGTCTTCTCAGTGCCAATGTTGTTAGCTCTTTCACAGCTATCCACTGCATCAAAGAATCAAGTGTTGGGGTAACTTATTTTACTACTTTGAACACAGAGCACCGAGAATAGCCATCAAGAGAAAGAATACTGATAGGGATTTTAAGCTCTTCCAAATTCAGGGATCAGCCCAAGAGAGATGAGCACAAGATTTTCCAAGCTCAAAGAGCTACAGATTTCTGTGGATGACAGTTTCTCCATAGCTGCATCATGTTCTCCCAAGAGGATGCACAGCTTTTACTGTTCAGCTTGCATGGAAGTGAAGGGATGGCTGGAAAACAATTTTTGCACCCCCAAACTCTTTCATATTGTGTAACAGACAGGGAGGGCTGGTGCCTCAATTATTCTATCAATGTTGTATGAATTTATTATGTCTGTTCTCAAAACCGCTCCTTTTGAAAGAGGAGGCTGCACAGATAATGAAAAACTGATCAAAATCAAGAAATAAACTTTCATTCTAGGCTTGAAGACATTTCCATAGCAGGATCCTGCAGATTTTTTTTACCTCTTTCTACAGTCTCTTGTGTCCTTGAAGTAAGAGGATTGCCGTATTCCTACCCAAACACCGATTGAGATCAGAAGTGGCAGAGGAAGAAAGCCACATTTGCCTGGTGCAACACTCAAAAATAAACTAGGAATGCTTTAATATTAAGTGAAGTCTGTACTCCTCACTCCTAAAATTTGTGCACTTTGGCAAAATTAGTCAGTGTTTTCTTACCTTCCTTCCCGGTTTGCACGCAGAAGGAATTTTGCACATTCAGTTTCTGTGACCAATCTTCTGCTTGTTGTTGTAACCATTCATGCATATCTGAGTTTTTTTATTCACTCTTACTAACTTCATTCTTGCAGATGTTTGGAATGTTTTGTATTCTGGCAAGAAGGATTACTACAAAAGCGGCAATCAGATCTTATGGGCCTTTGCACTTTTTCACATCAAACCAATTACTAGGATCTTAATTTCTTTGGCTTCCATTTTCATTTCACAATTATGGGTAGTATTGCATCATAGGAGTAGTTGATTAAAAAGTTGAAGTCCTTTGTCCCTTACAAAACAACTTTATTTCCTAGTTAGAAGAGTAATTGAACCATTATGAGTCTTCAAACAAAGTATAATTATCCCCAGGAGGAACCATGCTGGAGAAGCAGCCAGTGTGGCACTTCATAGAGAAATTATGTCATCATCTATGGCGGACAGGTGAAAGAAAGAAGAGAAGCAGGGCAGCTGAGAGCTTGTTTGGACTCCCTGGCAGATAAAACACTTAGCCATTCCATTCTCTCTCAGGACCTCTTCTACCTCTCTAAGAACTCATCCTTTGCTGCTTTCTCCCCAGACACATTATCCAATACTGTGTAGAGCTGCTGAGGGAAACACAGAAAGGTTACGAGAGATTTCTTATCCCTGAACTGCTTCTTTTTCCCCTAATTCTCCCTTGGGATTCACAGGCAAGAGCTAAAGAGGTTAAAAAATGCGGACTGTTAGTCTAGAAAAATAGATCATATAAAGTCTGTCATCATATTACTCGAGGCAAAAAGGATGAGATTACTCTTTCAAACTACTTGCAGTGGCTGAGCAAAGTTGAGAATCTGAGCTGCCATTTTATGCACTACTCCAGAAGAAAAAAAATTTGGAGAATTTCTTCCCCAGTATCAAATCCAGAATGTCCCATTCTGTATAAATATATATATATATTTTAAACCAGCTAGTCACAATTTCACTTGTAGTTTAACATTTCATTCAAAAATACTTTGGTGGCAAATAGTTTGTGCAAGGTAGAGGAGAAAAACAAAGCTCCCCATGGCTTTAAAGTTCTACATGCAGGCATCAGCTCCACATATAATTCAACCTGCATAACATTTTCAACATTTTGTGTTAGATGACACTTTTCTTTCAATAGCTTAACTTTGTTCAGTGTTAACTGCTTGAGTAGAAGTTTCCAACTTAGGCATTTGTCTCATGCTATCTGATGAGAGGAAAATGTTTGGACCTCATGAAAACCTTCTTACAGCTGTTTCACAAACAAGCTCCAGACTTTGAAAGAGGACTTTTACTTTGGATAGGAAGACACGCTCCTGGGCAGCTGCACAGCCCAACACTTGCCTGCTGGCTTCCTGAAGACTTTTACATTGCCCGCACAGGATTTGTGCAGCATTAGCCCCTATCCAGCAGCTACTGTACAAGCTTAACAGCCATCACTCTTCAAAAGTTTTCACTTCTCCTCCTCAGGAGACAAAAGTCTTTTCCAAATGAAAATAAAGCAGTGTGAAGAAGAATGACAAGAGAAAAAAAATACAAGCTTCAATTATTAGACAGATAATCATAATCTTAAATTATGAGTTTGTCAAACCCATAACCTGGAATAAGATCTGCTAATAACTGTGATGTCTTTTACTGTGTTTGCCAAACAGTTATTTCCTCTTGCTCTTCTTGACATGCTTTCAAGACCATTTCAGCTGCAGCTACAGGGCTGCCAACCCATGGCATTGCATACTTCAGACAGTCTACAGCAGCTTAGGGCAGATCGACAATCTGTGGATTCATACTTCTTAAATCAAGCTACAAAGCACACATCTCAGAAGCATGTTAAATAACTCATGGCAAGGCCAGACAGACATTCACTGATAAAAACCCAACATACTTAAGAGAACTGTCAGTGTCTCAAATTGTGTTAATACACATTAGTACAATTAACTCACTGGAGGCCCTGAAGTTCAGTTATGACCTTTCCTGGGTGTGAACAAACAGACAGATGTTGGTTCTTCCAATCAGCTTGGCTTTAGTGAGGCTCAAATTAAACTAGTTGCCAGAGTCAGCCCAGCTACCTGGCTCAAAAAGCAGAAGCAAGCAGGAACGGGCTTAAGCTGTAGCCATTGCTACCAGGGGGCCATGCTTATTGTGTTTCAATACCTCCAGATTATCTCTCTACTCAAGAACAGAAAGATCAGTTTCTGTAGCTTCCAGACCTGCACGTTCTTTGGGCTCATTGTCATTAAGATAGCACAAG
This sequence comes from Penelope pileata, assembly GCA_013396635.1. Lineage (NCBI taxonomy): Eukaryota > Metazoa > Chordata > Aves > Galliformes > Cracidae > Penelope > Penelope pileata. Next base: position 980,574 of record WBMW01005599.1, read on the forward strand.
CAGCATCCTCTTGCCTGTTTCCCCTAAGAAAACCAAGCTGTAGCCACCGTGTTGAGCCATATGGAGTAAACATCGCCTCTAGAGATGCTTATGAAAGGGTTTCAGGTCAGTTGAAACCCCAGTTTAAACCAGACGCACTGTTGGGGTTTGCAGTTACAAGCTGGCACTGATCCGTGTTAGTACATTTTGAGGCTCCATTCACCTGCCATCACACAGAAAACACTACTGCTGATTTCATCAAGAACGAGCACAAGTAGTGAGCTGCATGTCTAGCAGGAAAGACAGTAAGAGAAAGTCTGGCTTAGGGCTAGTGCTGCTGCAGCTGTCTTTCCTTTTTCTTCTGCTGAGTGTTTAATGTTTAAACCATGCAACCCTAATTCCATGTTATGTTTCTTTTTACAATATATTTTTGATTTGGAGAATAAGCAACAAGCCAGTTCCTTGTTTGGCAACAGTACAAAGGCACTTTGAACTAACAACATATTCTGTAATCTAGCCTCAGGTATGAAGTTAGCTACTGGTTGGACATAAAGCATGAGGCTGAGCAGCACAGATCTGGCTGCATAGCCCAGATCTGCACTGCTTTTAAAACAAACACAAACATGATTGTTTCTGCCTTCGCATACACCTGTGCAGCTCCCCTGAGCACAGCACATGTGTAAATCAGAGGGCACTCTTGATTCCACATGGCCTGAACAAGAACTGTGCCTTCATTCATTCCTCCCCCCGAAGTCTGGAAGTCCATGGTGAACTGACATGCTAAACTAATTTTCTGGAATTTGCTTCTGTAGCCAGGCCCACAAAGCGAGCCTGGGCTGTGGTCAGAGGACACTGCTGCTAAGCTGATGAGTTGAGACTGGCTAAATATTAGAAGTTCCACTTACAAATATTTCCCAAACAAAAGAAAAAATTAGAGAAGGATTTTTTTTACGATTATTTTGCATGACAACTCATACAAGAGAGCATCTATATGCTATTCTTCTGAATTTCCTCTACACATAGTGTTAATTTATGACAAAAACTACTATTAAAAATAAGCATTTCAAATATCTGGACTTATTTTTGAGTATCTATTTCTAAATCTCAATTATTCTGGGCAGATCCTTCATAGATTTAAGCACTTTGTAGGTTCAGGAGAGCCTATCAGTCTCCCAGGCCCAAACTCAATTTGTTCTCTCATTTAAAAATACAGTGAAGGGAAGAGTTGGCATTAGTCAACTGCAAAGAAAATTTCTTTCTCAGATGTCTCCCTTGAGGTTAGGTTTGACAAGCAGAGAAAGAAGCCCAACTCAAAGTTATTGAGTTTGACTGCTCTGTAGAAGACAGCAGATCCCTCGTGCTGGTAGAGCAGAAGCTGCCCACACTTACCTGCCACTTCTTTCCTGGAAATACTCTTTCCTAATTGCTCAGCACTAGACTCAGACTCTGTTTAGTTCCTAGCGCTTCCTCATGTAGAAAACAACTGATATTTCATAACCAGATGTCGTGGTTTGACTCAGCAGATAGCTAAGTTCCACACAGTTAGTCACTCACCCTCCCCCCTCCCCAAATGGGACAGGGGAGAGAAGTAGAGAGATATGCAGTAAAATGCGTGGGTTGAGATAAATGCTATTTACTAAAATAGTAAAGAGAACAAAAGAAATAACAGTACATATATATATATATATATATATATACACAAAGAGGATACGCAGAGCAAGGGCTCACAGCCACTGGTGACCCTTCCTCCCGGCTAGCCCCTTCCATAACGAAGAGCACCCGGAAACACAACAAACCAATCACATGATGTTATATGGGATGGAATAGCTCTTTGGTCAATTTGGGTCAGCTGCCCTGGTCCTGTCCCCTCCCAGTTCCCAGCTCCTTATGCCTCCCTTAACTATTTCACTGGTAGAGGAATGCGGAAGTGAGTTATGTCCTCGGCTCCGTTCAACACTGCCAGGATGTTATCAGTATCTCGGAGGCCACAACATAGCTTCATACTAGACACTATGAGAAGCGTAACTTCTGTTAGAAACTAAGACACCAGATCACTGCATTTTTTATATGAACATTGAGTACACGTTTCTCCATCTCTACCAGTGAAGTACAGCAAGGACTTGATATGTGCATAACTTACTCAGCAACATTGTTTTACATGTGATTTTACTTGAATAAGGACCAATGATCCTGGGCAGTTAATATTTACTTTAGTTCGTTTGCATGAAAGCCATCTTCAGCCAAGAACTCCAGAGCTTTTAGTAAGCCTTAAACTGAGTACTTTGTGTATTTCTTCTGTTTCACACATCCCAATACTTCACTTTAGTGAAGATGAAAGTAAAAATCTAAAAGTATTTCATAGGTTTTATAAGGAGAGGAATCCATTCCTCAGGTTCATTTAAGACCTTGGAGGAACTAGGGAACATCAAAGCCTTTAAGCTTTTTAGAAATTGTAACTCAACTTTTGAAATATGAAACATGTGCCAGACAGTTTTGCCAAATGTTTACGTTTTGGTGCATAGCTGAACTGCTTATCACAAGTTCAAATGCTCTTTGTTCCTAATTTCCCACAATTATTCACGCTGCATGCCCTGTTCAAGTGCGGTAACGCCCTGTGGCCATGAGAGCCAGCATTGCTTCTGCCTCAGAGACCAAGGAGGCCCAAGTATTCAGCACCCATAGCATGCCATAACTCTGGATTACACAACCAGAGTTATTTCCCCTGCATTTATCTTTACTGTAAGCAAGAATATATGCAAAGTAGTGTAAATTCTTGTATTCAGAAAAACCTTATAAACACTGTCCATGAAATATAAAATGCCTCGGCTGGGTACTTCAACATTGAGAAGTAGAACAGTCTGTGCATTCTGATCTACCCTATAGCCTTTAACTCATTTCTAATTTCCAAAGCTCTTGTAGGGTTTCTCTACCCTGTGAAATCCCAGGCATGTGCCCTTGTCTCTCCTCTCCCACAGGATGAGAGTTGTCCTAGATATTTTAGTTGAAGAGAAAGATAGGCACCTCCTGAGCATGATTCATCCTGCTTTGGTCTAAAGACTTCCTCTGGAAGTACTTATCTGACTATAATTCTGCCTAGACACTTTTTTGAGCACTTAAGTTATACATGATGAATATCAGCCTAAGCAGTGATGCCTGTGGTACCCAGTGAAGTGAAACAATAACCAAAAATTTTCACCATTTGTTTCAACATTCTGAAAGCCTTTAATGTTTCAGTCAGATGAAAGAGGCAGATGCTGGTGATTTTGAGGGCAGACACGTTTTCAGCTGTTTCATGACATTAACGCAAAGTGGGATTTGGCAAGCATAAAGCAAGCGGAGAGGAGAAAAGGCAGCAAGAAGCAATGAGAATTAGCAACTTCTAGAAGACAGAAAAGACTGGGGATAAAATATTTTGTAGTCCTAACAGATGTCCTTGCTGTGGGTGATCGTTATAGTCGAGAAATATTAAGAGGAAAGGAAAATTATTACAATGGCTTAGTCTTGCAGGGGGTAGATTAGCAGAACTAGAACAAACAGAAGAGGTCAAGTCAGCACGTATCAGCAGGAAATACGAGACATTAATCATGTGCTTTCCCAGACACAACGTGGAAATAGTCTATGAAAATATGTCAACAAATTACTTGCATGTAAATCAACAAAGCCACAGTGGCTTCTGAGGAACTCCCTCCATTTATCCCAACAGACCATCACGGCAGATAGGATCACAGCTCCCTTCCAGGACTTCTGACAACATTTGCTTGAGAGAGAACAGACACTATCGTGTATTCAGAAAAAGGCTTTCTAGGACTGAGAGGGGTAGTGTATCAGAGGAAAGGAAGCTGCTGACAACTGACAGAACTACAGCATGCTTTCTTGGAGCCAGGCTGGAGCTTTTCCCACTGCTTCCTCACAAAGCTAACTGGAAGTAGCTCACCCCTACTCTGATCGCATGCAAGAAAAGTCAAACTGCAAAGAACGAGAAAAGATTGGTATGCCTGTGGAAAATGTAGTGACCAGAGGAGCTCTATTTGAAAATACCACCTTTCCTTCCTACCTCATTTATTCTTTCATTCACAGAGAGCAGAGAAACAGTATCCCTAGGAATACCATTTTTATTATTTCAACTTGAAATTCAGAAGAAACCTAGAACTATCATCTTTACAGAAGAGGTTTTACTCTTAAATGTAGCTGCCATTTTCTGTACGTTGATCCCATGACAGAAGACGATTAAACATTCAAAATCCCTCTGCTTGTCAAACTTTGGAACAGTCTGTGGGATTGCAACTGCCTTCACAAACCCCCTCCAATTCCAAACGCATTGCAACCTTATTTATGAAGTCAGAGTTTCAATCACATTTTAGCTACCGTTTTCCTCGGCTGAAAAGAAGTCTAAACACTTAACAGAAGCAACAAGAAAAATATTCCACACAAGAGTTTGCTGGAGGGAAGAGTACGTATTTGCACTTCTACACGTACAGGGGGTATAATGAACAAAAGGTTCTCTAAGAATACAGTCACTTTTAAATTAGGATAGCACAGCAATGACCTTTCAGAACCTGTCCAACCAGTGAGAAAATGTCATAGAATCATAGAATCATAGAATGGTTCAGGTTGGAAGGGACCTTAGAGATCATCTTGTTCCAACCCCCCTTACATGGGCAAGGGCACCTCCCACCAGACCAGGTTGCCCAAAGCCCCATCCAGCCTGGCTTTGAATACTTCCAGGGAGGGGGCATCAACGACTTCTCTGGGCAACCTGTTCCAGTGTCTCACCACCCTCACAGTGAAGAATTTCTTCCTTATATCCAGTCTAAATCTACCCTCTTCCAGTTTATAACCATTACCCCTTGTCCTGTCATTATCTATCCTTGTAAAAAGCCCCTCCCCAGCTTTCCTGTAGGCACCCGTCAGGTACTGGAAGGCTGCTATCAGGTCCCCCCGCAGCCTTCTCTTCTCCAGGCTGAAGAGTCCCAACTCTCTCAGCCTGTCCTCGTAGGGGAGGTGCTCCAGCCCTCTGATCATCCTCGTGGCCCTCCTCTGGACCCACTCCAACAGCTCCACATCCTTCTTGTGTTGGGGGCCCCAGAACTGGACACAATACTCAGGTGAGGTCTCACGAGAGCAGAGTAGAGGGGCAGAATCACCTCCCTCGACCTGCTGGCCACGCTTCTCTTGATGCAGCCCAGGATGCGGTTGGCCTTCTGGGCTGTAAGCGCACACTGCTGGCTCATGTTGAGTTTCTCGTCAACACACACCCCCAAGTTCTTCTCCTCAGGGCTACTCTCAAGCCATTCTCCGCCCAGCCTGTATGTGTACTTGGGATTGCCCCAACCCAGGTGCAGGACCTTGCACTTGGCTTTGTTGAACTTCATGAGGTTGGCATGGGCCCACCTCTCAAGCCTGTCCAGGTCCCTCTGGATGGCATCCCTTCCCTCTGGCGTGTCGACTGCACCACACAGCTTGGCATCATCTGCAAACTTGCTGAGGGAGCACTAGATCCCACTGTCCATGTCACCGACAAAGATGTTAAACAGCACTGGTCCCAGTACCGATCCCTGAGGAACACCACTCGTCACTGGTCTCCACTGGGACACTGAGCCATTGACCGCCACTCTCTGAGTGCGGCCATCCAGCCAGTTCCTTATCCAGCGAGTGGTTCGTCCATCAAACTCATATTTATCCAGTTTATATCAATGGACTTACTTTTAATGGTCAGTAAGCATGTGGACTTGAGAGAAGCTGCTGTGTGAAATAACAGGATCCATCCACTTACACAAAGCTTAGAGAGGTCAGGGCCTAAAGGAAGTCTTTAGGAATACAAATAATTCCCTAACTGCAGTAATTAACAGGGGGTAACTGGGAGTACTGAAGAATATTGCAAATGCTGAGATAACTTTCTTTTAGTTAGAACTGGCAGCTTTTTAAGCACTTTTCACCATACTGTCTTTAATTAGCTCACTGCAAATCTTGCATAGACTTTTAAGCTATATTTAGACATAGCTAGAGCCACCAGGAATTCTAACTCATTTTTATTGTCACAACATGACTTTGATGCATTGTCTCTCACTCAAAGAGCAAATAAAGGCCTTCTTTCCTCACCATTTCAGACCCAGAATAAATTGTCCCAGTGTTTCCAGAGATGACAACTATGACAAATATAGTAGAAGCAAACCTGGTGGATATGTATCGACAAATGACAGTGTGCATTGCTCTGAGTGCTTGAAGGAGGAGGGAAAAATAGTAAAATAACAGTTTGGATAAGATCCGTCATGACAAATTAGACCATTTATTGGACATTGTGATTCCGCTTTAGATGTGAGCGAAGTTTGTGCTTTAGGTGAGGTGAAGAAACAACTACAACAAACCTATCATTTACTCACCACTGAAGAAAGACGGTAGTGGAGAAACATTGTTTTCAGACTTTTACAAAAGCTACCAAAGAGCCCTGATGCTGGGGATAACATTGCCATCGTGACTTAAAATGTTACCAAATGGAAAAGTGCAAAAATAGTGACAAAATACTGGAAGAATATATTTTTTCAAAATGAAAGTGCGATAATTTTTATTTTGCAATAATATAGCAATTTCCAGAAAAGATTCTCAAAAGCAAGCTGTTTTTTGAACAGTTTCCTAATCAGTCTCCAAAAAAGTTTCCTGTTCGTTCAAGAAGGTCAAGATCCTACAACTATTTTGCAAATAAAGAACTCCAGGTATGGAAGGAGCTTAAAGATGACTCCAAAAGTGTTTGGTAGAACTGGGAACAAGCTACCACTTTAAGTTGCATATCACAGCAATGAGACCACTCATCTCTTCCATTACAGATTGTGACCCTTACAAGTGTGCTACTTGGATGTTAGAACAGCGTTGGTAAGGCATGAGACATCCACCCAATGAAGACTAAGAATTGCAGAGTAATTATAACCATGATAAGACTTTCAGATAGAAAACAAGCTTCTACCAGAATAACAAAAAAGGTAGCCTAATTAACAGGATCACAAGTGTCTAATATAAATGGCTTTATTTGTTGACATTGCAATAAAGCAGATTCACTCAGAGGCATACAAGGAAAAAGGAAACCCACAGCTGTCCAGACATTTTCAGACAGTATGTCAAGCTCCCATTATACTGTCCTAGGCTTATGCAGTTCCTCTTACCTCCTTCAAGGATGTAGCTACCCAAAATACTGAAGTAATTAAGTGCCAGCTACATTATCTTTATTGGGAAGAAAAGGCTGAAGTAGCAGTCAGACTCAATGTATACATGTATGTGCTGTTTGTCAGAAATCTGTTAATCACTGGAAAGGCTGCAACTGCCACAAATACCTAATTTCTGATGTAAAATCACCACTGGCCAGTACATGGTAACACTCTGGGCTCAAGTGACAGGGTAGCATTGAATGTTCCCGAACAGAACAAGCATTAAGGATCATATCCCAACCATTAAATGATTTTGCAGCAATTCTATTTTCATTAGAAATACCCTGACTCTCAATCTCACTGAAGGCTATGCTTCTCATATGGATTAGACATCCATACCCATTGACAAGTTCTTATTGCTCGTCTGACTCATCAGGTGAAAATGCTCCCTATGGTAGTCAAAGGAACCTTTATACACACTGAGCACAATTCTTTCCACATTTAGAAAAGTGGAAAGCAAAACCAAAAAACTTGAAGACAAAAAGCCTACCAAGTCTGGAGACAAACTACAGAACTCAAACAGCACTGAGAAAGTTGCAATCAGCATGCAACATTAGACATTTCTGCTAGATGAAAAATAATTTTTCCAGCAGTTTAGAAAGAAAAGCAGTCTTCGTATCTTCGCAATCTCCTAGTTTAACATTTTTCCCCAGATTTCATTCAGTTTCCCTGACGTAGCACAGAATGCTGGAGACCTTAGTGAAAAAGAAAAAAAAAAAAGAAAAAAAAAGCTGAGTTTCTGCACTTAATTGATTTTCCTTAAAAAGTAATGACCATGGGAGTGGTAGTTAGCTGGTTCAGGCAATTAATAATAGAATATGAAACATTTCCACCCTAAAGAAATGGTTCAAAACAAGTCCAAAGCAGTGGGTACACTTTGAAAGTCATTTGATGACCTACATGAAATGAGATGGTTGTCTCAGTAGAACTGCTAGGTATATGTCTGTTACAGTTGACTTTCTTGGTTGAGGTCTCTGCAAGCACTCCAAGACGAAATAATCACCAAAATTTAACTATGGAGTACATAATGGGGCACATTGCAGCCTGTTAGCAGATAGGATGTATTTGGAGAACAAGGAACAGAAGTCACCGCTCCAATCTAGCTGAAAAGTAATCAAGTCTGAATTGGAGTTTTTGCACTGTCGAGGGAGATGTTACCTTTTGAAATAAAAACATATGTAAATCCCTAGTCTAAACTGATTTTACATTACATGCTACCTCTCACAGTGCATTTCAAGGCGTGTCAGATATGTATAGGAGTCACACCAGTTACCATTGGAGCAGATACAACTCTGATGAAAAAGGCATTTGTCTAGCAAGACAGCATCAAACAACTGTGTGCAGAGCACAGGAAGATGTAAGTTTTAGCTAGGTGGGCTGTGAGTCAGTGAGCTGGCATTTTCTCCCTTTGAGGCATTACACTGCTGTGCCACAACAGAATGTTAGACACTGCTTTACGACACATCCGGACAGCTCCTGCTGCACTGTACCTCTAACGGTCTTAATTGGTATGACCCCCAGCAACGTATTGACATATTTAGTGCTGAGTTGGAAAACAATATCACCTACTGACCATGACAGCTTCCTCTAGCATTGCCTGCTATCCAAGAAGCTTCAGATAACCCATTTCTAGTAAGCTTGTGAAGAACTGAGAATCACAACACCAGCCTGCAGACAGACGAATGCACAGAAACCTTTGATAATCAGGACATATCACTCCAGCCATGGACATTCTTGCTCTTATATTTCCATAGAAGAATGCAGTCAGTGTCTAGCAGCAAGGCTTTTGTTATTAGTGTGGGGCATCCACCATGCCAGAAATTAAGCAATTCTTAGGATGGCAAGAAAGTTTCTCATATAGCAGTACAAAACTTCTGTTTCGTTGAAGTTAAAACGCAGCAGTCAGTACAGCAAACTTAAGACTCGTGTGGTCACCTAACCAATTGGAATGAGTCAGCATCAGTAACATCTAACACCTATGTCTAATCTTTATAACCAACGTCACTAACTTTAGGAAGGTTATACTTGAATTCTAATGTACTTTTCTGGGTTAAAACACTTATGCAAAAGAGTTGGCTTATGAGATATTATAGAAATCACCTGTTCATGGATAACTAAGGAACGCACAGACTCCTCATAACATCTAGACGCAGAAACCCTTCTGCCTTCAGAGGGCATTTGTGCCTGGTATAGTATCACAAGAAGCACGCTGAAGGGAAGTCTTTCATTACATCTGTAGAATCCATTTTGTATTTATGTCAAAATTCTAGAGCTTGGGCTAAATGATCAGCTGGTACAATAGCTGTGCACAGAGTTAAATAACAATTATCTTCATTAGAGATTAATGATGTTTATTCCTGGTGTGAGCCAACAGCATGCATTTTTGCATTGCTGCTGGCAGTTGTCAAATAGACCTCAGTCTTCCCACTGACATCTGCTAGCCAAAAGGGCATAGGGTCAAGATATGTCAAAGTCGTCTTCCTCGCACTTGGCAACGTGAGGCCTGAGGACTCCAGAGCTGTCTGACCAGCACAGAATCCCTTACGGACAGTCAGGTTCCTCTGGAATCTCTTATAGTAACAGAAGGATAAAAATAAGACAAGTTAATTCTCAGTGTAAAATTTAACATCCATATTACAAAGCTTGTAACACAACAACACTAGGATAAGAAAAATCTACTCTAAAGTGAACTTATGGAGAGAAATCTTCCTTTGCAGTTCCGTTGTCTCAGCTACTTTTCAACAGGGCAACCAGTTATCCCATCCCTTGTACTTGGACAGACACCCACCCTACAGCTTCTCTTCCCTGGTCAGTGTCCCCACAACAACACAGAGCCAGTGCAAACTTTGACCCAAGGTCATTGGAATTCACTTTAGGGTTTCTTAAAAAAAAAAAAAAAAAGACACGTAGCTTTGGGTAGTCAAACATCTCCTTCTCGGACTGGATTACCAGAAAGCTCTCCAAAATCAGATTTCTTCTCTTCCTGTGAGTATCTCTGAACTTTCATTGTATTCTTTACTTAGCACATTCTTTCTAGCTTCAGGCTTTTTTGCAAGTTGCGACGTTTTCAAGACTGGCAAAAACTTTATAAAACATATACCAGAAGACATACTCATTGTACATGTTTTACAAGTCAAATCTTTCAGCTTGCCTTTAAATTATCAGAGACCACACATGACACGCTAATAACGCAGATGAAAGACTTGACAGTTACAATGTTTTTTCTAAGTGATCTTCCTGTTCTCATTTTGTATCATATTCCAGATATAATTTTGGCTCAAAGGATTAGTAAATAGAGACAATAATATTAAAAATGCGTATAACGTTTCAAGAATGTAAAGTTATATCAGGGGTTAAATCTTCATATCACATTCTTTCCCCGAGGCAGAGAAATTAAGTTCTTGATTTTAAGCAGTAGATCCATAGCAGCAGTCGATTTAGCACTACAGGTTTCATACTTTTTCTGTGGGCTAATAAATTCCTGTGTCCTGGTTTCAGCTGGGACATGGTTGATTTTCTTCCTAGTGTCTGGTATGATGTTATGTTTTGGCTTTAGGAGAAAAACAATGTTGATAGCGCACCGATGCTCTTACAGAGCCAAGCATGTTTCTGCTCCTCAAACTGTCCTGCCAGTGAGGGGCT
>WBMW01005602.1:0-143807 GCA_013396635.1 Penelope pileata
AGCGCGGGGCACACGGGGCTTGGGAGGGGAAGGGCTCGAGCAGTACAAAGCCTGAGGCTTAATTAGAAAAAAGAAAGCACCCAAGATGCTGAGGTAATGATGAGTGTGATAAGATACATGATATGGAATAGATTGGGAAGTAGACGGTAAGCATCTAACGGCGCTCCCTGCAGGGTGTGTGGTATGTCAGTGCATCCGATAACGCGTGTGTCGAATCAGAGCGACAGAGTTGGGAAAAGAGCGCTCAGGACTGATTTGGTGGGGGAGGCTGAGGCTGCTCTCTGCAGCAGGGTGGTGTGGGGCGGGATGCAGGCAGCATGTGCACCAACCTTCCTGCAGGCAAGTGAGCAGCGGGGCACACTTGGCTGTCACGGTGCCCCTGCATAGGAGGGTTGGGAGCAAAGGTGACCTCCACCTCCCATAGAACTGCAGGCTGACAGAAGGGGTTTGGGGACAAACAGCAGCTGGTGGGCTGCTGCTTCTGAAATCTGCGGAGCTGCCTTTCCCCACCAGCACTGCGTGACCCCTTTGCACGCACTGCGTCTGGGCCCAGCAGGTCTCGGCCGTTCGGTTGTGAGAGCTCCACAAAAGCTGCTGCTCTGTGGACGCATGCAAGGGCAGGCTGGCTCCATGAGGGCTCAGCCATAGCTCCACAGCACGTGCTTTCCTGTTACAAAGGAATAAGCAGCACCACATTTTTTTTTTAGAGGCTACAGAGGGTATTTGAAGCGGTTGATTGCTGTGGGTAAACTGATGTACAGTAACCTGTTCCTTTGCAAAACTGCAATTCTTGATTCCTATATCCATGCTTAAGCATTGCGTGAACTTGTGCTAAGAGCCACAGTTCTGGGAGATGAGGATCTGCGGGACTGGGATGTGTGATGTTCTGGTGCCTGGAAGCAGAACATGCAGTGAAAATCTAAAGGTTCGGGGGAAAGACTCTGATAGCAGCAAGTAAAAGTTTGATTTATTTAGAGCAATGTGTCACTAGAAGTTGCCCTCTGTCCCTACCAATCCTACAGGCTGCCTGCACAGCCTCATTCCTTGTGCTGGTTGTGCTGCATTGTGACAACAGGAACAAGGCAGGGAGCTTCTGAACTGCGTGTCTGGGAAATGAAATCACCTGTGTGCTTACAACAGCTCCAGATTTGGCACTGTTGAATGAGGGCAACGTGTTCTTGATCTTTGGGATAGGTTTGCTAGATGTAGCCATTCCTCTCATACTGCTCTTGAATTGGTTGCCTCCTGGGCTTGCTCTTCATCAGCCACTCAGTTCGTGCCCGTGTGCACCCTGCTTCCATGGGCTCGGTGCCTTCCTTGGAGCTCAGGAGGCTGCGCAGCTGGGTTACAGGGGAGGGGTTCTGCAGATGTGTACCTCTTGGGAACCAGCCTGCGAGCGTAGCATGGGCAGGAGTCTGGGGTTTTCCCGTTTGAATATCTGAACTTTCTTGTCTTCAGACTCTTTCAGTTCATTGTTCAGCTGTCTAAATTTATTTGCCATTGTACTAGTTTTCTGCAGTAAGTCTGAAGGTCTGCTTTCACTGTAGCGTCTAGCTTGTGTATCTGCACTCAAGCTACGTGACCTTGTCTGAGGGTGGCTGCAGTGCCTCAGGCAGGCGGGCTGGGCAGCGATTCGTACATCCCTAGCGCAGCTGTGAGCCGCAGCTGAGCCCCAGCGGTGCTCAGCACCTCGCGCTGAGCCCTGTCACTGCTGGGTGCATCTGCAGGAGCGGCAGCAGGGCAGTGCCTCGCCTCTTCCTGGCCTGGCACTGCACTCCTCTGCTTGGGGAGGGGTGGGGGTTTGAGCTAAAACCGAGAACTGAATGGCTTCTTGCTCACTGCCTGAATGTGACTACCAGGATCTCTCCATACCGTGATCTGTACAATGAATGCAGTGTGTGCACTGTTCGAAGGCAGGTTGTATCCAGTTTCTGTGCTGGCAGGCAGGCGTTGGCTTAATAACCTAAGTCAATATAAAACTATTGCTCTACTGTGCACATGTAAGAAGTCTTGTATCTTATAAGCACTACTGATGTTAGATTTAGTTCAATGAGGGCCTGCGTTTCCTGAGCACTGAATACTTATGCTCAGTATTTGATTTCTTTAACACTCATCGAATTAAATTAAGCTATCATCAATCCAAAAAAATCTTATCTCTGAGTACTTAGCTTTGCTGTAAAGGATGAAGTTTGTATTGGTTTTGGGTTTGTTTGGTTTTTGACAAGGGTGGAAGGGGTTAAAGAGTATTTCACCAGAGTGAAGATTTGTCCTACATTTAAGATTCACAATTCCCAACTTTCCTCTCTGATATATAGATTAGAATGGTAACTTTTTATTCCCCAAAAGAAAATAAAAATCCTTTGTGAGGTCATGAAAAAATCTATCAGCGTTTCTGTGAACGTGGAAGAAAACTTTGCCTGAGTCCCAAGCAAGTGGTAGCATTATCTGAAATCAGATGTTAGTCAATATGCAATTGCATCTTCCTTGTTAGACTTGGGAGTGCCAGAGTTTTCTGCTTGAATGACAAGCCAATTAATTGCTGACACAGCGCTCCACCAGCCTTGGCCACTGACCTTCCTAACCAAAGCTGAGAAGAAATCATTGGTTGGTCTTCAGCAGTTAGCTTTAATGTGTAACTCATTGGTGTATAACTGCACTGGCTGATGCTCAGAGGTATCAGTGTGACTGTTAGAAGGCCAGGTTTCAGGAGCAAGGTCCATCAGGGCTCTGCTGTGTTGTGCTTGATATCCTTCTTGTGAAATACTCTTCGAATATATGGATGCTGTTAATTTTTTTTTTCACCAGTTAAGATTTCTTTAAATGTAAATGGAGAAACTGATAATACTACTATAAGGAAACTTTTCCTTGAGAGAGAGGGGGTGAAAAATCATTACTTCCTGCTAGAAGGGAAAGGAGAAAACTTTGCTAGGGTATTTACTTTTTCTAACACTTCAGAAGAATACAAGCTCGAGGAAAAGCAGTGCACTTAGTATACATCTAAACTATCCAGCAGGAACAATGAGCAACAAACCGAAAAACAAGAGAAAGAGCAAGGTGAGTTTCAAGATGAAGTGGTTTGCGGTGGTTTAGTTGAAAAGTGGTATGTGTGTGGGGAGGGACAGTTGACAATTACAGATATCTTATGGGGGGGAACGGGAGAAACCTGTATCCAGTACGAGAAAGATGGAAAACATGTTGTGAAGTGGGAAGTACAGGGCTTGGGGTTGTTACAAATGTTTACAACATTAATTTTTATGGGAAGTTGACAGACATATAAAACATTTATGTACTTGGGGCAACAGGGAGGGAGAGAAACGCTTTGTTGAATGATAGAGGTTAAATATTTGTGTGTGTGTACAATCCTGGTTCAGAAACCAGTTCAGCAGCACTCTGTACATTCTGAAAGGTCCTTGTGCCCTCAGTACCATCTGGGACATTTATTTCCGTGCATAAACCATTTGTTGTAGAAGTTACTACTTCTAGCTGTAAAGAAGGCTGCACTGAGTCCAATGGCTTCTGAAAAAAGATGTATGGAGTAGAATCTCCCTCTGAGAAATGTAGCTGTGTTACTGAAAGTAGCATGTTGTGTGCATGTTGTCCAGCACTGGGAAGAGGGCAACACATGCTAAAGCACAGAAGGAAGAGTTTTAGAGGAAAAATAAAACATATTTTCTTCAGGTTCTATGAGCTAGTTCTTACTCCACCTTCCTGTTGTGCTTTTCCTCTTTGTTGCCATCTTACTATGTTTGTGTAGGAATAGTGTTGGTATTGGGTTCACATTTCTCCAGAGGAACATGAGAACTCAGTCCTGTTCCTTTAATCTGCTATCTTGATTTCAAAGAGAATGCCCAGGAAGTGTGTCCGTGCCTGTTCCACCGCGATGAGTTAGTGGGCTCCGCACTTCATTTCCTTCTGTAAGGCAGGCTCGATGAGTGTTTATTTTCCGGCCCATCTTAGGCATGGGACCTGTGTACTGGCACCACTTAATAAACTTTTCCTTTTGCATTTTTTTAAGAGTCAAATTCTGTTCAGCTTTGTATGATAACTAATGTGCAAGTGCATTTTGCTTGGTTAAGCAGTCTTGAACTCAGTAAAACAGAACAAGAGCAGCCACAGCAGGAACTTCTGTGCTGAAGGACCTCGGCAGTGAGCACGCTTTGCAGCTGGGCTGGGAGGAATGCAGTTCGGGTGCCGCTGTCGCTGTGACGGTGGGAGGCATAAGGGCTTTGAGTAGTTTTACTTATTTAGATGTAACTTGTCTGGTGAGAGGGTAGGGAGAAGTGAAAAATAGTTGCCAGCAGAAGTAATTTTTGGATGCTGAATTCTTTTTTGAAGTTTCCTTGTATATGCTCTTGAAGTTTAAGACGTGCAAGGAAAAATAAATGTAATAATTAATCAAAATAATTAATCAAAAGTGAGACAGCTACAGTGGCTGTAAGAAAAGCTTTCTACTAATTCAGGATCAATTAATGAAATATAACGTGGAATACTAGATAACTTGGGGCACTGAAAGAACTTTCTTTGGTGATAAAAAAATTTTAAATGTGAAGTTTTAGCCTGTTGTGGAGAAGTTGCTAAGGAACTTTCAGTGTCGTTGCAGAAGAAATGCATAGTAAATAAGTGAAATTTGGATCATTTGTGCAGGAATGTAATCTTAAGTGATAAAATAATATGTGAAAATGTAACACCTTAACGTTTGGGTGAGTCTAGAACATGCCAGTCAGTGTGCTGCCTTAATGCTCCGTGTTAGACAAAGCTGAGTGTTAATGGTTCTGTGCTTGCCGTGTCTTCACTCCCTTGTATCCTCACGGGGTGCAGGTCAGGGTCCTGTGGGAGGCCCCCGGGCTCTTCTGTTCCCGCGGGTGCTGTCGGGTGGCCGTGCAGAAAGGGGCTGCCGTGCGGTGTGACCCCAGCTGCCTTTGGAAGGTGTCTCAAGATGGTCTCTCGTCTGAGTTTAGCTAATGATGCATTTTGTTTGACATAGGAGAGTCCCATTTCTCTTTTCTAGTGTTTTAGGGATCTCTAGCTAAAATAATTGTTAAATTTGGAGGCCTCGTACAAACTCGAGTAGAATAAACTCATCAGCAAATCCTTAATGGTGTGCAGGATTCTCTTACTGTGGATATATAGCAGCTGAGAAGCTCAGCAGTTTATACCATCAGGTCTTTAAAAGGCAAAAGTTAAGAAAAGTCCTGTAATCCTGCTGATGTGGTGAGTGGGTCTTGTTCAAGAACAGAGGGAGGGCAATGAAATACACACTGCGTTTACTGCTGGTTACGCCAAAGCATTGTGTTCCTTTGGCCTAGTGCCTCACATCTGCCAACAGCAGAACTTACCTGGAGGTCAGGAGGGAGAGTGTAGGGATGATTTTCTGAAATCTAAAATGAGAAATTTTAGCCTGTTGTGGAGAAGTTAGTAAATGAAATGGAAATCTGCCAGTCAGGAATTCATTCATTCTGCCTGAATGAATACTATGAAGTGGAAATAGTTGATTTTCCACTTCAAAATATCTTCTTCCTTTTTAACAGATATTTTTAAAGCTTTGCAGTGTGGTATTTTATGAGCTGAATACTTCCTGTGTCAATTTTTTACATCATTTTCTCATGCTGTCAAACCTTTTCCCTTACATTTTAGAGGGGAGCAGCTCTTTGTGTAGCATCTTCCTGCACATGACCCACCTCTGCCGTCCCGGGGCTGCGTGCTGCCCCCAGCCCCCGCCTCCCCCGTACCGCGGGGTGTGTCTCGTGGCACGCTGAGTCAGCTTCCCAGGAGTGGTTTCTTTATTTTATTTTTTCTTTTGCCTAAGCTGGTAAAAGGAAGATAATGAACCCAGTATGGGCAGTGAGTTAACGTGACCGCCGAGCTCCCAGCCCTTGAGCTAGCGGATGCAGGGTGCTGAGCAGTCGGTCCAAAGGCCAAATCTAAGCCTGGGAGCAGTGACTGTGTGCAAGAGGTGTGCTGGGAACTTTCATCTTGTTATTGATTTAAGACCGTCAAGGTGTGGGCTGCTACTGAAGGCAGTATTTAATTAAGTTTGGGACGGCACAGCCTGTTGCAGTTGGGTAGCAGGAGCTCCTGGCAGCATGGGGGTCACACCTCTGGCAGCAATCTGCAAATCCAGCCCTGCTGTGGGCTGCAGCTGCAGGCGGTTCAGCTGCTTAAAGTTCAGTGCTCGGCTCCTCTTCAGGATCTAGCCCCCAGCTTGCACCAAGTTCTGTGAGTTGAAATGCAACTGCTATAGAAGAGGGTAAGGAGAGCTGATAAGAATTGTGTGTGCTCAGCAGAGCGTGGTAATTTTATTGGTGTGCGTCAGTTTCAGAACTACGCAGTTCCTGCTCCGTGGAGCAGTTAGTTGTAGTGCCACGTGAAACCACTCGTTCTCTGCAAACCTGTGGTGCTGACCACTGACAGGACAACTTGTAAGCTGTCTTCAGCCACCAAACAGGACTCCTCAAGTCCATTTTGTGTGGATTTTGGGAACTCTGAAACTGCTTTGGTGAATTACTGTGAAGAAATGCGTCCTGCTGCTGACACATTCTCTGGTCTCAGAGAGCAGCCTGGTAAATGGGGCAAAGCAGACTTGTGACTGCATTTCTGGAAGCAAGATTAAATTGATAGTATTATTGTGGGAAAAGTTTTGGTTTTTTGATTATGAGAGCTAATCAAGAAAATACTGTAGTTCAAGATGATGTTGTGGTATGTGTTCCTCATGGCTTTTCTGGTGGGTTTATTACACTGCTGTGCTTGTTGGGATGTTTTCATGCTGAATGCTGTGGTACTTGCTCATAAACAAGGTAGTGGTGATATGTCATTGCACTGTAAGCAGCCTTGTAAATAGATGGTTGTATTTCAGCCAGAACTGCATGCAAGTGTTGATTTTTTGGTATTGCAACCTATTTTGTTTAAGTTATTGAACTCTGAGTATTGTGAACATTTCTAAAATAGTGTGTCACTTTACAGGCTCACAGAATGCAGAAATTTTGGTCGTAGTTCAGCAGAGATGTGTGTTCCAATTATCTGTATTTTGTTCAGAAGCGTTTTGAAAAATGAAAAATGAAAAGTTTAAAAACATCTGTAAGTGTGTGCTTTTATGAGATTGTGTTGTTCATGGTAACCGTGTGTTGTTGTTTGTGCATCCGGAGTGTCAGGTCTCCATACTAAGGAATGAGGTGCATGGGAAAGCTGGAAGAAATGGTGCATGTTGGCATCTAGATGTGCGTTTTACCGTTAGTTTTCTCCAGTGGCATAGCCAGACCTTTATATGAAGTTCAGTTCCGTTGTTTTTCACTGTGGATTTTTTTCCCTTTTTCTACCTCTATCCTCTCTGTTCTGTTGGCATTTCTCCAGGGTGTGGTCTCTGACCCTTCGTGTCCCCTCTACATCCATTCAAGCAAACTGTGCTTGTGTTTCTCATCCTTGTTCTCAGCTGTAGTAAATACATCATACAAAGGTGTTTCTCCTTGATTAATGGATCTTCTCCATTTGGTTCTTGGGAGTGCATAATTTCAGTTATCCTCATGTGAAGGGTTATTTCATCAGGACCTGTTCTCTGGAAAAAGTTTGCAAGTACTGAGTTTTGTCTGCAGTTTTCTTCTCCTTCATGCTTCATAGTTCTGTCTGATTTATACTGTCCTTTGCAGTTCCAGTATTTGTTTCTTCAGTGAGTTAAATGAAGTCATGGTTCATCCAAAACTATTTCCTGTTAAATTTTCTTAAAGGAATTCTTGTGTATTCCTTCCTCTGTTTCTGCACCCAGGCATCTTTTTCTTTCTTCTTTGCTAGTAAACTTTTACAAATACTTTTGCAGCCATAGGATTCTTGAGGTGAACAATTTTATTCTGTAGGATGCAAGTATGTACTTCCTATCTCTGTGACTGTTGCAGTTCATAGGCGGTTAGTGCCCTGTCTCCCAAGTCTGAGTGCCATAAAGATATCCAGGGGTCTTTGTATGCTTGACTGGAGAAATCATCTGCTTAAGCTTAGAGACAAGCAAGGGCAAGTCAGGAATATTTGAATAACACAGCTCTCCAGATCTCTGAAAAAGTTGTTATTGGACTAGAGAAGTCCAGTCAGTGAGAAAACACTTTGGTTTAGCTGCGGGTATTTGGAGGAGCCGCGCGTGGTTCAGCAGTGTGTGCAAAACTAGAATAGTTGAGAGTCAAACTTTGTGCACCGCTGGGTGTGAAACATGCCCAGGGAGCTCTGGCATATGCATCGCCTAAGTACTACGTATGTCAGCTTTAGACCTGTGAAAAGAAGAGCTGCATGCAATGTATTCACTTGTAGCTATTTCTCTTTTAATTACTGATTTTCTTTTACTCTGTCATTATAAGAGCACTGCTCTGTTTTTTGAGTAAGTGGGTAGTGAATGCAGTAACAGCTAATCTTTTTATGGAGAACATTTCTGTGTGTATGGATTGTCTTCGTACTTAATGTGTATGAAGAACAACAGAAAATGGTGTAACACTCTTAGCAGCACTGGTAATATATCCTTGTAATACATTGTACTTCCATAAGTAGCATTGCTTTCTCTGTTAGTTTCTTTTACTAAGTTGGTGCTTAAATTGGTGGCAAAGGGCAAAGAAAACCACATCAGCTTTGTTGAATAACAGAATTGCAGAGGTTGGGAGGGACTTCTGGAGATCATCTAAGTCCAGCCCCCTGCTGAAGCAGTTCCCTACAGTGTGTTGCACAGGAAAGCATCCAGGCAGGTCTTGAGTATCTCCAGGGAAGGAGACCACCACCTCTCTGGGCAGCCTGTCCAGTGCTCTGTCACCCTCACAGTAAAGTAGTTTTTTCTCATTTTTTTGTATGGAACTTCCTGTGTTCCAGTGTGTGCCCTTTGCCCCTTGTTCTGTCACTGGGCACTGTTGAAAAGAGCCTGGCCCCATCCTCTTGACTCCTGCCCATGAGATATTTTTAAGCATTGATATAGTCCCCCCTCGGTCTTCTTCTCCAGGCTGAACGGTTCCAGGGAGATGCTCTAGGCCCTGATCATCTTTGTGGCTCTCCACAGGACTCTCTCTAAAAGTTCCCTATCTTTTTAATGGACCCCAGCCCTTCTTTTTCATTCTTTTTCATTGGCCTTCTTGGTCACCAGGGCATGCTGCTGGCTCATGGCCAACCTGTTGTCCACCAGGACCCCCAGGTCCTTCTCCGCAGAGCTCCTCTCCAGCAGGTCAGCCCCTGCCCTGTACTGTTGCATGCTAAGGCATGATGGTGATTCAGCTTTACTAGTGTAAGGCAGCATGACAAAGTAGGTGCAATCACCTGCAGGCAACTCATTTTTTTTCTGAGCAGGATAATCAACAGGATAGAATTAGTGTTGTCTCCCCTGCTGCCCCTCCATCCTGTATCTTCCTATCCTTCCCAACAGCTCCCCTATTCCTTCAGCTTCAGGCACAGCTCTTCTTTTCACTTAGAGCAGCCCAGTCCTCACCCAGTCATGCTATGTCATCTGTCAAGGCAGAAATTGCAACCTGAAAAACTTTGGAGAGGTGGAAGAATGAGAAGAGCATGGTTCTGGGGATTGCTGTAGGGATACTGGGCATTCCGCGGTACGGGGCTTTGTGTTTTTTACTCTGAAGGTACCTTCTGAGCCTTCCTTGTGTAAAGAGATCTGTGATTGGTTTAACTTCAGAGAATTCTTTTGTGAAACCAGTTATTGGAAAGTTAATTATAAGTTAGTAGTCCTTATTTGACTTCATTTTTTTAACAGATAAGAAATATTCCACTGAATTTGTCTGTTGATTGTCACCTCTTCTAATATCCTGATACTCCCCATTTCTAATCGTGTATTTAAAAAATGATTTTAAAGCGTTAATCTCATTTTTATCTTTAAATATCAGATTAGGTTTGTTGTTTTCCTTTGCTTGATGAGGTGTTTGAATAACTTAATATGCTGATTCCCAAGGAAAATGTCTGTCTGCAATATTACGTTTTAAGCCTCGTTGTTTTTTTGTTTGTTTTTGTTTGTTTGTTTCTGTTTCAGGGAAAAAATAATCAAGAGATGTCTGCCAATTTAAAGTACCTTTCCTTGGGCATCCTGGTTTTACAGACCACAAGTTTAGTGCTGACCATGCGTTACTCTCGGACACTGAAAGAAGAAGGACCGCGTTACTTATCCTCTACCGCGGTAGTTCTTGCTGAACTTCTGAAGATTCTGGCCTGTGTTTTATTGGTCTACAAAGACAGCAGTATGTGTTAAATTTTGCACCAAGTAATTTTTCTAATCAATCTGCTGTATCAGTTATAATGGCAGCTGCAAGGCAGCCACGTGAGCGCAGCCTCACAGGAAGGCATTTTCTTTCTCATTTAAGAAGTAGCCTTGGGAAGACTGTAGTCGTACTTCACTCCTCAACACATCATGTAATGTGTTGCAGATCTGCTGAAGCAAGTTCTCTTTAAATGCCTGTGGATACTAAGGTGTGCAAGAACAAATTTTCTACTAGCACCTTGAAGCTTGTTTTTGCTTAGGTATTTTAAGAAATGTATAAATACAAGTAGGACGAAATGAAAAGCTGTGTACCCAAAGTGTGAATGATAACATAGAAGCCTTTAACAAACAAAATCCCACAGATACAGGAGGGAGAAAGGAATTTCATTAATACAGAAAGAAGTGCAGTTGTGCTCAAAAAAAGCATATTTGGATTTACTCTCATTTTTATGTTGTGCATTTTATACTGCATTTATCCAGTTCCTTGACATATGCATGTTGGTCTTCAGTGGTTTAAAAATACCATTGTGTATGTGTAAATATTGATGACTCTGTAGGCTCCTGTGTACATTGTAGGTTATACTCCTAAAGGTATCAGTTTCAAACATAAGCATGATTTATCAATGTTTTATTTTAACATCATCTGAATAATTGTTCTAGTTCTGATATTCTAGGCTACAGCAAGACATTTTGCCTGCAGAACGTCTTTTTTTTTTTATGTGAGGTTTATGAAAGCCAAACATTACAACATGATGCAGTATTTTGAGTTCTTGATAGCAGTGATAGCTATAAAAGGGGGGAAATAATCTTGAAGAACACGACATTGCTTTTTCTTTTTCCTCTTCACTTACTGAATGTCTGTTTCTGTGTTTCTTCGGTAGAGTGCAATTTACGGACTCTGAACAGAGTACTACATGATGAAATCCTTAATAAACCCATGGAAACTCTCAAACTTTCTGTTCCTTCAGGAATTTATACTCTTCAGAATAACTTGCTGTACATAGCATTGTCAAACCTAGATGCAGCCACATACCAGGTATTGTATGTTTGGTTTGCTCTGTGGGTTTCAAAAAACAAACATGAATTATGTGGTGGTAACTGTTTCTGCTTCTTTTAGGTTACATATCAACTGAAAATTCTTACCACAGCGCTGTTTTCTGTGTTCATGTTAAGCAAGAAATTGGGTGTGTACCAGTGGCTGTCATTAGTAATTTTGATGGCGGGAGTGGCATGCGTGCAGGTAAATAAATGTAACGTGTTTGTTCAAGGAACGTGCGTTTCTGTAGCGATCGTACACCTTCCTGGCTGTGCCAGCTGCACGCCCGTACCAGAGTGCAGCCAGCAGCTACAAATCACAATTGGCCAGGGCTACAGGGTGCCAGAAATGGTTCAAAGGCAAAAGATAACACCTCTTCTTGTGTTCTACAGTAGAAGGTGACTTGGCCTCTGGAGCAACCTGCAAATAACTACTATAAAAGTATTTATAGCACAATTCTGACGTTAGCGATTTGGATGTACAGACCTTCTGTGACAGCAGTCCTGCTGCTCACCTTGTGATATACAGTTCCAGCGTAGCAAATTTACGTGAACTTTTTTGAGGGCAAAATCTTTTCCAAATAATGGTGGTACAGGAATTTGGAGTTTTCAGAGGGATCATGGGATATGAGTCTGTTTAAGAATTTTTAGCAGATTTTAGGATATCCTAGAATTTTTTTTTTTTTTTTTTTTAAGTTTACATTTTATGGAAATTTCATATTTAATAACGAAAAATAAGAGCAAAACATCCTGACAATAATTAATGGATTCTTCAGTAGATTTTTATGTATGGCATTGCGTTTTGTTCTGTTAGTGTTAGATATACTGTGAGATTTAGTTTCACAAAGTTCAGCTTGTTTTAGTTGTCTACAAGGTCATTGAAGAGACACACGCAGAAAAGACAATTCATCACGTCTTAAAGACAGCTGGAATAAGCGGTGTCCTGACCCACATTTGTGTAGAGAGCAGGTAACTGACTGGAAGGTGGCAAAAGGCAGTCACTGTGACTGACCAGGATGAATTATGCTGGGATTCAGAGACTTAGACAGCATGTCAGGTAAAGTCCTGGGCCTGCTTAAGTTGATAGGTGTTCTTCCAGCTGAGGCTCAGCTTTACTCCTTACAAACGTAGCAAGAAAAATTATGGCTTTGCAGTTCTTTAGAAGTATTTGTGTTGCAAAATCCAGGAGTTGACAAGCGTGTGATTGTCTGCATTTAGTAACCATTATTATTGCTTAAAAAAGTAACTTGCATTTTATAGATGCTCATGCCTTGTTTTTAACAAGGAAGTTTGAATGACTGTTTTTACATCCAGTGGCCTTCAGACTCTCAGGCAGCAGCTGCTAAGGAGCATTCAGCGGGATCTCAGTTTGTGGGCCTGATCGCTGTTCTCATAGCATGCTTCTCCAGTGGCTTTGCAGGCGTTTATTTTGAGAAAATTTTAAAGGAAACTAAGCAGTCTGTGTGGATCAGGAACATTCAGCTTGGTAAGTTTAAGTTTTTTCATCTCTTAGAGCAGGAGTACTGCGTTCTGATGAATTAAACGTGCAAAAAACATGAAAAAAACATTGTAGTGGTCTGCATGAACGTACTTTATAAATAAAAGTACTATAAACTGCTAGGTAGAATTCTAGGATTTGCTTTCTACTGTTAACCTAATTTTGATTTAACTTGCTCAGTGTTTGTATGTTTGCAAAGAATCTGTCAATTGAATCTGTATTTAATATGCTCTAAAGAATGTTATCTTACGTAGGATTTTGTGTATCCTGCATGTCCTTTGCACTAATTAATCAAATGAATATGCGTAGTATCATTTTCTCCACATTTTTTCTTTTTGTTAGAGAGTATAGGAACATCAAAACAAAATATGTTCCTAAATCAATGCTTTGAGACCTATTTTAAAATGAGGATTTTTTTTCTCTTGTCTGGATAGGCAGTTCTTATAGGTTGGCAATTTAAAAAAAAAAAAAAAACAAGCCTGGTGCATTTGTGAATAGAGTGAAGGTAGTGAATGAGTTATGATTATTTCAGTACAAAGGTCAGCTTGTTTTTGTTGATTTAGAACAATCACCAAATAAAGTTATGTGCAAATGTTTGTTCATCCTAACTTTTAGTGCTCTTACCTATTGTGGTACCTATCAGTAAGGGAGTACCTTCTATTTCTAAAGTAGTTCTGCACCTTTTAGAGCCTAGATATTAATGGTAGCAGAGTTAATTTCAAGAACACTTCAGTGTATTCTTTCTGTGAGTGCAAGATAATTACCCACTTAAGACATTGTCATTCAGGAACAAGTCAGTCATAAGCAAGAGCTCTGAAATAGAGCTTTAATGAAAACACAAATAACGAAAAAACATACCTCCAACCTGACTGTCATTTTCATATCCTTAGAGACTGTAGAAAAAATAGAAAAAAAAATTTTTATATCTTATTAAGTACGTATTGAGTAGCTGGTTTATCATTCCTCTGCTTTAGCAGACCAATCAGAAAAAAGAGAAATAATTGGTTTAATCTGAATCAAATCTAAATTTTTAATTATGTACAAAAAAAAGTATTTCACGTCAAGTGGAAGGTCTTGTTCTACTCAGAACAATGTCCTTCTCAGGTGCAAGGAAAAGCAATGAAAATAGTCATCAACTTTGCACAGAAATTGAGTGGAATAGAGCCTAGATCAGTCATAGAGGAGATGCTTGCATTACTTTCATTCCTGAGGGGATTGCAAAGTTTCCCATCTGGCAGTAGAAAACCATACTCAACAAATTAAAAATTTTTTAATCTCAATTACTTCTTTTGACGTTGTCTCTGCTAGTAAACATTCATTGTATTTAAGACTGTCAATTCAGACAAGGATCTTGGAAGTGGAGTTCTTTCAGAACTGAACTGAAAAGTCCCTCTTTTGCTATGTCAGCGACCATCTCCTCCTCTGAAAGGTTTCCCTGTTTTTTCGTCACAGATTATAGTGTGACTTCAGCTTTCAGTCATGACTAGTTTCAGAAGAAATTTTGCTTAAGTGATTTTTGTTATATGCCATAAACAAAAATCACCTAATTCCAGTAGCAAGCAATGAAAGATATGTGTATCAGAAACTCCTAATGGAGACAAACAGAACTTCTTATAAGTGTGGAAAATAGCTTTTTAAAAGAGATTGTCTATCTGAACGCTGATTGCATTTGGATGTGGTAGTGTTGCAAGTGGCAGCCCCATTTTAAAATCAGATATATGTGAGCAGAACTTCAGGACTAGAAACCTTGTTTGCATGTTTTTCACCTGAAACTTTTAAATCAATTGTGTACTTGCAGGATTTTTTGGCAGCATATTTGGACTGATGGGTGCATATATTTATGATGGAGAACAGCTGTCAAAAAATGGATTTTTTCAAGGATATAATAAACTTACTTGGATAGTTGTTGTTCTACAGGTAAGATATGCTGTGTTTCTGTGATGTGGGGATTTACCCTTCTATAAACAACAGGGGAAAATGAGTGTAACTGAAGCTGCTGAGATTTCTATAGTGAAAAGTCTGATATAGCACTATTAAAACAAACCTCTAAATATAAACCTGGAAAATTCAGAGCAAGTATGTGATTAAGTGTTGTGCAATATAAAATCATGTAAGCATTATTTCATTTGCAATGTTGTAAAGAAAATACACCCTTCCTCCTGTGGCTAAAAATGTATAGTACGAGCATTCTCCACTAATTTAATAATGGTAATGTGATAAACAACTTCTTTGTTGGGGAATAAAGGACATTCACATAACATAAAACAAATGTAACACTTCTAAAGGCTTTTCCTAAAACAAAATTGTGTTAAAATAGATACTTTCAGTGGAATTATCATGTTGCAAATCCAAACTTCAATATTTTTCAGGCACTTGGAGGTCTTGTGGTTGCTGCTGTTATAAAATATGCAGACAACATTTTAAAGGGATTTGCAACTTCTCTCTCTATTATACTTTCAACATTGATCTCCTATTTCTGGCTTCAGGATTTTGTCCCGACAAGGTAAGAATCATTTTCCACATGTACAGAAAAAAGCAGTAGTTAAAACCTCTATGCTTAACAGATATTAACTGTGAAAATAAACAAACAAGTACATAAAAACAATGTAAGCTACTCTTATAAAACGGTTGGATTCAACTTCCACAAAAAAAAAATTGTTGCATAACAAACTGTAACTAATACTTAAATGTTGCAGTATAGTTGGCAAGATTAAGTTTTCAATAAGATACAGCCCCCCACAGGTAAGGAATAATTGAATCTCAAATCTCAGCTTTTGACAAACCACTCCCTTCCAGGCTTTATGTTCTTTTCTGCTCATTCTTCTATAAATCTGATGCTTGCCTTGCGCTGCCTTTGGCTCTGCTCTTTGAACCAGTCTCCCCCCTGCTGGCTGTACTGAATAAGATCGGGACAAAGGGATTACTCTTGTTTACTAGCAGACTTCTAAATGGCCATACCTTTCCCCAGTAACCTCATTGCGAGGTGACTCGGGGTTGCACAACAGTAACGATGATAACCTCTTCATATCACTCCTCATCCAATCTCAGAACAGTCTCTAAAAGAGACCGTTCCACTCATACACACACAGAAATCACACTACAGTGATTAGTTGCTTGAGGACACCCAGAAGCCCAAAACCAGAGCTTTTTTCTAAAGACAATAATATATTTATTAATGTAAAGACTTAACCAAGAAAGAGAGAAAAATGCTGTATGCCTCTAGATTTGACACACTGTGTGCTTGCGTTGTATGAATGTTTTAGGAGCTATGTGCTCTGCAGGTTTTGTACGTGAATAGGTCTGGAGTAATGACTGTCTTCTCGAAACATGTTAATGTATGGAGTGTAAAAGTAACATTCTAATTGTCAAATACAATTATAGGATTTTGCTTATAATGGACCTACACTTACCGTGTATACTACACATTCCTAGTGCGAAAATATTTCTGATAAACTTTTTTTAATCTAAAAGTAGTGTTTGTAAAGTAGCAGGAGTTTATGTAAACTTTCAAAAAAGGGAGAAGAGTAACTATTGGGACTTAAAAAAAAAAAAAAAAAAAAAAAGAAAACCAGAACATATTAGACTTAAATAGTAGCCTACTATTAAATGTGGAAAGTAGGTTCTGTGTGCTCAGATAGGAAATTAATAAGTAACTTATCAGCCTCTGCAAACATGATGAAAATGGAAACAGCGCTAAATAATTAAATGAAGGGGAGCCATCTCGCAGCGTGTAAAACTTGAATCCATCTCATTTAATAAGACTTAATCTTTAGTATGTTCTTATGCCATCTGAATTTTTTTGAACTGAAACTTCTTAATTGTTTCTCTCACTTGAACAAATATTTTGATTGGGATAATAGACATAAAGTGCTTAAGTACTTGAATGTCCTGCAGTGGGTCATGTCCTGAAGCAGGCAAATTGTGTTCTCTGAAGAACTATCATTTAATGTACCGCAATTTTTTTTACTTTTTGGTTCAGAAAATCAGATTGTCAACAAGATTCTTTTCTAAAAGGTGTACTTGTAGCTATTGAAGCAACTTGAAAGGCCCCTTTGTCACAATGCAAAAGATGTCTTTATTATCTTTTCTTTACATAAATATTTTTATCTGCCAAAACTTAGTTTATACTGACTTGTAACTGGTTCTCGTGCAGCAGTAATTAGTTTTGACACAAGCTCTGGACTTCAAAGCCAATGTAGCTCCAACAGCATGATGTATGTCAGATGTTAAAAGTGGCTGGGTGGCTACAGTAGTTGCACTTTTTTAGCTTGTGCTTGCATTTTGCATAGAGCTTTAGTCAAAAGGAAAAGAAATGAAAGATCAGTCTGATCACCTTTATTCCATCAAACAATGTTCGATTTTCAGAATATGTCAGTATAATGATAGATTACTCAGCTTATCTGTGGATGCAGATTTTTTATTTCAGCTTCTTTCCTGCATTCTTCTCCAAGAAATACGTGGAAATGTTTTTCATCATAAATTGGATGAATATACTTTATCCTTTCTATGTTCCCACTGGATAAATGTCCTTTCTTTGATTGTATTACATAAAACTGTTAACTGAAACCAGCTAACTTTTTTTTTCTTCCATCCCTATTCTATTCAGTGTCTTTTTCTTCGGAGCCATCCTTGTAATAGCAGCTACTTTCCTATATGGTTATGATCCAAAACCTGCAGGAAATCCCATTAAGGCATAGCAGACTTCCTCATCAACCTGCTTCTCAAGATCATGCACTGGGGGCCTTGCTAACAATGGCACGTGGGAGGTGTCATTGTGCACTGCAAGGAAAGGATTACTACCCTGAATCTAGTGAAGAAATACTTATGAGTAGTTTTGAACAGCCAAAGGGGTTAAAGATGGATGATGATACCGTCTATAACTGATGAAAAAAAGGGCAGGGGAAAGCCCAGTGCAACTTGCTAATGAAAACTTGAACAAAAAGTTTCCAAGAAACTGCAATTAGGAATGTTTACAGCTTTGACCTGGGATTGCATCAAAACAATTTACTGTATTGACTGCTGCAGAAATATGTCCTATGCACTCTTTGAAAGAGCACATGACAGCATTGTCAGATTGTATGTTTTTGCAATTTGACTATATTTAATCTTAGTAAATGTTTTTAACTGTGTATTTACATGAAGTAACTGAATGCACATTGTAGTTCTAAAATGATGGTTCTAATTAGGCATTCCTTATTAAAACTATGAAAATTGAAGTATGATTGAAAGACATTTTCACAATAACAAATATTTTTATATTTTTAGAAGGCTGATTTATAACAGAGATCTGTGTTCTGTTGCTTATATAAAGCTATTGTAAGAATGTTAACATTCTCACTTAAGTACGCAAAGGGAGAAGTTGAGAATGAAAGCTGGAAATGTGTGGTGATACTCCAGCCATCATCAGGATAGCCGGTAGTGTTCCAGCAGATGCAATAACTGTGAACACAGGCCAGAGCTTACTGCAGTAATCTGGCACTATGAGTTGGGTTACAGTGAAGTGCTTGCTTAGATGTAATGTTCATTATTTTTATTGATTATAAATCAAGTTGTTGGTAGAACCTTTAGGGTGTTCGGGTTTTTTTTCTTTTTTCTTTAAATGTCCTGAGGATTTTTTTACCTGCAATTTTAAAAAAGCCCATAATAAACATTTTAAATGTATTATTGCTGTATGTTACAGCTCCAGATGGAGCCATTATAGTATATCATCTGTACACTGTACTGTATTTTGTTACAGAGACTTTTTTTTTTCTGACAAGTGTTGTTTACTCATGAACCCTCCAAGGCTATTTCAGAACATTTGTATGTAATGGCTTAATTAGAGTTTTTATTACTGTCATTAATTTTGTTCTGGGACTCCTTGAGCTAGCAGACCAAAATGGGTTCTGTGGAGCTATTCAGTCTAGTAGTGGAATCACGTTAATTAGAAAGAGAATGAAAAAGTAGTGAATTGTGCAATAAGTAAATTTAAAAGCATGTTGTTCTTTTGTTTTAAACCAAAAAAAAAAAAATCACGAAGAAACATATGCAGTTTGACTGTTAGGAACATTTTGCTTGTTTAAGTATTTGCATATAGTCAACTGAGACAGAAACACAAAAACAGTGGCAGAATTAGTAAACAAACAAACAAGGCTTGAAAATCACTTGGTTTTAGGAGACCTATTCAGAATGGATGTTAATGTGGGGTGACTTCTTAACCTATGCATTACATGTGTAAATGTACACACTGCACAAAAACGTAGCAGTAGTTCCTTAGTTGAATGGCAAGTGTTAAAAGCGCTCAATTTCCCCCCCCCCCCCCGTCCCCCCTTTGCCCTTTCTCACTTCTTTCTTGTGCTAGTGAATATGGTGTGAAGAAA
The DNA here is from genome assembly GCA_013396635.1 of Penelope pileata. NCBI lineage: Eukaryota > Metazoa > Chordata > Aves > Galliformes > Cracidae > Penelope > Penelope pileata. The sequence continues at coordinate 19,109 of WBMW01005602.1, forward strand.
GAGGTGTTTCTAAATGTTTACCAAAGTACCTCAGTCTCCTTTCCACATCCACGCACTGTTGTGTTGCTGAGAGGATTCTGGAAGAACACTCTGAGATTTTTAACTAAATATTGTAAAGGAAAAAGGAAAAAATTCTACTTAAATCAGCCAAGTAAAAACAGTCCGTTCTTTTGTTGTTGATGACATGGATTATTAACTTTTTCTCTGTAGCATCAGAGCAAAAAAGTGAAGAAGTTTCAGAGTTACGCCGAGGGCATGCTAAGCTGTCTGAACTGAGAATCTATCCCCAGCAAGCCGTAATGGCAAGAGCTGTGTTACTCATTACTTCAAATTATCTAACGTTTTCCTAAATTGCCATCCTGCTTTTAATATTAAACCTTTTACCTATAACACTCAATCTGGCAAAATGAAAAACTACATTTAGTCGCTTCACCACTGACATGAAACACAAGGTAAGATGCATGCCCAGAGCAGTGGCTCGCAGCATTGCTTAGTGTAGAGTGGGATGTACGCGTGGCTCTGAAATGATTTGACACGTGGTGGTAGTGACATCTGGCCTACACGATAATGCTTTTAATTGCATGAATCACAAATCACAGTAGTGGAAACGTTCAGGTGCTATAGTTGATTACTTTGTTAAAGTGTTTCTCTAAAAACAGGAGAAGCAGATTGAGAATTCTTTAAAACCGATTGCACAGGAAGGGACCAAATAGGCCAAACAATCACTGTTTTGGCAGAGTTCTGTTAAATAGAACACAGTTTTAATATTTCAGGTGCATCATTTTTGTTATTAAGCATCAGTTTATGAATTAACAGGAATATGTGAAATTGCTTTTGAATAGGATGTTATCTTATAACTTTGGAAAACAATGTATCTACTGTATTAGGGATCAGTAGCTCCTGACTGTAGATCAGTGACTGTCGTTTTTCATTCAGTTCCAGTCCCATTGAATTTTCTAGTAGAGGGGTAAATCTCTTTATACACTTGTGGCTGTAAAGGAAATAAGAATTGGCATTTTTAGCTGCCTTTCCTCAGCTGTTTACAGAGCCTGAGGGAGGGCCCTCCAGGCTGAAAAGCATTACTCTAGAGAGGGAAGGCACTGTATGTTTCATGTGAAGGTAAAGGATTTGGGGAAGATTTTAAAGACTTTGGCAATCTGAGAGCATTTGCACATTTTCCCACTGGGATATTTTTGGATCTGAGGGAAAAAGAGAGTTTTAATTCTATCATTCATTAACTAACCAAAGAAGCATAGCTAGCTAGCACGGAACACTGGGAAGCAGGGAATAGTGTGCTTTGAATTTGCCCTAGAAGTGATCTGTAGGAGTCTAACTTTCCAAAAATAAACTTGTCTTTCTAAATTATATTTCTGATTTTAAGACAATGGATGTGTTAGTTTAGTTGTATATTTAGGAAGCTAATCATACTCAGCAGAATTTTATTTAAATATTTATACAGTGATAGCTAGGTATTTATTTGCAATAATTTGAATTACGTGATTTTTTTTTTTTAAAGGCTTACGTAATATGGGAGTACTAGTATTTATTGAATGCTTGGATATTTAGCAGGTTTGGGGGTCTTTTTTTGCTTTTGTTTTTTAATCTCTGGGATACATGATAAATGGTGAAATACCAGTCAGCTGTTAGAACTATCTTCAAAAGAAATCACCAATTCAGTGGTGAAAACTCTTGAATCTAATAAAGTAAGATAGATAAACTTTTCTTTAAATATTGTATTTTTGTGCTATCCACAAGTGCCCAGTTACCTTTTATAGATCTATTAAAGTTCTAAAGTTGTTTTAAACAAACTGCAACAAAACTCACCTTTTTGTTTGCTTTCGTAATAAAGGGTAGATTAACGTCCTATTTCCTGCTTGTACAAGATAATACCTGTTTATATTATAACTTTTTCAGAAAATTGTTTTTCTTTTTTTTCTTGAAGAAAAGCTTTTATTTTGGTAGCATGTGGTTATGTTTCAGTTATTCGTGTGATCCTTTTACAGAATTTTAACAGTACATAATCGTTTTGTGTTCTTAACTTAGTTTTATGGCTGTAATCCAAGAGACTGTAATGGATTTTGTTAAATTGTTTTAAAATTCATAAATGAAACTTTGCATTTCTTATGGTTTTTGTTGTCAGTAACTTTCATCTTTTAATATATTTCCTGATCAGCCATACGTGTTCTGTGGTACGTAAGCAATCATCACTTATCAAATTTGAAGTTGTTGCTTATCTTCCTCCTGTTTGACAGTATTTCTTGCTGGATATTCTGAGTGAGGAGGACTATTGTTTCCTTCTTTTTATAAGAATGAGATTATTTTTAGAAGTTGGTGTGTGTGTGTGTGTGTATAGAAAGGTAATGTTTCTGTGTAGCGTGGTGTTACACCATACCTGTGGTAGTGTAAGAAAATCCAAGTGTACCCTTACTTTAGTTTTCGTTGTTCTGTGCATTTTTAATGCTGATTTTTTTTTTTCCACAGGAAGTTATTTGAAAACTAAAGAGTTCTTCTCTTTCCAGGTGAGCTCATTATACAATTTTAGATATCTAGAATGAGGATACTTTTAGTGGAAAAAGTGCAGGGGAAAATGCAACAAAACAAGTGGGATTAATTAGATGATAACTTCTGCTCCAGTTACTGTGAATCCAAATTCCCTATTCAGTTTAATGTATAACTTTGTCTAATTATTTCCTGCTAGGTGAATTTACAACGCTTTGCAGCAGCAAAAAAACATTCTGTCCTGAGGTGCAGTTCAGTGCTCGTTCTTGACTGACTGCTACGCATTTGCATCCAGGAGTAAAATTTGGCTGTGGCATTTGTAACTCTCACCTGCACCTTCCATTATCATTTCATTAGCAATTGATAGCTGAGTAAGAATTGCTCCTACGCTAAGCATATATTTGCTGCTGTAAGTAACACTTCCATTAGATTTTAGAAGTTTGTCTTCACTGACAGTGTATTTTAAATGAAGTTTTAAACATATATGCCCAAATATAAACTGTATATTCAAACACACTGGCAAAATTTGTAGGGTAGAGACGGGATTTTTTGGATGTTGATATTGGTATTTGCGTAAGTACACAGAACGCAACCCTAATACATGGTGTTTCCCAGCAGTTCCATGCTTTGTAAAGAAGGCTGAACAGTGCAGGCGGTGGATGTAACAGGCAAAACCTTTGCTTCTTTTCTTCAGGAAACTAAATGTTTGTCCAGAATTTGTCTCAGCTAGATCATGGTAGAGCAGATTGTGTGAGCACTTACGCAGGGAAGTGGAGTTGGCAATTTGAAGACATGTAACTGGCTGAAATTCATGACAGCAAGGCATTTATCTAGAGTTTGCTCTAAATTTAGGAATTGTTACTTAAACCATCTGTTCAGCCTGCGTAAGCAAACTCTATTTCTCTAAGCATGCATTTTTGGATAATGGTCTAATGTAAATGTATGGATGGAAAAATGGCTGTTAATCAGCCCAGTCACAGAGCGCTGACATCTCGCCGTGGTGAGGTTACAACCTGACCCCGTTTGGTGTCACAGCCCCTCGTGCTGTGCTGAGCTGCCACCGGCAGCGCCCGCTCCAGGAGCAGCCCTGGAGCCAGGCCCCGGGGCCTGTGGAGCGTGGGCTTCTGCCTCAGTTGTCACGTACTTGACACCATCTAGTTAAGGCTTGTAACGAATGACTGCAAGTAGCAAGCACCCTTGTCTCTGTGGAGCCAGGCGTACCCGTGCTCCGGGCCGTGGGCTGGAGCCTACCGGCGTCTGGCAACGAAGCAGCAACTCCACCGCCCCGACCCGGGCTTCGCCTCGGCAAACACCGAGTTAACAGCTGCACTCCAAGAAGACGGTGCCTTAGCTTATGGGTAACGGTTTCTCTTCACCCACGGGAGCTGGAGCGGCGGCGGCTCGCACCCCATGGCGGCCGTGCTGGGACGGCGGGGGCGGCCGCTGGGAGCGGAGCGGTGCTGCGCGGTGGGGTGGCTGTAACGTGGCGCTTCGGGGCCACAGCGAGCGCTCCCTTCCCTGGGGCGCTGCGGCGGGGCCGGCCGGGAGTGTCCCGCCGCCCGGCAGCCGCTCTGCTTCGCCTGGCCGTGCCGCCGGCCCCGCGCTTTGCCAGTACTGGGCAGCGCCAGGCGGAAGCCCCGGCTCGGGCACGGGTTGTGGCGGGGGCAGCGGGGCGCGCGGGCGGTGCGTCCCGCGCACGTGACGGGCAGCGACCAATGGGGCGATCGCGTGATGCGCGACGGCGGCGCTCGGGGCTGTCCAAGATGGCGGCGCGTGACTGAGCGGTGGCGGCGGCCGCGCGGGAGGGACGGGCAGGCCCAGGCCCGGCTGTGGGGAGGGTCCGCGCTGCCCCGCTCCCTCCCGGGGAGGATGGTAAAATGACGCAGGGGGGGAAGAAGAAGAAACGCGCCGTGAACCGCAGCATCATGCTGGCCAAGAAGATCATCATAAAGGACGGAGGAACGGTGAGNGGGGCCGCGGGGGCCGGAGGCGGGGCGCGGAGCGGCGCGATGTGGGGTTGAGGAGCGGGAGGGCCGCGCTGAGGGACCGGGCTGTGCTGCGGCCCCGCGTGCGTTGTCGGGCTGGCGTTGGGGCCTGCTGCCGGCTTTGGACCTGGGGCCTGGTGTGAGGCGGGTGTGACTGGCAGCGGCGTTGTTCGCAGCGCGTCGTGGCCTGCGGATTTTTTTCCTACTGTGCAGCGCTGTGGGTGGGATGTGGGCTCCTCTAACGCAGCGTTCCTGTGCCGCCTCCCCGCCCTGCGTGTGCCGAGGGGCAGCGCGGCCGGGCCGGGCGCTGTGCAGGGAGCACGGCGAAGTGTTATTTGCCAGGAGACAGGCGGAGCGGTGGCTGCTGCTCACGTAACGCAGCCTTTCAGAGGTGTTCCTCTCCAGAGCGATCGCTCATTGGTAACGTACGGCATGTTTCTAAGCGTCGTTTATCAAGTGTTATTTGCCAGGAGACAGGAAAAGGTTTTGTATTTTTAAATGTTGAAAGTTGTCTGGCATAGCATTTGCACAGTGCTAGCAAGAACCAGCTGATGTGTGGGTTGCTGCTGCTGTGCTGCTGGCTGGTGCGGTCCCGTGGTGTGGGGTGTGATGGTGGGGAGCAGGTGGATGGGCCTGAGAGCCTGCACGCAGCACACCGGCCATTAACCGGCGGCTGAGCGAGCAGTTCCTGCCTGATTGGTTTGTTTTGAAGCTGTTGCACATCAAAGAAAACTCCGTGACTCTTCTGCCTGCAGGAGTGCATGGCTGCTTACACTGTCACAGGAACATAGCTTGCTGATGAGGAGCTTAATTTGTTTGTCTCTTTCATTTAATGATCCTGATGTTGAAAGAGTGGGGGGGGGAAGCAAAAGGAGAAAAGCCCACCCGCTGCCTCTGAGCCCCCTCCCAGTGCTGCGTGGGGCCCTGCAGTGAGGTCAGCACGCGGTGCTGCCCGTGGTCCCTTTGGCTGCGCCCTGGCCCCTGCTCATGCTGGAGCACATTGCCCTGGCCTCTCCCTCCTACTATGACTCTTCTGCCCCTCTCTTCTCCTCTGCGGCATCTGCGGGTTTGGGTGTATTTTTGATTTTCCCTGATTTTTGGCGTTTACCACTCTGGTGTTTTTACAGAGGCTTTATAAATTCAGATGGTTCAGAGGCACGGCGGGCTCCCCTAGCTGGAACGCAGCGTGTCCCTGCTGCCCACTGCAGAGCTGGCTGGAGCCGGCCGTGCCCAGCATGGAGCAGCCACAGCGTGGGGCCCGCGCGTGGCACGTTGCTGGCCCTGGCCCCGGCTGCCGCTCGGCACTCAGGTGCTCTTCCAGTGTACGTGGGACAGTTCTTCCTGAGGTGTTAAACTGGCAGTGACCGTGAGGAAATTTGTTTCCCTCCATTGTCTCAGCTGAATGATGTAAAAGTTTGTGGGAGAAGCAAGCTGTGGCTGAGCGCATGCTGTCACACACAGGCCGTTCCAGTATTTCAGTATTTCAGTGTCAGCATTTGGCAGGGACAGCCGTACCCACTGAGCCGTGTGTAGCAGCACACATTGTCGGATTGACCACGGGAGAGGCACCAAGGGAAGTCAAGGGGTTTCAGTGCTGTCCTTAACTTTGCCTTCCCTCGCAGCCTGCTGGAATTCACCTTACATAAGGTCATGCACTTTTGAAGCGCTCATTAGCTGAACTAGGAGTTGGTGTAGGTGCGACTACGTTCCGTCTGGTTGTGTAGATAAGAGCAAACAGCAGTATCTGTGAGAAGGGAGCACCTGCAGTAAATAACAAAGGGAGTTTAACCCATCTGGGTGCCATGGACGTTTGTGTCTGCCACAGCAGTGGGAGCACCTGGCAGAAGGCAGCAGTCCCTCCCGTGTTCCTCTGAAATCGCCAGCAGTTCGGCTGTGCTGACCGGCCGCTGGGTTCGTGCTGCTGTTGGCTTCTTTGTGCAAACCCCAGGTGCCTGCCTGGAACCAGACTGGGCAGCACGGGATGCTGCTGAGCTGCTGCTCACCCCGAGGGGACGGGATGGGGACGGGTGTCAGCTGCGGCACTCAGGGCGACGGGGTGGCATGTGACAGCAGTGCTGCTGCCACCCGGGCTGGGACAGCTGCTGGGGTGACACGGGGACTGGAATGCAGTCTGGGGAGGGTGCGTGAGCCTGGTTCTGTAGGCTGAGGCACACAGCTGAGTGTTCCTTACGGTTCGTGCAGAGCTGCGTACGTTTTTAATCCAAAACCAACATAAGGGTTGTGGCCGGAGAGGGAAAGGAGTGGTGGGAAGTCAGGGTGTTTGTAGCCACTTCTGTGCCTATGGAGACTTAATTTACTGCCATAAGAGAATAAGGCTGAAAAAATAGCAGAGATCCATGTGAGTGTTTGCTGCAGAGGGCTTGGGAAAGAAAAGCAGCACCGTGCTGGGGTACTTGTGTAGCTCGCCTTTCGCGTGGTGATACCGTTACTTTTTTGAATACTGTGATCTTTTCCAGCTGTAGGAGTGAGTGGTCCTTGTGGTTTTTTATTATTTATTTCCTGCAGTCGTTTAGAAGGTTATTTTTTTCCTGCTGGAAGAAATTGGAATCCAGAAAGAAAAGCTGGATATAACTTGCATACACCTTGTAATCAAAGACGCGGGCATTACCCAGCTGAAATGTGGAGCTGTTGGAAGGCAGCACTGCAGCGTCCCTGCAGACAGCGCCCAGGCAGGGCCGGGGGACAGGGGCTGGGCCGCCCGTGCCCTGCGCTGCGCTTTGATTCCAGTTGCATTTCCTGTTGTTCAGTTTGTGCCTCGAGGCTTGTCACTGAGCACATGTGACAAGGCCGGGCTGTGTCACCTTTCCTCCCTCCCGTCAGACATTCATGCATGGCGTTAAGGTCCTCAGCCCCGCAGAGAAAGGAGCCGAGGTCGTGGGGCCGCGTATTTGCTCAGTGGAGGTGCTGGGTCTCCTCTCGGTGCCACTCCGTTAGAAATGTGTGTGCACGAAGCCGGGTGTGGGTGTTCGGGCAGCACTGAAGTTTGCGCAGTGCCTGCAAGGTCCCTGAGCTGTGCATGCTGCCTTCCCTTCACAACATCCAGCGCGCCGCTCCCTCCATCGGCAGTCGCAGCAGTTCCGCAGGTGGTGAGCAGGTTGTCCCACCATGCTGCTCTTGTTCTCCCCACAGCTGCTTCTGATTAGATCCAATCACCCAAGAATTGACTTCAAATCTTTCATTCAGATCTCCTCCTGCATTGGATGCCTGTTGCGGTACCTGGGAAGCTGTCAGTTCTGCCCCTGAGATCCGCTTCTGGCAGTCAGTGTCTCAGTTTCTCGATTCCGAGCTGCTGCAGTTGGCACTGAGGCGCGGTGCCTTCAGCTGCCAGCAGGGCTGCGGTGCTGCTGGGTGCAGCAGGCCCTCGGGCGCTGGGGTAGCAGAGTGTGGGTGCTGCCATGTTTTGGAGTGATGAACGTTCGATTTCCATGTGGCGTTGTTTGGAACCAAGTGTTTTTCTCAAGGAAAGAAGATGTGCAGTCCTTCAGAGTCCATCAGTGCTGTCAGTAGTGCCCATTTCCCAGCCTGGCAGTGGGAGTGGGGCATTTGGTACTGGCAGGTGGGGGCACTCTGTGGAGCACTCAGGCACTGCAGCGTGTGTGCAGCAAAAGGTTAAAGAAGGGATTTCGCTCAGTCCAGCCTGAGCAGCTGATTGAGTTCTGCTTCATTTCTTACCCCTCCTGTTTTCAGTGTCCAGATGCATGTGTTGTGTCTGTGGCAGTCTGTCAGATGCTTTAATGACCTGTTTTTCCTCTTGTTCTAGCCTCAAGGAATAGGTTCACCTAGCGTCTACCACGCTGTGATAGTGATATTTTTGGAGTTTTTTGCTTGGGGACTCCTAACAGCACCCACTCTGGTGGTAAGTGACGTGCTGAAACTCTTTCTTACTGTTTGGGAGATGGGGTAATTACTGTAAAGGCACTGAATACCTGAATTAAATGACAATTGTGTGTCACTGAGCTGCTCTGTTATGCAAGTAAGAAGGTTTTTTTATTTGTATATGAAGTCAGAAATTCAAAAATATTTAGTTAAAACAGTGCAACAATGTGGCAGCTGGGTATGTGGCAGTATGTTAACACTTCAGGTAAATGTTTGACTCCAAACTATAGCAGGAGAGTCATGAAAGTATCTTTCCTTTCAAGAGGCTACAAGCATTGGCACGTCAGAAGCTTAAGGACAAAACAACTTGGAGTTTCATAACACTGTGCAGGGGGGTGTGTGCACGTAGGGAGCTCTTGGCCGAGCTCGCTGTGCTTTGAGCAGGCATCAGAGCGGACCCCGTTACAGAGCCAGAGCCTCCTGTGACGGCTGAGCCACGCACAGCAGTGTTTGTACCAAATTCCTTTCTCGTGTAGTTTCGGTGGGTTAATTTAGCCTGACTTCAGCTGCCTTAAAGTTTAAGATCTCTCTCTGTAGTCCGTGGAAGTAGAAACCGCTGTGGGTGTGCCACACTGCAGAAGGTGGATGCATGATGAGCACTATTTGTGGTTAATATTGTGTAAATAAGTGTTCATGTTTCTTTTCCAGGTTTTGCACGAAACCTTCCCAAAGCATACATTTCTAATGAATGGTCTCATTCAAGGAGTAAAGGTAGGGTGACAAAGGTTCAAGTAATTGCATGTACAATTTCAGGTGAATGATGGGCGGGATTTAGAAATGACTGCCAGATGAGAGACACCTTCAAGAGATTTTTCAGTGTAGCTTTCGTGGTATCAATGAATGCAAGAATATGGTGTTGCCAACAAAGCTGATATGCACCGTGTTGCTGCTTGCTGTGTTCGGTCTGTACCTATGGTGTTACAACATGTTGGTCCAGCAGGGTATTTTCACTCAGTTGTGAATTCCAAATATATGAAACAAAACATAGTTCCTAAAACTGCTTGTATCACTGGATCATGTCTGGAGTTTTATGTAGCTCTGAGGTACTAAAACTAAAGTTATATGTTAGCAAACATGGGGCAGAAGATTAGGAGCGCTTCACCACGCTGCCTTCAACGCACCGCGCTGCAGTCATGCAGCTGGTACAGCTCGAGCCCGCTCCACCATCTGTTTGCAGTGTGGCTGGCTGTCATGATGCTGAGCACTCCGCTCTAACCAAAATGTTTTATTTCTCCCAGGGCTTATTATCATTCCTCAGTGCCCCACTCATTGGTGCCCTGTCTGACGTGTGGGGACGAAAGTCCTTCCTGCTGCTAACAGTATTTTTCACCTGTGCACCAATACCACTAATGAAGATCAGCCCGTGGTTAGTAAATTCTTTCACACTGGATTTATGTTTCCTGTTGAGGTTGTTATCTAATGCCTGTTTGTAGCATTGTTGATAAGTACTGTTTGTGCTCCATGTAACATTGAGGCTTTTGTGTTACTGCAAAGTTGGGGAAGCCCAGTCAAGCTGAACTAGCCAGTGTGAGCTGCTGCCCTGTGCCTTAGCCCCCACTTAGTACTTCAGTACCTCTGCAAAACGTGTTAGAATGCCACCCAAGAAACTCTTGTAGGTCTTCCTTGTGGCCGTATTACTCTAACATTAACCAACTGGAATAAATGGAAGCTTAGCTTATGCATGGAGTAGTAACCATTTGTAAACAGTTACTGCAGTTTTTTACTTTTGTTTCTCTAGTTTTAACGTCCATCAGCTTTCACACAGTCTGCAAGTTTAGTAAGCTCTTAACTGGCACGTACGTTCCCCAGGTAGTGCAGGAGTCTGAATTCTGTGTTGTTGGACTTCCCAAGTGCTGTGCCTCAGGGTGTAGCTGAAATAAGACTGCACTGACCCAGGGCAGAGGCAACTGTTCAGGTAGCTCCGTAAGCCTTTTCAGTTTTCTGTCTGCTCACGTGGATTCTTCATGGCTGTTTCTTCATCCCTTCCCTGGCAGTAGCTTGTTTCTAAGTATAGCTCAATGTTTCAGAGTACTGCTAGCATAACGAGAGATAAGGCTCACGTTGGGGTCTCTCAGTGCCCAGGTTCTCAAAATGCTGGCATTCCTGACTTGCTTTGGGTCATTGGCAACACCTAGTTTCCTATCAGTATTAAACCACAGCAGCCTTTTGTATTTGCTCCAAAATTGTGCCGGTTGTGGTCTGTGCACAAAGAAATGATACAGCTATTCATATTGGCTTAAAGTTTATCTTAGTATTTGTCAGGAAAAGTGGGACAAGACATTTTGAACTGCACTAAGGTTTTGTGTAGAGACTTTTGTTCCTATTTGGCTGTTCTAACTTTTGTCTGTTTTGCAATGTTTCCAGGTGGTACTTCGCTGTTATATCTGTCTCTGGAGTTTTTGCAGTGACATTTTCTGTGGTTTTTGCATATGTAGCAGACATAACCCAGGAACATGAAAGAAGCATGGCCTATGGTTTGGTATGGTTGCTTGTTTGTTTGCTCTGTTACTTAACACTTGAGTAGGTAAAGCTTTTCAAAATGGGTACATTTGTTTCTTTTCTCATAAGTCAGTTTCAGATTGAAGGAGGGTGTTACTGTTTTAATTGCTGTCCCCCAGTTCTGTAGCTCCTCCTGGATGTTCTGCTTCTAATTTAAACGTAATGTGACTGTGTTAAAACTTCTCCTAAGAGTTATTATTGGTGTTAAGGATGTAACTTGAAGGGCTCACACTAGCACTGCTTTGTCATCTTTTAAAAAACATAAACTTACCTTCTTGGATAATTCTGGAACTGCTGTTGTGCGGTATTTTGATTGCTCCTGCTGATGTCTCCAGTCACACTGCCATTCACAACAAAGGCAGCTGGGTACCTTGTCTGCCTGAAGTCCTTGCAGCGCGCCATTATCTCCCGATAACCTGCCACAGCTCGGGAGCCTTCGTGGGCATTTGTTATGGATTGCCAACATTATTTGTTGCATTCAAGGTGCAGCATCCATTACCATATTCAGCGAGGAGAGCCAAAAGCAATGGGGAAGGAACTGGATAATTCCCTTCTGCCTGTACGCTTCAGGGATTGAGGGGTTCTGAGGAAGTTCAGAAACCTTCAGAGGTTTGAAGTGTAACATTTTCCACAAGGGCAGGCAGTTACTGCAGAATCCTTTGTGAAGTTCCACTGTAATGAGTTGAATTAACCAGCATGCTAAATGCAACGTGCCCTTGAACACGGGTATTTTTTACTGTTTTTTTTTTTTAATTAAAACTTACACTTCACCAATATGAAGTACAACTTCAACCTTCCCAAAGATAGCAGCGGGCAGCTATATAGTTAATTAAACCCAATTATGTCAGCACATTTTAGAGTTCCATGAGCTTCACAGCGGTGTCCAGTTAGCCAAAAAACTTTTTTCATCAAAACTGTTGTCAGAAGTGCATACTGCATAGACCCAGGAAAAAGTCACCTTTAATCGCTGCCTGGTGAAAATGGGTGGGTGCCTGGCAGTCAGGAAGTGGGGGTAGTAAAGCTTTTGAATTCTATCATGGAGGACCTTACCAGCTGTTACTTGTTTCAGGTTTCAGCAACGTTTGCAGCAAGTTTAGTTACCAGCCCTGCTATCGGTGCCTACCTTGGTCGAGTCTACGGAGACAGCTTGGTTGTGGTCCTGGCTACGGCCATAGCCTTGTTAGACATTTGTTTCATTCTTGTTGCTGTACCAGAATCGCTGCCCGAGAAGATGAGGCCGGCGTCCTGGGGAGCACCCATCTCGTGGGAACAGGCTGACCCTTTTGCAGTAAGTCAGTTAAACGTGGAGGATTTCCCTATTTGAAAACGCTGAGCTTTTAAGTAAATATGATTGAACTTGCTACATTTCAAGCTTAAAAAAAACCAACAAAGTCCATCTTTAATCTTGCATTGCTGCTAATACTTTTGCCAACAATCTTGCTCAAAAAATGTTTTGGTGACTTCGTTAATTGACATGCTTTTCAGTTTCTTACTAGGTATACTCTCCTGCATACAGTGATTGAATGTTTTCCAATATGTTTTTTCTTGCCGTAGTCCCTGAAGAAGGTTGGCCAGGACTCGATTGTGCTGCTGATCTGCATAACTGTCTTTCTTTCCTACCTCCCAGAGGCGGGTCAATATTCCAGCTTCTTCCTATACCTCAGACAGGTAACCAGACCTTTTGGTATGGATTTGAACAAAAGTAAATTTACGGGAAAGTTTACAGTACTGCTGAATTAATATAAAGAGCAGAGGTAACGAGGGTAATTTAAAAGCTTGCAGCAGTTAAGTACTCTTGCTGCTCTGTTTTCTTTCGTTTTTATACACAGAAGGATGAATGCATTAAAGCAGGTCCTCATGTTTGGTAATTATTTACGTTATTCTTGGATTATTAAGTTCGCTCTGTTAAACTGCTTTATTATTTGATGAGGGAACCATTTATTTGTTTTCCATTTATGCCTCTTTAGTTTTGTATACTTAGTGGAAAAAAATTTAAGTTAGGCTGGATTTGAATGGTGCCAGATCTCTGCATTGTTTGTTCTCACACTGAGTTACGTGACATGGCAGTGTACAGCTAATAATCAAATGACTTTTCTATACATGTAGATAATGGGATTCTCATCTGAAAGTGTTGCAGCGTTTATAGCAGTCCTTGGGATTCTTTCCATCATTGCACAGGTGAGCTGCTGCAAAGTGTTTCACTGAGTGACTTTGGAAGAGCCAAGCACTATGGAGGGCTTCCATAGTGTTGTGGTTCCAGAAGCATCACTCCCCTTTTCTGTAGCTGCTCCTCTCGCCGTTGATTAACACTCCTGCTGTAGCTAACTCACTCAAATGAGCAGCTTGCCAGACAGGCTTTGATTCATTAATATCCCAAGTGCTTCCTTTGTGTTGGGAAAACTAAATCCTTTTGAGTATCAGAGAAGGGATGACAGCTTCTGTTACTTGCTAAGTGGTTCTGATTTTTTTTTTTTGTAGAGACAAAGCTCCTGATTACTTGGCAAATACTGCTTCTGAACTTTGCTTTTATTAATTCATTAATTTATTTGCATGTATTTAACATTTAGAGTAAAATGTCTTTTTTTTTTTTTTCCCTGCTCTGTCAGACAATAGTTTTGAGTTTACTTATGCGGTCCATTGGAAACAAAAACACCATCCTACTGGGTCTAGGATTTCAAATACTACAGCTTGCGTGGTATGGCTTTGGATCAGAACCTTGGTACGTACATTTTATTTTAATATGTGAATGATGTGGTGCTTTTTTGCATTTTATTCTTTATCCAAGAGAGACACTCGCTTAGACGTGTTTGTGCACGCATGGATACACGGATCCGTGCTCCATGTGCAGAACGCTGTCCCTGCAGAGCAGTTACGTTGTCTGTATTTCCGCAGGATGATGTGGGCAGCGGGAGCTGTTGCGGCCATGTCCAGTATTACTTTCCCAGCTGTCAGTGCGCTGGTGTCACGAACTGCTGATGCTGACCAACAGGGTAGGTTTTGCCCTAACCCTTTGAGTTCTAGTCAAAGAATGCAGGGAAGCCACACGTCTCGCGAGTCGTCCTTGAGCAGGGCAGCCCGTGCCCTTGAGCGTACATCAGGAACTGTTAAAATCCAAACTACTTCAAAGCTGAAGTAGGGGCATGTCATGTCCTTCTGTCCCAGAGGCAGAATGTTCAGCAGAATTAATGTGATCTTTATTTTCATTACTCTTGATGCAAGTTTGCTGTTTTTGTCCAGGTTGCTTACAGTGCTTCCTCTGCTGCATGAGACCGATGGCAAGGTCTGAATAAGCACGGCATAGGAAGTACTAGTCCAGGCCTATAGGGAGATGGAAAAAACCCTTGAATATGCCATGAAGAGAGTTTTTCTGTACCCTTTGTTTATTGCTGCCGACAGTACAATACCAATGAGAGAAGTTTCCCTGTTTGCTTCTGTCTGAAAAGCTTATGTAATCGGTTAAAATTATTTATGTGTGTATGAATACAGATAGATAACAGCGTATTGTGCTGTTCCCAGGCGTTGTTCAAGGGATGATAACAGGAATTCGAGGCTTGTGTAACGGTTTGGGACCCGCACTGTATGGCTTCATATTCTACATATTTCATGTTGAACTGAATGAACTCCCCATGCCTGAATCGCCGTCAGGAGGCAGTGGTGTCACCCAACACCACTTACAGCAGGTATGCTTCTTTCACTTACTGATTCCAAAAACAGGTGTAGGAAGGGATCACATCCCTAATAGTTCTTGAGTATGATGCTGTGTTACGTTTCATCATGCTGACTATAAACGAAGCATGTAAAAAGGGCCTCTTAAATCGCTCTCACAGCTTGTTTTTAACTAGCTACTATGGTTTCCTGTCCAAAGAGATCCAGCTAATTGGCAACACATAACCACTCTTGTAAAGAGAAGGAAAAGGTGGACTAATAAGTACAAGCTCTCCTGTCTATTGTGCAGTTCTCTGCCACTGTGTTTACCTTCCACATATTATGCATCTGGGTCATGTTGTCCTTTAGTCTTCTAGCCAAGCCTTCTACCTTTTAGTTCCTAATTAATAGATATCGTTGAGGAAGTTCAGCAGCTGACTGCACTGGCTGCAGCACAGTAAGGGAACGCTTCCTTTAGCTGTTAAGTTTAGCGCTGTCCAGCTGCAGCTAACTGACTGGTTAATTTAAGAGCAAAATCTCTGCATTACCTTTGTTGTAGAATTCATTTTAGTACATTTATTTGTTAATGTTGGTTTCATACTGACTGCACTGTCAGTGAAACTGAATGATGGTGGAAATGCTCGTTGTTTGGGCTGCAGAAGAACTTTCCTGCACTACTTTCATAGAGTCGCACTGTGTGCACCTACCGCCACCTGTCCGGACCAGCAAACGGCATTTCTAGGGAAGGAGGGAAGAGAGTCGAGTGTAAGGTCAGTGGGGAGACTACGCGAGGCACGGCTCTCTCCTGCTCTCATAAGGAGTGTGCTCTCCCAGCTGAACTCCAGACTTGGAATGCACAAAAGCACAGTCAGCCTGCTGCTGAAGAGCTGTTTTGTTTTACAAAATTTGCACTAGAAAAGGAAGTTAGCAAACGTCAGTAAATAGCATATGTTCCCTCTCCTAAATCCAAGACAATCTTTCCAGATTTCTTCTAAAAGGCTCCATGTGGAGACAAATGCTGTATTGGCAAGCATAGCAAGAAATGTTATTTTCACTTTGGAAATTTGTGTAGTTTAGCCATCTTAGCATGTTAACACAGCTGACTGCTTAATGTGTGGTGGTGGTGGTGTTTTTTTTTCCAGAATTCTATAATTCCTGGACCCCCATTCTTATTTGGGGCATGCTCTGTGCTGTTGGCACTGCTTGTTGCCTTGTTTATCCCCGAGCACACCAACCTGACTGTACGATCCAGCAACTGGAAGAAGCACTGTGGCAGTCACAGCCATCCCCATAGCCCACAAGCTCCTGGAGAAGCTAAAGAACCATTACTGCAAGATACAAATGTATGACAAAAAAGCCAGGAAGACTAAAATTTTTAGAGTTTTTTCATCAGCAGCTTGGGATACACATTCCACTTCCATCAAAACCAGAATTTCTTAAGGTAATCTTAAGAATTATCTTTCTGCATGAAATTTGTAGGAATTAAAGTTTTTCCAAAGATGTTGCCATTAATGAATAATACGCTTCGTCTTTATTAAAAAAAAAAAAAAGTACTTATCTCTTGCCATGAAATACGGTTACTGTTAAACTTTACATTCTAGTTTGGAGACAAAATAATATAGTCAAGGTATGAGCATGTGTCCTTCTGTTTCCTTAAGGTGGTGAGCTTTAATTCTCTTCATGCCAAGTCTCAATGAGACATACGAGCATCTGTGTGGACCCATTCATTTTATGTTGTAAAATCTTGGGTCAGATGATTCAAAGCCTTAATGTAAATGTACTCAAGTAGGGAAACGGTGAACTGGTATCATTTATTTTAAAAGTCATATGGTGGATTCATTTTTTTTTTTTTAAAGTTTGTACTAATATAAAAACCACAAGCACGCTTGCTGAACAGTAAAAGTTATTTTTATTTAAGTGCATTTACTCTATTTTTTGAGCAAACAGTAGTATTGGAATCTTGTTTGAATATTAAGTGGGTGTTTTGAGCCTACACATTTTAATACTGGCTCTAAAACTCTGCTTTCCTAAGTCCCGTTTACGATACCACTATATTTCTGATGTTTGCGTAATCATACGAGGACCTCAAAACTTGAATACACAGACTGAACTGTACGCTGATCGCCTTCAATATGTCCGTGTGCGATAGAGTGGCCTTGGAGGACTGTCCCAGAAACCCTTTTACATTACAGAGCTGATGTTTTAGTCCTAAATTTTCAGGACCCCTTAGTACAGAAGAGAGCTTTATATACAATTACTGATGTGAATTTCTCTAAAGTGTATATTTTTGTGTCCAGTTGTATTATTTAAGTGTTCCTTTGTATAAATTTGTGTATAAAGTATTGTATAGGTTTAAAATGTTTTCATCTTGTGGTTATTGCTTAATGCTTTTTTACCTTTGAACATTCACCATGGTTGACAAAGAGCAGGAAAAAACATGTAAATATACTGTTAATAAAGTTGAATATTTTAATGAATTTTTAAATAATTTTGTTAATGTCATTTGCAACCTTAATCAAAGTCCTATAGAGTGTGTGTTACACTGCAGCAGGGCTTGCCCTGTACCTGTTAGAGGAGGCTGCTTCAGCGCGGAGGGACGTTCCCTTTGTTGAGCAGCGCGCTGCCTGCAGCGTTCTTACAGACGTGCTCTGCAGAAACTGGCCGCTCACTTATGAAGACCATTCACCTTCTGCACACTGCAATTCTGCTTTCCCTATTCTGAAATGTGTTGTTCATTTGCCCAAGTCCTCTTATTTTCACATTTGAGCAGGACGGGGAGGTCTGGGAATTTATCCCATTGCAGCTCCCGGCCTGGTGGCTATAGCAGCTCATACCCACTGCCAAGAGGAATGGAGCAACGGCACGGGCAGCTGTGCACCCGCTGCCCCAGAGCTGCCACCTGGGGACTGGACGTGCAGCACGGCGCTGCGCAGGACCGCAGCGGGAAGAGAATGAGCCGGGAAGGAAACTCCAAGGAAAGTGAGTAAAGCAGCACCGTTCTGGCATGTACCTCACCTTGGCACGTCCCGGGATTGGAAATAGCAGTAAGTTAGTACTCTTGAAACATTACTTTTCAGTTTTTGATAAACATTTAATATTTCCATTTAAACTTGTACATCTCAAAACAAGTGGGTATACATTAATGGGGTGCTGATTATAAACAAATAGACACATTTTGCACTGCAAAACAAAGCACTTTTTGTACGTGCAGCCCTCTGGCTGCAGTTAAATATCTAAGGGATGAATTATCTATAAAAACAGAAGTGCGTAGACAGCCTTTTAAAAAAAAAAAAGTATTCTGGATGTTCCAAATACCTGCATGTCAAATTTAAGAATGGAGTTGTACTATGATTCATCGTTTGGGCCTAGGTAGTAGAACGTGCTGAACAGACTCAGTCCGTCAGAATTTGAATTTTAGAATATCTTAAGTTTTGTACAGTAAGACAGTTGTAAAGCATGATCAGTACATACAAGATCGCTTTTAAATGCTCTGATAGTTAAACAGTGCCCATGTTCAGATTGCTTTATAGTATTATGTGTGATGGCCTGTGGAATGTAGTACTGACAGATAGATATGAGAAGTTACGGCAAATCAGACTGAGATCTTTAAACCACAGCTTTATACCTTCAGTGAAATCATTTAGTATCTTTAATTCCATTACTTGTAAACCTATATCCAAGTCAAATAAGCTGTTTCCCAAATTAAGCAAGTTTTCAAAATTAAAACTGTAAGGGAGGACAGGATCATGCTAACTTTAAGGTGCTTGACCATTACTGAAATAAACATCACCCAGAAAGTGCTGGAAAATTATCTGCAACATCCTTTCTCTGAAAGAACTAAACAGAAGTGTTCATATGGAATAACGTTCCCTATCAGGGAGCACCAGATCATACACGGTGTCTCTTACAGAGTCACACTTGGCCAACAAGAGAAGTCAGTGCACTTACATGGGTTTTCCGGAAGATGAGAGGCCAGGAGCAAGTCCAGCACTTAACTCAGTGTCTGACGTTCAGTAGTGTTACCATTAAGGCAGAGGCTGCTTAAAGCTTTATCTTCTCTGAATCAGCTGAAAAGGCATCCCAATAAGATATCTTTCTCAAAGAAAATAGATTCAGACAAACCTGTCAGTTCGCCCTCATCCTTTACTGATGTCAATACAGGTCACCTCCAAATCCCCCAAACAGTTAAAAGCGAATTCTTAATATCCCCGTCTGCTATCCAGGGAAATAAGCTGAGGCTGTTGTCACTGCAGCTGGTGGTGACGGTTGGACTTTTGGTAGGTAGGGTTTCAGGTACTCTGTACAAGAGCAGAAACATGACAGTGTTGACAGAACCGTAACTATTATTGCCATTCACGTACATTTCAAATAAGGTCTTAGGTACCTACTTCCATACGTACCTGAGTTAAGCGTGTTCTGACTAAGCCCTCGTAAAGGAATGCTGTCTTCTTTTTTCTTGAAATACTTGGATTCTAGCCCCAGGTTATCACCACTAGAAATAAAACAAGATGTAATTAGCCAGCAGTGTATTAGCAGCAACTGGGGACAGAGACTTGTTCAAAAAAAAACAAAACAAAAGTAGAACTACCGAGTTCCTATGAACTTTATCATTCAACTGTTAACTGTGACTGTGCAAATGAAGAACAATCTGCAACTAATTTTCTGACTGGTCTGTCACCTGGTAGCGATAGATTTGTCACCAGAAGGGACGTACCTCTGTGCGACCTCCCCCTGAAAGCAACAATCTTCATTTGTTGCCTACAAACCAAGCTTAGCGAGCAGCAAGTCAGCCACAACTTAAAATTCATAAACATGTGAATGGAAAAAAGCAGATCACAAAACTAGCTGGGTAGTGGAGATGTTTTGCACAGTTTCAGATACTCACAGAAGACAAATGGCTTTCTACAAAAGGAAAAAATAAAAGAAAGAAAAAAATGTGATGGATGATACTTACTTTTCCTTATTTGCTGGATGCCCGGTCGCAGCAGTCACCGCGTGAACATCTGAATGCTGATCTGTTTTTGAAAGCTGTGTGTTAAATGGAATCTGCAGGAACAAAGGAGTTGCAGGTTAATTAGAGCTACTCCAGATAGAACGGCGCAGCAGCAGGGATTCAGAGCGGGCTTTTCGGGGATTAGTGTTTCCATACCTCCAATAACACTTAAGGACAGAGAAGCGTGCTGGCTGCTAGTCAGCATGTCATCTCTATTAAGCAGTACTAGGATAAAGATTGAACTATTTGTGCGGTTTAAGATTCAAAAGATGAAGCTTTGATACTTTACGCTGTTACATTCTTAGTGAAGCAGAAAAGTCAGAATGCCTGCCTTTGGTAGGGGACAGTGCGGGCTGCTGGTCTTGTTACGTGCTGGTTCTGCAAACTTCTGGAAGGCATAGAGGGGAGAAATGGGATGATTGATTCCGGAGCTGGGAAAGGACGGTCGGTCAAGCTGCAGAGAAAGAACACACCCATAAGAGAAGTAGAACACATCTGTAAAGGAGAATAACAATTTTTGAAATATGTTTGCTGTAGAGATGTTAAATTTGAAATTCTAAAAGTCAACACCATTGCAAAGTTCACACTTAAACCAGGTAAGTCTTTCTAATGGGAGGGGGAAAAAAAACTTTTCCAAGAGTCATCGTTGTAAGGAATACTGTAGCTTTTTAAAAGTTGGATGAAATGAGTACTATTTCAGCTTATACTAAAATAGCTAAAATAAGCTACATTCAATATATTAATCAGTAACAAGATACGTATTTGTAGGTCAGACACCTTTGGCTGAATACGCCCTTCCATTACTAAGTGAGAAACTCATTAACTGCTGCGTGAAGCAGAGATCCGTACGTTTGAGCACAGCGAAGTGCAGGAACCACTACGCTACCATCCTTAACAAAAACAGCCTGAGGTTTTTTAACCTCGTATTTTCCCGTTTCTAAATCTCCCTAATAAGAGTATCCAAGCAGACTTTTTTTATTAAATCCATACAAAGATCAGTCTGCAAGTTAACCTTGCAACACAAAGATGTGGAGGTTTTGTTTTCATCCCACACTTTACCTTTTCAAAGCAAGTTTTAGCATCGTTTCATGTATTTTAATAAATGAGAGCTTCAAAAATACCCCCAGGGCCAGAGCATCAGCTAGTACCCAGTGGGGTATTAGGTCATCATAAAACAAAAGCACCCCTATAGGGTTAAGAGAGAAAATGAAAGGGTTTTTTCTTAGGCCATGCATTTCAAGAAATAACGATTATGCTATAACCATGTTATTTAAACTTGTATCTTACCATGCCATGAGGTGACAGGGCAGTCCTAACGCCACCACCATGTGCGCTGGCAGGGGTTTCCATCTTCTTTACCGTCTGAACTTCATTCAGCTGCTTGTTTAACCATGTGATTACTAAAGAGATAAAAAAAAAAAGTCAAGCTCACTTCCTATCTCAAACAAGCTGTTTAAAACAGCAATTAACTCTTCCTCATAGAAAAGTGACAGCCTGGGGAGCTTTCCCCACAACCTAGGGATGCTTGAGCTTGAGAAAGAAGTCCCAGCCCCACGCAAAAGCTTTCTGTTCGAGCTTCCCCTGCAGTCCCTGAGCTGCAGCCAGTCTTTCCCCCCACCTCTCCCACCCCTGAGCAACCGCAAGCACCAACTGCAAAGGCAGGCACCTGTACTTGGGCAGCTCGAGGTGGCTGCACACCCACACAAAAGCTCCTTTTCCCTAAAATGACGATAATTGCAGCTCTTCAGCAGAGAGCAAACAAAGCAGTTCAGTTGCCTTCCATTTGTCATTTTACAGATGGAGAAATAAAACAGCGTAAGCCTACCGTTTTCATTGGTTTTCAGTAACTGCTTACTTTCTTCCAGTTTCTGTACTGTAGTTTCCAGCTGTTCTTTTAACTTGCAAACCTGCAACATTCCATATTAATTATAAAACCATCAGGAAATAGTTCTGATTAAAAACTGAAGAAAAATGATCATATAAAGTGAAGGATCAGAAGAGTTCTAAAATTATTTAGAGAAATTTGAACCCAATTTATGCAAAAGCAGTACGATCACTCTTTTAAGGATGAAAATGATCCCTGTTTCTAGCAGGGACCCGGACAACATCGCAGCCTTTCTGACCTTCATTTTTCCATGATTAAATAAGGGATGGGCCCTCAGCAGGAGGAAGGAGGAACTTCTCTCTGTTACTGCTCTTGCCTCCAGCACCAGCCTTCCCAGGAGTGCCCCCTCTGAGGCCTGTCGCTTCACTGGGTGTATCGCTGTGTACCCTTTACAGTGTGATTGTACTTTACAACATCATTTTCACTTTCTTACATACAGATGAATGTCTCTTCCAAATCAGTTTAACATGGAAAAAAATGAAACGTTGATTATGCATTTAAATGTATTAACTAAGAGTAAATTCTACTTCTTAGGAAAAAAAATTAAGACTTCATTGCTGTAAACAAATATTTAAGTTTAAAAAACAAACAACACTACGTAGAGTACCACTGTCAGGTTACCCCTCCATCCTGTCCCAGTACCTCCTGCTCTTTCATCTGAAGCGACTGGCCGGTCTCCTGCAATTCTCGCTGCTCTTTTTGAAGTCTCTCTTCTTTTTCTGCTAATAGTTTCTCTTGTTGAATCGTTACTGTATTTTTCAATTTTAATTTACTCATCAGGGTTTTCAAATCTCCTTGTAACTTCTTGATAATTTCATTAGCCTATTAAAAAAAAGTTTTCAAAATAAGCAACATCTGAAAACACAGATGACATAAAGCCAATGGCACATTCAAACAAACCTTAAGAAGTTCAGCTGACAGCGACTTAATTGTTGTCTCCAGCTTTTCAATATGACTTCGTTTTTTTTCTGTACTCTCTTCCAGTATCACCTAACAAAAGAATTTTAAATATTTTATAACAATACATGTATGGAATAGACACTACTTGCGATTTAAGTAGAACCTCAGCAATTCTTTCACAACTGATCCTTACAAGAAATGCAGTCCTTGCTTTTCAGTTAGATTACATAAATTACATCAATTCAGCCGCTTTTGCGGTACGTGCCACTACCTTTACCTGAGTAGCACAGAACATTGCAGCAGGACTACCTGCACCAAAATGAATCCAGTACATTTTTGATGCCATCATTCAGCATCTTTAACTGCATTTGAAAGCCTCCTTGCTGCATTAATAAAATCTAAGCATCCATTCACCTTTAGAGACTTCAATTAACAAGGTTCTACAGAGCTTTGATAATAATGATTCTGAAACTTGAGGGAACCTTTTGTTCTTGTGTGGCGTCCAGTACTTCTTTTGTTCTAACAACCAGCTGATCCTTATCTTTGATCTCTTGCTCCAGAACAGCAACCCGTGTCTGCAACTGATTGATGAGTTTCTCTTTCTCATGACACTCAGCATCCAGAGTGGTGTTCTCCCGACGCAGTGACAGCACCTCCTGCTTTGCTCTTTGACATTCCTAGAATGTTGGGAAAGAATTTTTTTAATTTTTGAAAACAAAACCAAACAAGAACAACAACAGAAACCTATAATGCTAACTTATAGAGAGACATATAAATTATACTAGGCATAATGTGGAATGAAGAAGAGTCAAACAATGTGCTATGTTTTCTATTACAGGCATAGGCAGGCAGCCTTACTGCTCTAAAAACAGTCAGCTTGGTTAGGGAAATTAGTAAGCCATACATCTTCAACTCCAGAAAGCTTTGCTTTCAGTTCTCTGACTGTGGAGTCTCCTTTGTATCTCCTCTCCGTTAGATCTTTATTGATGACCTCGAGTTCCGAGACTCTATTCTGCAACTGCTGAACACTTTTCTGATGCAAGCTTTCCAATTCCTTTTTCTGTTGTTCGTGCTGTTGTTGGTACTGAGCTTGTGCCTATAATGAGAAGCAAAACAAGTGGTCATTCAATGATTAAGCTCAAACACAAGAATACTGTTAATTCTTCTCTGCTGTCATACCTGGAGAGCTCTTTCCTTTTCATTTGTCAGCTCTTGCGTGTGCTTGCTTGTTAGAGCTGCAGTGTACGAGGTCCACTCGTTCTTCAGTTTGTCTAGTTCTCGGCTCTTCTCTGACAAGCTCTGTGGAAGTTTGACAGCCATACAGGGTTTTAGAAAATGTAACATTTCACCAGGCACTGAATGATTCTTTCCTGTTACTTCTTAAAAGTCTGCATTTCAGCAGGAGGTGCAGAGTATCTGTTCATTATAGGAACAGGAAAGTAAGGTATTGAAAAGCTCAACAGCAGCTTTTTGGCCTTATGTGAATAAAAGAATTTTCATTTCCAATTGCATTTTCTTTCAACTTGAAAGAGTGAAAAAAACAGTCTGCTGATGTTCTCTAGCATCACACAATCTAATAGCTCCAATTGCATAGAAACTGCAAAGATGAGGTAAATAATTATTCCATTCCAAAAAAAAACCAAAAAAAAAAACCCCTCCACAATAGGAGTTTTAATGGATTTTTTTTTTTTTTCTGTTTCATGATGGTCAAAAAAGCTACCTTGATATTTCTGGAATTTGATCCATAGCTATCACCATCCCCTCAGAGCACAAACACGAAGTCACTACCGAGCTGACTATAACAAACAAAAAGTAGAGCACTGTAACCTCCAAGATTTCTGATTTGTTTATCAGTTTCACAATTTTTGCAAATCAAGGATTTCCAACCAATCACAGAATACGTAGAAGGTTCACAATGAACGTTACCTGTTGAGTGTAGCTCAGCTGCCGGGTAAAATCCTCTTCAGTTTTTCTAAGCTTTTCTTCCAACATCATTTTGTCTTCCTGTGTACAAATTGATATCAAGACAAATCCTTAGCTCCCAAAATACCGTATCTAGCTTCCATTTTATCATCATACCCTAAGCAGCTGCATATGCATTGCATTTGTGGAAAAATCACCTTATTTAATAACTCCATATTGAATATCGTCTGCACATTTAAAGGAAAAAGGCATGAGCTTAAGGGAAAAATCCCTTATTAGTCTTCTCCTCAAGTCTGTAAGGGAACAGGATCTTATCATGAAGACTTGTTTACAACGGAGTTCCCTTAGTAAGAGATAACTGAAATACTGTAAATTTATTTTGTTAAAATGCTTATAGCTACCTAATAAGCTATGACAGCACAATATTAATTTTGCATTAATTAAAACTTAGCATGCTACCGACTGCATCAACATCACCACTTCAATTTGCTATCTAGAGCTCCTAGCCTTCTGAAGTCCGTACCGTCACAGCACTACACACACACGTGACTTCCTACGCTCAGCTGCAGAAGGAACAGACAGCTTTCAGCACGTTCCCTTTGCAGCTGATCAGGCAGTCAGCACAAGGCTGCAAAGCACCAAACGCTGAAGCACGCAACAACTGCACGATACACACACGGCGTAGGTGGAACACCTGATGCTCTGCCAGTTAAAATTGTAGCACTTGGTTGAGTGCATACCTATGATTTTCATTGTTAGGGTGAAATTAACAATTTAATTTTATAACAGCCACCCAAACAATTGCACGCAACGACATACATGAACTAAAGTAAAAAACCAAACCAAATGACAATTCTGTGCATACTTCTGAAGCACTAAGACTGAAAAAACATGCCTCAGTACACACAGCGTCGAGGCCTAGTTGCAGCCCTGACAAATCCTCACTTTACCTTAAGGCACTTCAAACAGCTGGCCAAGAATTTCTTTATTTCTGTGTCATTTCCTGGTAGGAATTTTAGAGAGAGATGGGTAAGATGTTTGAAAGGGTTGGTCTCCACCACATTTAAAGAGACAGGTGTGTGATCTAGAACAGATGCTGTAGAAACTATCTGCAGCAAAAACCTAGGGGAAAACAACAATAAAGCAACAGTTAACATCTTTTACTGAAACTGCCTGTAGATCCTACAAGTCTTTTTTTCGAATAGAAAACGTTTTTATACACACAATAAAAGGCTGTCAAGTGTTTGTTTTAAAAAGAACCATGAAATTCAATTCCTACGCTGTAGTTGATACTACAAAGAATTATCAACTACAGTGCTTGCACTTTTTATCAAATGTAAAATTTTCAGAAGCCCATCTTAGAGTCCAAAACCAGGTCAGGCATTGGTGACCAAACGTCAAGGGAAAACAGATCCCTGAATTCCAGGGATCCCACCGCCGAGTTACGTTCACAGCACATGCTCCAGGAGCCAGCCCTAACTACCAGAACTGGGTACTTGGCACAGCGCTTCCTCAGCATCAGAACACACAAAGCTGCATATGGAAAGGTCCTTACAGGGAAGAGATCTCAGGTCTGCCCCCTCCCACATTTATATCTGAACACTGAAATGAAAGCAAGAGAAAAATCCTTGTCACAACACCTTATTACTCCATCTTCCCCTGTGAAAGAGAATGATTTATTTACACTTCAGTCCATTACGCTCAGATTAGCTCTCTAGCACAGTTCCAAACACACACGCCAGTGCTGTCCCTGCAGATCCACCTGCTTGCTGAAGTGTGCCAGCTTCTGCTCAGACAGGGAGACTTTCATTAGGCAGCAATACCACTGCTCAGACCTCCTAACGTGTAGGCTCTGTCAGCAACAACCTCCAGCTGAGTGCCCAGGGAACGGTTAGATCATCCCTGTTCTACTGGCTCAGTCTAGCTGACAAATATTTTATAAACTCAAAACACATGCACAGAGTAACTTGGTACTCTCTTATTACCCACCTTGGGATATCCTTGTCCTGTTCGTGAATACATTGTTGAAGCAGATCTATGAACTTCTGTGGGAAAGCAGAGAAGTCTACCAAGAGACCCTGCTGAGACTTTAAACTATATGAACAGATGGGGAAAAAATATTAACGTTATATGGAAATGTAATTTACGTCCTAAAAAAATATTTTGTTTGCACATGTAGAAAGAACCATGCAAGCATGCTGTTTTCAGCCCTGACCACAGAAGAAATGTGATCACGTCCTGAATAATAATCACCAGAGGATATTTTTTAACTTCAAGAATTCTTGAAGATGTGCTGAACTAAGGAAAAAAGTTATCAGGGCAGAACAAGTGTGCTCCTTCAGGTACAAGTCCTCCCTACGCACAGCGTGGGGAGGACAGGCACACAGGGCATCCAAGGACAACGCTTCCCCGCTGAGGGGAGACTCAGACAGCACCTGCCCGCTTGCTCGTTTAGTTGCGCACTTTCACCATAGATGCGGTGAACTCAAAGAACTGCAGGAGTGTATGCAGAAGCCATAGCTTGTGTAATGACTGTACGATGAAACACTTAACTCCGCACATCTGTGTCACAAATACTATTTTACTTTGAGCCTCACACTGATCATGCACATATATTTTACTAAAAAGGGAAAAAAAAACCTCCACTGTTTGTGCCTGGTGCCCGATTACAATGGGAAAAAAAAAATGCCCCCAAGACAAAGCCTCAGGTCTGTAAATCTATGCTTATACAAACATACTTTCCTCTTTGAGTTAGTTCTTAAAATAGTTTGCAAACATACAACAATCTCTAAGAAGCAGTTATGGCAAACAGAAGGCGCAGGGAGTGAGATGCAGTGCCGTAGTGCAGCCATGCAGGGCGCGATGCCGGGGCTGTGCTGCACGCGCAGCGCCCCGAGCCGCCCCCTCCCCTGCAGCTCGCTGCTCCACCGGGCGCTGACAGAGAGCACCACTGCCCGAACGCCGGCAGCAAGCTGCAAGGGAGACGTGCTAGAACCCAAATCCTAAGATGAATCTTTATATGCCTGAAATATTATTTCATTCTTTACTAACATTTCTAAACATTCGCAACATTACAACTTCACTTACCTTTGAAAATCTTCCTCAGATATGACAAGGTTGTAAAGGAAAAAAGGATCGGCATCATCGGTCAGTCGGACAGCTAAGTCCTGACAAGAAAGACACTTCAATATGATTTTAAAACACCTTACGCCACTCCGCAGGACTGTTTAAGCATTGTATACCAGTACTGTGAACAGCCTACTTAATATTTTTACTTTTTAACCAAAAGCAAGGTAAGAATTGTGGCAACTAATTTAGGCGGGAGAAAGCATTAACATTTAATGCGATCTCTATTTTTAAACATTACAGTGGAAAAAAGACAGGAAAACTATTTCTCAAAAAAAAAAAAAAAAGTAAAAATCATTTAACTTTCAGTAGCAAAGATTTCAAAATTCAATGCATCCTCATTATTTTACGTAAAAAAAATTATTTGCTGTCTCTCCGCCATCGCTAGGTAGTGCACAGATCCCACTCGTGAGCGAGCAGCCTGCTGCAGCGGGGGACAAACACTTTGCTCCCGTAACTGCAGGACTTCCAGGTCACACTGCTGCCAGCAGGCAGGGAAGCTCTTCTGAACAGCCTGTGTGTTTGAATGCAGAACCTGGCAAAGCAAACATGAAATTGATACTGCTAAAACCTAGTAAGCTCGTCAGGAAAATTATGCTGCTTAGCTTTCAAAAACAAACTGATTTGTTCACTGGAAATCTACGCTGTGATTTGGAAAATCTGCCTTCTCTGCGGATGCTGACCTTTCCTTGCAGGGCTGGGGCTACAAGAAGCACTGGGCACGTTACCCAGTACCCGCTGGGTGCTCAAACCCACGTGAAGAACTTAATATTCCCTTACAGGGAGAACAGCAAATAGAGCACTGAGCGGCTCGCCCAGCGTGACTGCAGCGTGAGCACAGCTCACGTACACGCACAGAACTGAAACGCGTTCCGGGGGTTCAGGTACTGCCGCCAACAGCACAGCTCTCAGCTGGCACCACCAGGGCTGCGGCTCACACCAGCTGGCTGCACAACCACCCACACCAGCAAGCTGGGCAGGCTGCTGAGCAGGACAGGAACGCCTGCTTGGCGTCATGTCCCATGAACTGATGCGAGCACAGCGCGTTATCTTTGCAGACTGATCGCTGATGCGCACAACTGCATTTCAAGGCTCCTGCTTTTACAGACTGAGATGTGGTACATAGTTGTGGACTGACCGCTCCTTCACACAACGTCACCATTGCTGCAGTTAGCAGGATCTTTACAAAAACAGTAATAGATCTATGTCATCCATTACACATCAATCTTTCTTCACTAACTCTACCACCGACTAATGACATCATGGTAGGCAGGAATAAAATTTAAGTGACAAATCAGACATAAAACAGATTTTATAATCTCCAACAGTAATCTTATTGCTATTTTCCTAAGAAAGATTTTTTTCCTGCAAATTCAGTACGTTCTGTGTTTCCTCCCCCTCCCGGCACTCAGGGACAGCAGCACACAGCGACACAAGGTCGAGTGCCACCGCCGCACACAGCTGCCATTCTCCTTAGCTCTGATGAGCACTCTGCAGGGGCTGCTGGTGCTCCACATTCTTAAGAGCCAAAGTGATTTAAAACAAGAATGCTCTTAAGCTCTAACACAAGCTCCTCTTCAAATACTTCTCAAGTTTACTAAGATCCATGCAAAGCAAAACTGAACATACATACCAAAAGAACATACAAAACGTACATACCAAAATCCTATTCTGCTTTTCCTTTCGCTGCTTGTCCCATTATATAGTGAGATACAGACAAAACAAGGAGTAACACAAATACAGCCCGACACAAACCTTTCTATGAACGGGATTAGAAATGGACAGTAGCTCAATATTCACTCGAACATTTAGTCTCCTGTGTACAAAAAGATGCAACTTATTAAAAAAAATTAAGAAAACATTCTTCAGCACCCGTGTTCACAGTGACATTACAGGAATCGGAAGACACTGAGGAACAAGAGTGCAGCAGGACTGCCAGGAGAGCTCGGTGGGTGACAGCTGAGGCACCCGGCGGTGCCACCACCTCGGTCACGGCTGCAGCTCCTTCGTCACCTCCGAGCTTTCTGTTTGTTTTTGTTGCTGATTATCCACCCAACCTTAAACAGCAAGGTACAGCCTTTGAAGCTTTGTCCCAAATCAGCAACTGTAGAAAATTCTGCTGACGTTTATTAACGGCCAGCGAGGCTCTGACAGCCCCAGAAGCACCGCTCCTCCGCTCTCCCCCAGCTCCCGCAGAGCAGCCCGAGGTCACCGCGTTACCACAGACAGCCGCAGCCGCCCTGTGCTCCCTGGCAGAGCTGCCCACATCCTCACTCACTCAGTCGAGCGCGAACAACACCTGTATCACCGAAATCCTCCACAATTACACGCACACCTCAAGGTTGCACGTTAGGCCGCCGTTAGGCTGCGCACTGCCGGGCGCCCCGACGGGAGCCGAGGAGAGCCCCGAGGAGAGCCCCGAGGAGAGCCCCGAGGAGAGCCCCGAGGAGAGCCCCGGGACGCGGCGCCCCGCGCAGCCGCACCAAGGGCACAGAGGGGCTCACCCCGGGCAACACGGCACCGGGCCCGCCCGAGCCCAGCGGCAGCGCCGAGAGCCGGAGCGCTCCCGGAGGCCGCGGTCCGGCGGGAGGAGGCGGGGCCGCCCGCGGCGGCACCGGGCAACAGCGGCGCCCTGGAGACGCGCCCCAACAGCGGCCCGGCCCGAACCGCCGCGATTCCCCCTCACGCATTCCTACAAACGTTTTTTTCTCCACTCCCCTCCCCCGCCCCCTGAGGGGCTCGCAAGAGTCCCCCGGCTGCTCCTAGCCCTAGTCCTGCCGCCGCCCCCCCGTTCTCACAGAGCTCCCACAAGCGGCCCCACAGCAGCACCGCCGGGACACGGAGAGAGGAGCCTTTCTCCCAGAAGGGACGATGCAGCTCCCACACAGCTGGCGAAGAGACCGAGTCAGAGCCTGCCTCACCTCTCCTCGCAGCCCGGGCCCCGCAGCTGCACGCACACCGCCCGGTTGAAGAGCCCTTCCGCCGCCATCTTGCACTTCGAGTTTGGCGCTCGGCGCCCGCGGAGGAGGGGCCACAAAATGGCGCCCGCCAGCGGCGCAGGGGGTGCCGGGACGGCGATGGCGGAGCTGCAGGAGGGTGGCGGTCCCCCAGCTCCGGTGCCGGGGCGCTGCGCCCACTTCGTAGCGAGGAAGCGGCGCTTCTGCAGGATGATCCCGGCTCCCGGGAAACGCTTCTGCGGGGAGCACGGGCAGCAGGAGGTACCGCGCCGCGGTGGCCGCGAGGGGTGGGCCCCGGGGGGAACGCTGGCTGCGTGCTGAGGTGCTGTTAAAACTTTCTTTTGTAACTAGAAAGAAAGCGACAGAAAAAGAATTCCGTGCCCTCTTGATCCAAAACAGTAAGTGTATGCAAAATGCTTTCCTTTTTTCTTTAAATCAGAATTTTCTCTGTAATGCTGTTACTTCCTTTTCTGTTTGAATTCTAGTACCGTATACGAAGACCAACTGCAAAAGCACTTAAAAAAATGTAATTCGAGAGAGAAGCCGAAGCCAGTAAGTACAGCGTGAGTTCCGCGCTGCGTGTCTCGGCTGTGCGGCCCCGTGGCGGCGGCTCCGCGCAGAAACCCCGCGGTGCGAGGAGAACCCTGCGGTGCCGGAGCTGCAGGAAGCACAGCTCCTGCCCCTCCATCTGCAGGGGGATTCACGCTCTGTGCTCCCTGCCCCCTCTGTCCCCTTTCGCTGTCGTTTGGTATAAGTTTTCAGAAACGTTCTCTAAGAACAGTCGCTCACAATGCCACCAAACCATTCATTTTGCCCTGAAAAGCAAAACTAGGAGGGAGCCTAGCCAGCTGCCGGCTTTGCTCAAGTCAGCAGTGAGTTAAGGAAAGCAAGGCTGAGCTGCAGGCAGTGCTGAAGGAGGGAGCGGGGCATGGGTTTCAGCAGCTGTTCCTAGAAGACATCAAGTTCTTTATCCTCTACTTTTCTGCCTTATCACTGCTGCAGGCTTAAAGTTGTCATTGTTACCACTCTAGAAAGCATTAGCAGCTGAATTCTTACCAACACGTTTAATTCTGTCAAAGTGTGCTAAGAACAGTAACTTCTGCTGGGGATTCAGAATCAGACTTTAGGAAAAAAATTATTTCTTTGGAATCTTATCTTTCACAGTGGATTCTTATTGCTATGTACATTTTGATAGAAACACTGAAGAACTTCTTGCTTTGTGGTAATAGACAGAATCAGATTGGTCGTCTTTTGCTTTTTAAAGGTCTACTTTGTTCAAGATATTAATGCAGGTTTGAAAGATGTAGCAGAAGTACCAGAAAAACAAGTGAGTACACTTATTTGTTCTAAAGCTTTTATCCTACGTAACATTGTATTTATGATACCAGTAAAGAACTAGCAAAAATAAAATGTCTTGCATTTGTACTTTCTTTCTTAAAAAGGTAACAATCTCTTCCCTATCCAAAGAAGAGCTAGAGAACTTAATTATCAAGTTGAAAAAAGCAAGTAATGGTGAGCACCCTTCATACTGAAAATAATGCATTTGGAATTGATTAAATATTTCCCTGATATTTTTGTTGTTAAGTATTTGTAAAAAGGTGAAACACATCTGAAACTTATTCAAAGTGATTAAGATTTAGGCAATCCTCTAATAGCTGAATGTTACTCAGCAGAATAAACTGAGGTGAGAGAACAATAAAACACTGATCTTCTCTCCACATAGCTGATCTCCCTCCCTTCTGTTTTTTTTTTTTTTGTTTTTCATTTAAATGTCACTACAGATAACAATATACTTCTGTTATAAAAATACAATGATAGACTTAAGCTTCCAACAGACTATTTTGTAAGTGCCACAAATTGAGCTCATATCTAAACATTTTAACGTACGTGTTACAAAACCAGAAACACTTGGAACATATGCTGAAAAGTTTTGCATTTGCATGCAGGTCTAGAACTTGATCTTGAAGAACAAATACTGTCTCACCAGGCTTTACAGGAAGCCTTAAATGACCCAAAGAATGGGGAATCTGCTTTCAAGCACTTGAAACAACAGGTATGGTCACTGCTTTACTAATAATAGCTATAGATGTCTTTAAAAGGGTGGAATTCTCCAGCTGTGAGTTCCACTGACAGCATGTGCATCATATTAGTTACTTCATATAGAGGAAATCTGATGCTTTATATGCCGTGCTTTTCAAATACTAGCATATATATGCAAAGCCTAAGAATAGCTGCTTAATAGCTGCTTTGCTGAGTGTTAGTAACAAGTTATTAGGATCCTGAACTAAAGTACAGTGTGAGGTTCTTCTGAGTTTTCATTTATATTTTCTTATTTTATATTGACTTATAATAAATTTGAGCTACTGAGTGGCATTCTATGGGTAGAGTAATGCTGCTTAGCCAGAATTTATAATCCTTTTCCTGTATACACATGAGATTCCTTCCCTAATCTGTCACGCAAGGGAGGACTTGAAAACATTTTCTGCAATTTGGTGGAAGAATTATTTTCCATCAGGCATGGCCATGTATTTACTTGGTTCATAAATAATCTCCTTATGTTTGTAGGCTTCTATTTTAGGTAACATGGAAAAATTACATTTGCTTGGTCCAGGAAGATGTTTTGTTGAGTTTGGAGCTGGGCGAGGAAAGCTGTCTCATTGGGTTGACGTTGCCTTACAGGATGTTGAAAATATTCAGTTTTTGCTTGTGGAAAGGGCAACTACAAGATTTAAGGTAAAAGAGGATATTGCTACATTAGCAGAGTATAATTTTTAAACTGTCATTGAAGAGCTGTTAGCATTTGTTTTTTTATTTTTGAAAATAAAAAAAAAAAATTGAAATACTTAGAATTTTAGAAATGTGATTGCCTGTGTTCTGTACTTTGCCAAAAGTACATTTATTAGAATAAAAATCTTGGTGGCGTAATGTTAGAAATTGACTTGAGAGGTAAACAGGCACTAAGAGCTGCAGCAAAGCCATAATTATTAATAGACAGCCCTATTTAATTATCCTGTTATATTTACACAGGTGGATGGAAAACATAAAAAGAGAGATTCTATATTTGAAAGGCTTCAAGTTGATATTCAACATTTATGTTTAAGTAAGTTATTTCTCGACTTCCATACTTCTGAAATTGAGGCTTAATTTTAGAATTGAGTACTGGATATCAAGTCAATTTGTAGTGTGCTTACATTGAATCTGGTTTTGAAAATTGTTTTCAGTGGTTACTTGAACACATTAATGGTGTGTGTATACGTGTAAAGTAACAAATTATTAAGTAGGAATTTAAAATTTTTTTGCATTTTATATGTTTATAGGACATCATTACAAGTGAAAAACACCAAAACAAATAATACTTTAAGGTTTTTTAGAAGTTGCAAGTTTATGCACCTTAGTTTTAGATGTGCATAAAGAAGCAGATTGCGTATATCACTGCTGTGATATGGAAATCAATGCTGCAGAGTATGTGGGAACAGCCGTCTTGAGGAGATGCATTAATGTCAAGCTTACATTTCATATTCAGGGTTGAAAGGCTGGAATGGTTAAATGGATAAATTTATCTTTGCATAAATGCAAAATCCTGTATTTCTGATACTGCATTTTAATAAAAAGTAGTTAAATTACTGTTTAACTGGGGCTAATCTCTGGGTAACAGATAACTCTGGAGTTCTCTGGTAAGCATTTTACTGCTATATATTACTGCTGCTCAGAAACAAAACCATGTTGCTTCATAACAGCATTAAAATATATTCCCTGCCTTTGGACAGGGTTGAGTTGTTTAAGAAGAATGATACACTTCTCAGACACAGCGTCTGCTTCTCCTCAGTTTAGAAAAAAAATCAGTAGCTTATAACTGTATGTACAGACCACTGTATTTTTAGTAGTGGTAAACATTTGCTTTTGTGTTAAGTGTACTGAAATTGTACTATCCAGGAAAAGTATTGTGCCAACTACAGTAATATAGGTTGTTGTGTTTTGTTCTGTTCATTTTTCAGATAAGGTACCTATTCTAGAGAAGAAAAAGCTACCAGTGGTAGGAATTGGGAAGCATTTGTGTGGTGCTGCCACAGGTATGCACTATATACATGCTAACTGCAGGACATAAGGATATTAAGCCTTACTTTCTGAAGGGAATGATCTTCCAAGGGGTTCTTATGCTTTTCTTTCCCTTTTAAGTCCTTGTTTGGTGAATGTAGAAATTCTGTTCTAAATATCTGCTAACTGCAGTAGAACAGAAAACGGGTAACAGTAGAGACAAGTTCTACTTTACACAGAAGTAAGACCTTTCCAGTTCATTACAGAGTAGAACAAAGAATAGCATAAGGCATGGGTCATGTATTTGTCAGCTGTTGGAGGTATCTTTTTAAGCTGTCACCTCTAAAATGCTTTTCTTTCTAAACTTATATTGGCTCTGTCTGAAAACATATCCCAAGCAAACAATAAGAACAACTTTTTCCTGTCCTGATCATGAAAATTACACTATTACACTTTTCCTATTGTTACGTGCAACTAAGATGAGAAAGACATCTCATGTATGATGCTTATTTAAGTATTGTTATAAAGAAGACACAGTTAAACATATAAGAAGTATATGTATTACTAAGAAGTATACATACATAGACATTAAGAAGCATATATATTAAATAAAATGTGTCCTAGATGTCAGACTTGTAGAGCAAATACTTGCATGCTTTGCAGGGAGGAGATGCAAGGTGTTCATCGATGTTGTTTTTTTTCCTCCCCAGATCTTGCTTTGAGATGTTTGGTAGAAAGTTATGCAGCTTGCTGTAATGAAGAAAATGAAGAGCCTGCACCAAAACGTCCTAAGAATGACAAAACAGAAGGGTCTTCTAGCAGTTCAACTGACAATGAAAGGAACAAAGCAGACTTTAAGCCTGTAGCTGGAATTGTTATTGCGCTGTGTTGCCATCACAAATGTGACTGGACACATTACGTAGGCAGAGAGTTCTTTAGATCAGTAGGACTTGGACCAGTGGAATTTCATTATTTTCAGAGAATGAGTAGCTGGGCCACTTGCGGCATGCGAGAAACCATAACCAAAGCCTCTACAAGTGAAGAAAGTGAAGATCACACTAACAACACAGAAGAACATGACCACGCATACAGAAAAACAGAGAGTAGTTCTGACACTCTACAAGGGTACGTGATTTTTTTTTTTTGTAGCATACATGATTTTGCTTTTTTTTGCCAGAGTATGTATAATGGAACATGAAATTACTTTGGGTCCTCAAAATAACTAATTTTATTTAAGTATTATAGTTACTCACTTAATGGAAATATTCTACTTTAAAAATACAGTTTTCAGGGACATAAATATTTAGAGATGCTTGCTTAAGATGGTGTTATAGTGATTTCAGTAGTCTTTCTAAGCTTAACTGCTAAAGTTACTTAACAAAATCATTCCCCTAATGCATGCTGTTTGTTTCTTTTTCCCCCTCTGTGAAACTAGGCTCCTTACTGTTGAAGAGCGAAAGGAGATAGGTTCCCTGTGTAAACTGCTGATTGACCATGGACGGATCAAGTATTTACAGCAACGAGGATACAAGGCTGCACTACAGTATTACACAGAGTCTGCTGTGTCCTTGGAGAAGGTCCTGTTGACAGCAGTCCCAGAGACAACTATGTGACAGGATATAGATTTGGGCTTGGTAGAAAAAACTATAGTATCTATATGGATTGCTTAAAAAGCAGATTCAGTGCTTACAGAAAAGCAGTTTTAGTCTTTCCTTTACTTAGGAAAAGATTTTATATTTCCCGGTTCCACTGGAAATTACAAATATGCAAACCAGTTCTCATTACTAAAAAAATCCCTAAGAATATTTGAAACCAGCTGGAAGCCTCATTGTTAGGAAGAAGTATCTTTGATATTTTCTTCTACTCACAGTTAGCTTCCTTCATCATCAACATGTACGATTGGAGAAGAATCAGGAGTGTAACATTCCAAATTTCCTGAAAGACAATGGGTTAACGGAAGAGAAATTAACATACTTAATTCGTTTCCAGTTGGAAGTTCAGGATAGCTTTGTTTTTCCTCTTAAATTATTTAAGTATGCCTTGGTACTTACTTCATTGGCTCTAGGAAAATTCATTAAGAAATAAAACTTATTTTTAAACCAGTTGTTTTGATGTATTTCTGTTAATTTGAATACTCATTCATAAAACATTGACAAGAATGCTAGCTTAATAATGCTAGCTTAATGCTCTAAAGAGCATTTTTAAGCCTTCACGACATACAGAATGGAGGATCAAAGAGAATGTTTTTAAATTTTTAATGAATGAAATTCTCTACAAGTAACAACTGCCACGGGCACATCTG
Source organism: Penelope pileata (assembly GCA_013396635.1). NCBI lineage: Eukaryota > Metazoa > Chordata > Aves > Galliformes > Cracidae > Penelope > Penelope pileata. The sequence goes on from WBMW01005602.1 coordinate 55,755, forward strand.
TTTAGAAGTGCTTATTCTAGTCTTTTACTGAAACCTTTAAGCATGAAGAGAAAATTAATCTGTTACCTTAAAGATTACCAGCAGCAGGTTTTTTTTGGTTGGTTGTTTTTTTTTTTTTATATAGCAATTTAGAATTGGGATGAAATTGTGGGGGTGGTTTGTTTAGGTGACAGGATTTTCGGCAGGGAGAAACAAAATTGGACATCAGAGAGTAGTTACGAGAAACATGTTTATCAGGTGTTCATACTTCGTTGCTAAACAATGTTGCACATTGGAAACAAGTATCTCTCCTTACATCCTGCTTTAGCAGTCTCCATCTGGACAACATCCAAAAATAGGAAAAGTTGGGCTTGGTAGGACAAAATGCCAGAAGACTCATACTGTCTAGCTGCCTTAATTGCAAATACAACAGCATCAGTACATTCCTGCTAGAACACATGCATTTCTTGAGAAGATGTATTGTATCAGCTTCTGATAAATACAACCCTGTCTTTGGTAAAATTCTGCTTGCAGACTTTGGAAAATTTTATTCCAGGTTTTTCATGTGTCATTTGTATATGTTCTCTAGTTTTCTTTTATCCAGTTTACCCTTCCTTTTGTCACTTTATTCCAGAGGGACTGGAGTTAATAAAAAAGATGTACCTGTTTTCTTCAGTGATTCCTGAATATACATGTGCATGAATTCAATGCCAAACATTTCCCGTTGCTCCTCTTCTTCTGTATTCTCACATGGAGGGAGTGTTACCTCTAGCTCCAGTGGGTTGTCTCTGAAGTTGACAAATCTGACAGGTTGTTGGAAAAGGTTATGCTTGCACTAGGTTTTGGCCAGAGAGAACAACTTTTGAAACAAAGATTTATCAAATACTCGAAGCAAGAGAAACGAAATTTAAGGGTATTTTTCCAGAAGCTATCTTAAGAGTTTCAAATGGAAACCATTAACGTATTAGCAGAATTAGTTAACTAAGTGAACAAGATTTCTTATAATGTGAGAAAAAAATATTGCAGTTCTCATCATTTTGTCTTCTGGGTTTCACTCTGTGGTCACCCTCATCTAGCTTCCACAGATGAGAATGAGGGTGCAAATTCTGGTGTTCTCCTAACTTTGTAAGGAAATAATAGCCCACCCAGTGTCCCTCTGTTCTCAGTCCACCCCCCTCAGCTGTTCCACATGTACTAAGGCCTGACTATTCCCGATGCTTACCTTAGGGTAATGCTACTGTGTGCCCAGGATATTTTAGCTGCTGTAGGAAAGAGGCCAATTAAGCCCAATAAAACAGACACTTCCCTACTTTATGAGAATATCTCTGGATCCTTTCCCCCCAGCCCCATGACGTTCTACAATAGCTACCATTACCCAGGGACAACTGAGTATAGGCAGATAAAGCCTACAGCTCTCCCTTCACAAATTAAAGATTATACAAGCTTACCTGACCCTGACAAGCAAAAAAGTATTACAGTCTGCAGTTACCTTTGGGACTGTAACTATCATAGCTTACGTTCTTTAACAACTTATGTTCTTTAAAAGCTTCCTTGACCAGATGCTCAAATATATTGTGAATCTGTGTAATTATGCTGTACAACTGTGGACATCCCTTTTCTAATTCCTTAGCATCACTATATGATACACAACTCAAGGGAGGCTTTAAAACTTATGATATTTTTATTTATATTTCTGTTGCTTTTTCTTACCTCAGATTTGCCATGTGCTTCATACAAGCAGGAATATCCTTAAGTCTGTTGTTACTAAGAACGAGAGTACTAAGATTTTTCAAATTAACAATGGTTTCTGGCAAAGAGTTTATTTCATTCCTTTGGAGCCACAGAGTATGGAGATTTTCCATTCTGTAAAAGTAGGTATTTGCTCAATCAGCCAAGATTTAGAAAATTTGTATTAACAATTGGTAAAATTAATTTTCTAAATTGATTTTTAACAGCCACATACAGGACTCACACAAAGAATACTAAAGTTCTCCAAGAGAACCTCATATCCAAGATATCTAAACTTGAAAATTTCATGGGCAAGAAACATTTACCTTGATAACTGATTGTGAATTTGTTATTTGTTTATCAAATGGACTACTCCAACTTATCAAAAATACATTAAGGCTGATAAATCTTAAGTTTGTTGTGAGGTTAATATTTAAATAGTTCTTTGAAACAGGATTCAACCAGTAAAATTTCTACGCAGCGGAGTACAGACTATGATGTGAGCTTTGAGCTGTATTTACCTGTCAATTGCATCAGGAAGCTCCTGGAGTTGATTTCCCCCCATATCTAACCATTCCAGATTTGGCATGTTGAGAAGAGCTGAAGGGATGGTAGTGAACTGATTCATGCACAAATCTATGTGTGAAAGCTTCTTTAAACCACTGAGCTGAAATGAAAGAGATGTAATGTAAGTTTGTATAGACGTTCCATTACAGTAGTAATGCAATCATGTTGACAGAAGAAAAAAAAAACATTAAAACACATTTTGGAGTTTGTAAACACAGAATGATTTCTGAGTTATGTTAGCTGAATTTCAATGCACGATGTACAATTACAGTACTTAGCTGGAAAGCAGGTGGGTAGGTTTGAAACTGTTCAGGCAGTTAAACTTTATCTCCTACCTAGTGGTGAGCGCCCTAACTGCTGAGAAGGTGAATGTTGTGACTACAATCCAAATATACCCCAAACATTAAGAAAAGGATTTTGAAGACATCAGCCAGAGCTGTTTAAAAGATGTGTAGATGCGGTGCTTACAGATGTGTTTTAGCAGTAGACTTGGCAATGGCTAGGTTAATGGTTGGACTTCATGATCTTAGAGGTCTTTTCCAACTTAAATGATTCTGTAATTCTATTCTATTATCAGTGTCCTTAGTATTTCATACTCAGCTGGTGCTTCTCCATGCCTGTTTTTCATTAATCAAATATTTAGATTCTTGTTCACATTGCATGGACTGTATTTTGGAGTGAACCTAGATACTTTCAGTGTTGTGAAGTCTATTAGTATGGCAAGAAATTCAAAAATGAAACATAGCCTCACTGAATGCTGCAATACTTAGGTCATTTGGTGAATCATGCCTTCAAATGCTTTTTATAATGTTCAGGCAATGCAAAGATGTTTGACTGCAAATCTGATCCAACTGTCTAAACATGGAGTACTATGCATACACATATAACCAAGCTAAATTCTAGCTATATAGCTCAGGTGTTCACATCACCACGATCTCAAGAATGAACTACGTACTATTACTTACTATGAGCTGTTACTTTAAAAGCTATTGATCTATGTTACATCATATAACTCGTATCCACGTAGATTTAGTAAATTCTGGATTCTGATTGTGTATGCTTTTATTTTAAGATTTGTTGGGTATTGTTTGGACTCAATTTTGCAATGCTAGCTATTACCACTACTGGGTTTTTTAACACATTAGAACAAGTAAATATGGTTACATACTTGGCATCTCCGCATCTAAGAGACTAATACTTGGAGATGCAGGTCTCTCTCACATATAGATCAGACCAAATTAAAATTCAACAGTAGTTGACTGGTTTTATACACTTTCAATTGCTATCTTCTCAGAACAAAATTAATTCAACTTTTTGCGCACAGGCAGTTGTCTAAGCCCTTTTCATAGCTAGCAGTCTGGGTAAAGATGCTTTAATTATACGGTGGCAAATGGTATGAATTTGTACTCAGCCTTAAAAGGGAACTCCCTCTGTGCTAAGGTGTCAGATCCACAGTGGGATAAATCAGTGAAAATCTTCAGCCTAAACAAATTAACATCAAGTGTATCACCGTCCTATATGCTCCTCCAAATCATTTAGCTGGACAACAATTAGCTCTTGCAACTACTCAGGTATGTTTGCCCTTCTCATGTGATTTAGTTGGATTAGTCATATGAATACTGTTTACATGTGTTCCTATGGAGTAGCTATGAAATTAGAATACCAAAGCAACTCTGAAAACAGAGGGCAACTTTTAATGAGAATTGGCTTTGAATAAATTCAAAATATAAATAAATACTAAATAAATAAATAAATCAGAATAGTCAAAACCTGTGGAGGAAGATCACAGATACTCCTGTTGACAGCCAGTTCCAACCTTTCCAGACTGATGCAATTACCTATTTCCTTAGGGACAGACTTTATTCTATTGTAACTGAGAAGCAGTTCTTGGAGGCTAGTCAGCTGGCCTGCAGAGAACACAAATGAGAAAGAATGAACATGAACATTTATCGTATTTGAAATACAGTATTAATTGTTTTGTGTTATTTTGATAATGTTATACAACTGCTCTGTGTTCTCAAAAAAAAAAAAAAAAAAGATTGAAATTAAAGGACTTCGGGACTCTAGTACAGAACTCTAGTTAAGTACTTCAAAAAACCCAAAAATTTACCAAAATGGTAGCTTATGCTGTGAACTCAGAACTTGAAGCCTCTTATGTTGAATATCTGCTGTGCTTATGAGCTTTTTTTCCACGGAGTGCTTTCATAAAGACGTCTTCTCCATTTGGCTTTTTTTTTTTCTTCATTTATAGGGACTCTGTGGCTTTAATTTCTCTATCTCACTACCAAATTTAAATACTCTAACTACTCAGTTGGAAAGTTAGGGAGGCAAAATGCCCCGTAATGGCATGTTAGCATAAAATTAATTTTCTTAGAAAAGCAGTTTGAAATAAAAGGAAGTACAGCTCACCAATTTCTTTAGGTACACTTTCTATCGAATTCCGGGATAGATCCAGAACAACAAGATTGTGAAATCTTCCAACAAACTGAGGAATTTTCTGCAAACTAGTTCTATGAAGCTGCCATTCCTGGAGATGGATTAGTTTCAATAAGCAGGAAGGTAATGTCTACGACAAGAAATATGAACCAGAAGAAATTCAGCTTAATATACAAGAATATAGGTTTAGGCAAAAAGTGATGGTAGGATTCTTGTTTGTTTGTTTCATTTTTTAAACATTAATGCTTTGTATTGTGATTAAAAAAATGATAAATATTTCCTTCTCCTCAAATTATACTGTAACATTCAACGAAGTACTCCATCAACATGGATCATGATTCTAACCTTCAGTTAAATCTGCACACTATTTGCTCCCAGGATTTAGATATCTGCACTGTCATTGCTTGAAAAGCTTCAGGCTTTATAACTGAAGATGAAGCTGCTCTAAATGGATTTTTGCCCTTAAATTATTATCTAAACGATATTTCCTTTTCTGTTATGGGAAACAGTGAGCAGCTGAGAGCAGAACAGCAGAGGGAGAGTATTTACGTGTTATGAATTCCAAACAAAAGCAGAGCTTCCCTATACTGAGCACTAGAGCATTGCACGGTGGACCTGTTACTCTTACTGGCCTCAATGTGGTCTAATTCTCTTCACAGAACTGGCATCTGCATTTCTGAGTTGGTGAAGCTACCAGCCTTGTAGGTTAGGACACTGCTAGATTCCATTCTGCTGTTGATTCTATAGTTAGCTGCTTCCCCACATGCATTAGAAAGGTGGGAATCTAACTTGCTCATTTCCACTCAGAAAGAGAAAGTAAATTACTTACTTTGAGGCATCTTTTCATGCATCTGAACACAGAGGTTTTTCACCTTGATACATTTTGGTAGTTCTAGTGCATTAATTAAATGAAGATACAACTACTTAAACTCATAATTTGCAGTGCAAATCACTTCTAATGCAGAAAAGCCTTTTGGGAGATAGTTTTGCAGAGTAATGCTTAATATTCAGAGCTAAAAAAATCAGCTTTCTTTTACATTCTCTCAACAGTGTATCTCAATTCAGTTAGCAAAGCCAAACATGAGCAATTCATGATTAAAAATAGTACAATTGCGTGTGTAAAGACGTAGCTTTCTAATGCATCAATCATTCAGCCCAAGCAATATTAATACCTATATACAATACCTTCCATTCTTCTTCCTCTATCCTTAAAACTGCTCTTCCATCTTCATTAACTACTTTTTCTTTGAGTTTTGCTAAAGCGGCTCTCTCCTCCCAGACAAGCAGCAACCTAGAAGAGAAAGTAAATCTGTCAATGGTGCAACTATGAATATAGGCAATAATTACTATCTAGTCTACTTTTTGGAACAACAAAGAGACAATAGCTACTTCGGATGACTAACAATATTTATTATCTCTGGATGCTAATTATACTACCAATTGAGGGAAGACAAACATAAAGTAATGTTTGTCTGAATTAAATTATAGTAATTCTGTTCACCTGCAGCTCATCACATTTCTTTAGATTCACAGTCAGAAGAAAAATAAAACTTCATTCAGTTTCATCATATTGAAGAAGGGCAACAGGAAAGAAAGTCGTGAAATTACAGTTCCAATGTCATTAATTTTGAAATAATCTCTTGGTGGGGCAGCAAGCCTTCAATTCCAACAAATACAAGTGCAATCAAACAAGGACAATCAGCTAGAGATACTTTTAGCTTGGTTTCCAATGTGAACTTGAACAAGAACTATAACAATTAAGCTAATTCTCCTTCTATCTCCTGTTAGTAACTTTTGAATTTATTATTTCAAACACATCTGACAGATGAGGAATGGTTCCAAAAATGCTAACATTTCTCACGTTTCATGAAATTGCTGGCTACACAGAAGACCAAACAACCCTGTTAGTGCTTCTAATGAAAATAAAGCATATCAAATTAGAGTATCCACAAAGGAGAGGATTTTCATATCTGTATTTAGTAGATTTAGTATATATAGTAATATTTTTCTCATAGAACACAACTGTTTGCGTGACCCAAACATATTGCCAGATTCTAACCAGTGGGAATTCTGCTGGAGTAAGGACTAAAGAATTAGACTGTAGATGAGTTTGGAAAGACTAGTTACAGTGTTCTGCAATATAACTCACAGTCTAGCTTTTCACATATCGACAATTTACCTACCTTCCTGCAGACCTCTCTCTGAATTCCTTTTCTTTCCGTAATTCTTCATTTATCTTGTGTATTCTCACTTCCCAAAGTGTCTTCACAGCAGTAAACGATCCAATACAAACTGCAGTTTCAGTCATGATTCTTACATGTTCAGGTTCAATCACAGGAATCCAACTATGAATTTCAGTGCCTCAGTGCATGTATGAGCTACCAGATGGGGGCAGTGACATGAAAACTAAAATATTGCCATATTTCCTTGATTATATCATTAAATATAGTTAATGTACAGAGCTGACAGAATTTTACCAATTGCTTCCTATCCACAAAATAATTGTATCCAGTTAAATTTTCTTATAGTAAAAATGATAATTAGTTTCAAAAATCAGTTTTCAACAAAATCATTGTACAATGAACTAGAGAGTTTACCATGGGAGATCATTAAGCCAAGGTGTTAGCATCAATCAAAGACGTTTAGACAACTACAATAAATAATGACAAAAAATTAATTATAAAGTATAAGGAATTTCAACATTCAGCTTGGGAATCAAATTAAATACTAACTTGAAAGCACAATTTTGGACTTTTTTTATTCAAAAGGTACCTCAAAGAAGGATCTTTTTGCATTCTCCTGCATTCTACTTCAGTGAACTACTGTTTCTTTCAGTTCCTTACCATCACAGACTGAGAACAACCACAATCATTAAATGTGGATATAAGCATTCCCCTCCCAGGAAGAAATTAAAGCGTCCTCTGCAGTTCCAAGTAGTTAAATGATAGTAGCTGCATCCTGGCTGGTATAAATACTTGCAATTAAAGGAATTTCACACTTCAGAGAAACAGAGATGTTGCTGGAAATGTATTAGCATGATTTACTTCTATTAATTTTCTTAATAGTTTCTCTCATACTACACTGTATTGTTAGTAATGCATTACCTTTTAAAGAAGACTTTTCATATTCTTCACACCTCTCTCTCAATCTTCTTGTAGTCCTCCTGAGCATCAAGATCCAAATGAAAAATGATATAGAATAAAAATCAGGCTGTCTTGAAATGATCTTTTCCTTCGTCTTTGAGATCATTAATACATAATTTTCTGAAGAGCAGCAAACCAAGATACTCTGTCATCTCAATAAGTGCACCCTTCTAAAAAGCATTCTTATTGCTCTTCTATGTTTACCACGTCTTTTGCTAACATAGTTGTTTGTAAAGTCTGATTATATTGAAATCACTTAATTAAAAAGGTACAGTCAAGCAAATAATAAGAATTTTCAATTGTCAGGATTGCTTCCTGTTGTAAAGACAGCATGAAATCATATTATAAGGCTTGAAAAAAGAAAAGTCTGGTCCAATACTTCTAAATTAAGGATTCTGAACTGTTCTCTATTTGATAGGGAAAAGTGGCAGGATTTGACAGGTGATGCAAAAGCCATTCCCACAGTGTGGCACAGTGCTGTCTGGCACTCAATTAGGAATTCAATCCCTTTTTAGGAATTCAATCCCTTCTTGCATGTAAAGAGAAGATTCTTTCATGTTTCTCCCCTGCGTAAGTGTGATCACATTTACTTGCTGTACTTTGAAAGATTAACTTCTCTTTCAGTGGTCATCGTAGTAAATACCTTTCCCGTTCCTCATCCCACTATGCAACACTAGTGATTAAAACACCGTATGAGGCTTTTTCCTCTCATTAGTAGTTGCAATTTAAATTGCCTTATTTCAAGATTAGCTTTCTACTGAGAAAAGTGATCTACCTGCTCTATCATACCTGTTGTTCACAGATATTTTCAGGCAGAAAACTATAAATCTTTCTAGGCATGTTGTGCAGAAAAGAGATATTAGGGTTCCAATCTCCAAAGACAAATTTGTTTGTACAAATACTACTAAACCCAGCATCAGACTATACAATCAAAACAGCACTTACTTTTAGTGAAAGCTTACAATTGGCAACTCTTTTGCAGCCAAATGCAGATAATTCAATAAATATTGCTTTAGAACCATGAAGTATGAAAGAGGTCCTAAGTCTGTTTTCAAGGATATTTTATTACATTATAACAGAATTACCATCAAATCTTCTTGTTATTTTCCTGACAAGTAATAAGACATAACAATCACATTGCCATGACAATTCAGAAGTGAATTCCCAAATGTGGCTATAAAATAAATGCAAATTACTCCCATGTAATCTGATCTCCCAAAAATTTCACCTCCAAGCATCTAAAAGAGTTTAGGAACAACTTACCTCAAATATTCAGTGTTTTCAAAGATTTTCCATGACTCATTGCTTTCCGTACAAGAGCACAGATAAGTTATAAATCTTGTCTGTACTATCAAAACCATTTGGAACTCTCACTCAGACTCCAATGCAATGTCAGTCTAGTTCTAATTTTAACCTATGCTGAGAATAGAAGGTATCACATGAGACACTTCTGCAACACCCCCCAAGTATTTACCATTCCTAACATCTTCCCAGTTTGCTGAACGTGACTGGACTCCCATAAACTGTTTATGAGGTTAACAAAAATTACTAGCTGTGAAGAAAAACAACATACTTGTTATGCTTGATAATGAAAAATAAAAGTATGCTACTTTTGTCAATTATTTGTTTTACTCTATGTTTATCTGCAAGATAACTGTGCTTCAGAAAATACTTCATACTGCATAAGTACTATTAATCCGTAACAGTGATTACTTAGACTAGAAAAAGTATGACATAATGAAGTATTTTACTCATTGATTTTGCCCATGATGAAGAATTCTCATGTAAATTGTTGAAGTCCGGGCAGAAAAGTAATTTTTATCACAGTATGCAGAGGGGTTATTACTCACCACGGTATTTTGCATGCTCCCAATCATGAAGCATTTTTAACATTCTATTTCTTCACAGAGACATTGGAGAAGATAAAAGGAGAACAACTCTGTCAGAATAAACCTTCAATAAATATTACAAGAAACTTGATTAACTATTCAGATCATTTTAACTTTGTTATTATTTTTGATGCTTAAAATCTTTTCCTTCACCCAAATGGAAAGAGAGAGACAACAATTATTACAGATGACTATTTGAAACAGAAGTCATAAAAATGAATCATTCTAATCTAGATTGCACTATAAGGGTATAAAATATGAAGATGAAACTTAAAAAATACCACTTATTTGGTTATAGTAGTAGAAATACTTTTCAGTTATTATTAGCCTTACTTAGACTCTACTATTACCACACCGAACCTTATAATGGAAACTAAATAAATAAGAAGAATCAAATCAAAATAAAACAAAACAACAACAAAAACCCATCCTGTCCAGCGTATCACAAACTATCTGAGCATCAATGCCTATTTAAAAGGTGCTAACTGCTTTAGCTTTCAATCCTCCAGAGTGCATTTTTTATGCGATTTTTTGGGGGGAGGAGAAGCAGATAGGAAAGTTATACAAAAGTAAAAATGACCCAACAGCTTCTTTGGCACAGGTATTTCTTCTTTCGGTTTTGGTAGAGGTCCAGTACCCGCAGTATTTTTATTTTTAAATACAAAAAGTAATAACTAAAAGCCTAACTACTAACTCCTTGAAAGAGGCAGATAAATAGAGTCAGCTCAAACAAAATTTAACCTTCTCTTTTATTGGGGTTTTGAGAGATAAAGAAATTTCAGGCTTCTTCTGTCAGCAAAATTCTTCTCTTAAATATTTCAAAATCATTTTATCACTTTCTATCATATACTTTTGTTTCCTCAACTTATTTTTTGCATGGTAATAAGACTAAAAAAAGTACTATTCAGACTAAGCCCTTACCACAATTTACTTGTAGGAGAGTAGACATTAGGCTGTGTTCTTTTAGTAGTCTCAAGTACAGTAGGTTCTTTGAGATAAAAAGAAATAGAAGAATGAGCCACCTGTACAGGATTGCCTGCATGAAATTCACAAATAAACAGTATTACTACAATTATTCATGGCTTTAAAAGCATTTTATTAGGAATAAATAAATCTGATATAAATGAAATAGGTGATATGCACAACATATTAGTCAAACTTGGCAAGAAATGACTTATATAAAAACCCTTTATACCACAACAGAAATATAAATAGCACCTTACATGTATACTCTCCACTTATATTATCAGCTTTCCTCTTGCTCAGCCTCAGCATCAAAGATAGCAGAGATTCTACCTCTGTTAGCTTGTATCTTGCATCTTCACAGCTAAATGCATTAGGTTACTTTGGTCTCCAACTTTGGAGAATGCTCCTGCAGAGACAGTTTTTTGATATATCTAAAGAAAGGAGAAAATGTCTGATTTGCAAATTTTTAAGGCCGTGTAACTGTCCTTTCTCGCGTCTACTTCCAGCTTACGTTTCTAGAAGGCATTTATATCCAACCATTTTCTTTGTATCTCCTGCTAAATAACCACTGCAATCCTCATCATCTGTTTAATTTACCTTAAAGCAACACAATTATTGTCTGTTTCGAAGGAATTAACTTGAACCTATTCATTATTTGCCTTGTATCAGTTATTCCACATAATATTTTTTTAATACTAATTCTTTTTTGTGTCAGATTAATCTGCCACATTCCAGCAACCTGAACATCAACAATGCAAGGCAGTGCAAACTTTTAGAACACATTCTGTTTACTGTCAGGCTTATTTAAATGACAGAATAACTAAGGATTTCCTCCTTTTTCAGAGACAGATGCTTTCTATGTATAAGAAACAAAAATAACTGGAAAGATTTTAAGGACTATAACTACTTCCAGCCTATAAAAATACAGTATATTCAAGAGAGTTTTAAGGCCCTGATTGTTGTCAGTAAATGTTAACAGTAAGTATTTGAATAAATGTGCCCTCTCTCTTTATCATTTGATAAAGAGGTCCTGTGCAAGTAATGCCAGGAAAAAGTGGACTAGCAGAAGACTTGAGAGTTTAACTCTGTTAAACAACAAAAAGCTCTCTGGATGTCTTACAGCAGAAGCATAATAGGCATTTTATTCACATTTGATTTTTGCTTTTGGGAATTTGAATATTATCTGTTAAAATAAAGTTATGTTTCCAACAAAGAAGAACTGTGCGTCTTTCCCTTCAAAATGAATTAATCAGTTTAAAAATACTGCAGATGTAAATCAGTGATTCAATTCCACCAGCCTCGCAATCATATGTACTACAAAAGGCAAAATAGAGACAAACAATCATCATATTCAGAAGTTGTGCCATGACCTATTGACAGCCTGCTGCAGAAGAAATTACAGAATTACTAATTAAAAGAAATAATTAATTGTTAGACTGATATCAGCTGCTGAGAACTTTTAACCACATAAAATTATTATATAACGTGAGTAGCAAAAGGCATGTGCTAGCAAAGCCAGCTTTTGTAATTATTCAGTCCAGTCCACAACATTCAAGGGCATATTCTTGCCATGTTTTCCTCTACTTAAGGTCTAGCAGCATTGAAGCAGGGTTCTCCAGGTAAGATTTCCACAAGTTAGAAAAACGGGCCATTGTAGCTCCATCAATAATGCGGTGATCAGCTGACCAGCTCACATTCATTATCTGTGCTTTAAATACTTCACCTTTTCCATTAAACCGAGGAAGAACCTAAAAAACAGAGAAAGGAGTAAAATAAAAATAGAAGTACGAAATATTTTATTTAACAAATCTGTATTTTTATTGTTAAACTTAATTCAAATATTTTGCTACATTTGACAGCAGTAGCATCATTCAGAAATGAAAGAGCTTTCCATTATTGTTTATGCTGTAGATTAGAATACCTTGTGAACCTACACAATTAATCAGTGATATCCTGTTTCCACTACCCCAGAAACACTGAAGCAGTGAAAACTTTTCTTGACTCAGAAGTTTCCTCCCAAATACTTTCATGCACTGTTAGCACTCAAAATGAGAGATTCCCTTCAGAATTCCCTAAACAATGCTCATAGGAAGAAAATATGAAAAGTATTTTTAATTGATATTAATGTCATATCCAGCATTTATCTCAAATGTCTGCATTAAAGAATTAAGTCCCAAAGTCCAAAAATAAGAAACTGCCTTGACCACACAGAGTTTTGTATAGATTCAGCCATTTGGCTCATGAAACTAAATATTATTAGAATACTTCCTTAGTCTCAAGTTTTCTCCTTGATCATAGCAAGAGTGCTATTGCCATGTTTATGTTGTTTGCTAACAACTAAAAGATTAAATACAGATCTGAGTGAATGTAACAATTCTAGAAAACAAATCTGAAACTTTGGCATAAAAGACTTCGGTGTCTCTGCTCAGCCATCCAAAAATACCACAAAATTTTCAATCACAAGCTATGCACTTATGTAACAGAAAGAGGTCATGTCTATATTTAAGAAAAAAAAAAAAAAATTAAAAAACAAAAAAACACAGAACATTTTCATTGAAGACAATCTTAGTTCATTAGCACGTCACTGAGATTAAGTTAGTGTACCTGTATCTTTCCAAGTGCTCCAATAGCTACTTCAGGAGGTAGGATCACTGGTTTGGTGTAAGTACCACCAATCTAAAAAAGAAAATGCTGGGAATATTACTTACTGAGTAATTGTATCATTTATTTGAAAAACTTTTAACATTGCTTACTACTCATTTTGTTCTTTGCACATTAAACTTTTTCTCAGGTATTTGTTTCAGACGTGATTTTCAGATTAAGTTTCCATTTTTCTCATACTTACTGTGCCAACATTTGAAAGGGTGAACGTTCCCCCAGTGAGTTCATTTGTTCCCAGCTGGCCAGCAGCACCCAAGGCTTGTAGGTGATTTAATTCAGAAGCAATCTCAAAGATACTAGAAACTTGAACATTTTTCACATTCGGGACAATTAGACCTTGTTCTGTGTCCATAGCAACTCCAATGTTGTGTGAAGCCTGCAGTAAGTTTCATTAACCAGACATTAACACAAGCAGTCAACATAATATCTATTTTACACACACATACACAAAGAAAAAACCTTAAAACTGAGCTTAAAATATGATTTTAATACATAACAATTAAGAGTCAGAACAATAGAATCTCTGTGCCATTGCTACAAATTACTGTCATTGGATTTTAGATGTTGTCACTCAAGTTGCTTGGTCCATCTTCAGGTGGAAACTAGGAAATCATTACACTAACACACATTCTTGAGAACAAGCTGGAATAAAAAAAATCACTTTCATTAAACAAACCACTGAAATAAGATCTATATTTAATCAAATCCAATTTTAGAGAGAATCTGGATACTCAAATTATTTTCCAGCATACCACCATAATTTTGGTACGTGCTCTTACATTAGCTCAGACATTCTCAGAAGCCCTTGGTAGCTGTTAGTTTGGCTTTTCTGATCACAACATTTAGCAGTAGGTTACAAACCTTATATGTGACATTTTGACAGCTTTCATCCAAAGAAGCATTAAGGATGGGATACTGCAATAATCCCAGAGAAGTTGCCTGTTAATCATAAACAAAAGAAGATAGATTTTTGTACTTGATAACTCAGAGAGGTGCATGGAGAGCAAGGAATGGTGAGAGACAATTTAGTTTGCTAACAATGCAATCAAATGTGGCTTCAACTCTCCTACATGCTCCTTCTGTGTTGATATTTTGTCATGATTAGGGTAACAGAAGAAAAAACTTGCAAAAAACATATATCTGACAGACATATAAAAAGTAATAATCCTTTTCTCAAGTTACTTCCTGTTCCACAATGCAAATCAAGTATCTCAAGAAAAAGGTTACGAGATGCCGCAGCAATGTCATTCTAAACTCTCCAATTGGATGATAATTATTTCAGGGAATATTAATTCCCCCTAAAAAGAGTGAGCAGAGTAACTGCTTACTAAATACTCCAGTTGCATTACCAAAAATGTTAGACTAAGCTATGCATCAGCCTTCAGTGATGACAACAATTGGAAATGGAACCATGACAACTAAATCATAGAATCAACATAGAATCATAGAATTATTGCAAGTGTCTGGTCTTCTGAACAAGAGAAGACATATAATCAACTCACCTGAACAACAGAAGCAACATATTAATTCATCTGAGGGATTCACTACCGCCAACAGGAACAATTAAACTGCATTTCAAGTGTGAAGTCATTTTAATGGAGCTCACCAAAATACCAATAGTTTCCAAAATACTGAGTAATGCTTTATCTGCTCTATCTTTCTCCATTAATATTTCAAAAACTTTCCATTATATTATCTAACCTAACTACAATTCCAACAATACATTGAGAAGTGGTTCATTAAACAAGAATACCTGGTACTTTTCTTGTGATCTGTGATTTTTCACATGATAGAGAAGTGCTTCAAACTAACAACAATAACTGATCACAAGATTTTGGCAAGATCTGCTTTAGTACTCCGCATAATGTTCTGCTGCATTTCTTACCTTTATGAAGAAGGGCATAAAGGAAAGCTTAATTCCACGACTTTGTGCTAAAGGTTTCAGCTCTTCTCGCAACTGAACAAGGTGAGTCAAGTCAATCTCATCACAATAACCAAAGTGAGGGATCTTTAAGGCTGCACTCATAGTCTTTACCATTGCCTTGTGAAAACCTGGAAAATATTCACTGACTTCTTACACCAACAAAATGAACTTTTGGGAAGCTATGGTGAGATTTCAATTATTTGAAAATTAAAATCTTTTAGTTTCCTCTTTCAATAAGATTTTTCTTATCTCAGCGTCTTTGACTGCACACTTCTCCAAAAGAAGCGTGAATGTCGAATGCACTGTACTTGGCCACTAATTACATAAGGATTCAAACTAACAAATTCAGAAGTGTTTCAGAATTCCTACTGGTCCAGCATACATTTGAAGAAACATGGATTAAAAATGAGCAAGTGCAACTTGCAACCAACTCCATCCAACCAAGACATGAGCAATTATAAAATAATAGTTTCATGCAACATCATCTTGCAGAGAGCATGTGTTGTGGTTTGACCCAGCAGATAGCTAAGTATCACACAGTTACATATATATATATATATACACACAAAAAAAAAGATGATACACAAAGCAAGGGCTCACCACCCACCCACTGATGCCCAGATAGTCCTCAAGCAGCAGCCCCTCCCTGGCTAACTCCCCTTCTGGAAATCACATGATGTCATATGGTATGGAATATCTCTTTGGTCAGTTTGGGTCAGCTGCCCTGGTCCTGTCCCCTCTCAGCTCCCTGTGACCCCCCAACCCCTTTGCTAGCAGAAGAATACAAGAAGCTGAAGAACTGAAAATGTCCTTGGCTCTGTTCAGCGCTGCCAGGTGCTGTCAGTTTTGTCTTTCTTCTAGAGTCAAAACATAGCTTCATACCAGACACTATGAGAGAAGTAACTTCTGTTAGAAACTAGGACAGCACGTTTTCCTATTTCTCACATATATAAATAATAAAGTGAAACACT
The DNA here is from genome assembly GCA_013396635.1 of Penelope pileata. Taxonomy (NCBI): domain Eukaryota; kingdom Metazoa; phylum Chordata; class Aves; order Galliformes; family Cracidae; genus Penelope; species Penelope pileata. The sequence continues at coordinate 72,019 of WBMW01005602.1, forward strand.
CCCACCAAAAGGAACCAAATGTTCATTAAGTCACATTTACAGGTGGTCTACTGTGAACATTGTCTCAAGACTTATATTTGACAATTTACCTGTTATAGGTTCAGTTTTATCTTTTCCCGACAACACCATGGGTCTGGAAATAGGTACTGGAATTTTGCGTGCCTTGTCCTTTGGAGCAGCTGGCACAGTCTCTGATTTTGGCAATGGTGGGATAATTTCAGCCTTTGGTGATGGGGGTAGGATAGCTCCTGTTTGTTTGGCCAAAAAATTGAGTATGTCTTCCTTAAGGATTCTCTTGTCTTTCCCTGTTCCAACAACTTCACTCAGTTTAATCTGAAAAGTACGTAACAAGCTATGACACTCGCTTTACAGCAATATAAAAATATCCTGCAGTGCAAAATACAGTTAACGATTATTGATCCAACACACCTACAGTTTTATTTCCCTTTCTGTGACTGGTACCCCCGGCTCTTAACCCCTGGTAACATGGTTAGTATAACCAACATCATTTTATGAGGCAAATGACCAGTATCTGTCACAGGGAATGGGTCATGAATCAGTTCCCCTTCACTCCCTCCTCACTGGCCTGCTAGGTCCCAGGTAGCTCGTCTACTTTTCCCTCCCTATCAGCATGTGGAAACCCCGTCACAGAACAGACAAGCATACGAGGACACAGAACACAGCCTATAAAATGAAGCAGCTACAAGAGGTACTTGGCCTGGACCAGCTGCTGGACAGCAAAATGCATGATTCTCTGGTGCTCAGGGACACCTCTACTGTTGTCTGCTTCCTGCAAGGACTGAGTGATTCATATTCCTTTACATGTTCTTCAAGTCTAGATTATGACTGTTATATTGCACACCAACCATTAATATTTGGCGTGATCTGGTCCAGGTGATTAGAACAAATACTGAGTAACCATAAGCTACACTACTAAAAAATTCTGTGCTACACTAATTACAAGATTTGGTAAAAAAAAAAAAAATTTGGTACTCCACATTGTTCAAATAATCTCAAAGGCCCACTAGGTGTCTAATTTGAAATATTAATTCGAGGAAAGTTATTTGTCACTTAAATTTCTCTATATATTATTTTTCTCAAAAAGAAAAAAAAGGCAGCATAACCTTTGAAAAACAGTTGAACATTCATAGATTAACATAAAAAAGAATTAGAAAAGTCCTTTAAGGACCACATAGTCCATCCTCTGCTCTTACATAAATCTGGAGAACAGAACAAGGTAGCTAAAGCTTTTTCCCTCCTCTACCCCATGAATCCATTCTGATACTTCATTATTTTTCTCTGTAGAAAGGTTTTCTAAACCTCCATCCTAAAGCAACATAGCTGCATTTTAAGCCCATTAGTTGTTTTCCTATTCATCATAATTATCAGAAAGCATAATTCTCTCCATCTCTGCAACAGTTTTTACACATTTTAAATATATTTAAGTCATTTTTCGCTGACTTTCCTAAAATCCATGTCCTCTCAAACAGTGAGAGTGGTACATAAAAGAGGGATAAAATGTGGCAGGACGTGATTTAACAAACTTACATTGTTTTCCATAGCAAGACGACGAACTGCAGGTGTTGCTAATGTTTTGTGACCTTTTATCTCTTGGTGTGTGTGCTCTTCATGAGACATAGCAGGTGTTTCAACAACATCCTCTTCTGGGGCAACACCTGCAAACAAGAAGAAAAAAATAATTTTATTAGATTACTCTATAAGAATTTGTTACATTTCAGAATTTGCGTCAAACTTTCTAACTCAAGCAAATGTTAAATAGGCAATAAAAAAAAAAAGCAGAACAAAGTCTCAAATTTCTTACAAAAACCAACAAAGGAAATATTAGCTACCCCTCAACACAATATTGTAATACTGAAGGTTAATTGTGCTCTACCCTCTGAATGGGTACCTTAGTGTTTCTAGACAAATGCAGTTAAATATACACATAGGAGATAGAGGGGGAAAAAGAGGAGAAAGGGGTCTTGGAGAAATACATACAAACACAGGATTGAAGTCAAATCCCCATAGATTCATGGGTCACTGGATCACAGGTTGTGGGGTTGGCTTGTTTTGGTTTTTTTTGACACCTATTTTGGAACACTTGATATACGTGATGTCAGATACACTACAGAGGTGGTCTGGCAAGTATAGACAACACAACAAAAAAGCAGATTTCTTGGGAATCTAAAAGTATTTTCTCTAAATAATTTTATTCACACACACATGCTTTCTTGCTCTTATACAGACAAACATACACTTCAAAGAAAAAGTACATTTAAGATTTAACATTTTGGGGAGGAAAAACTCTCTTGTCAATCTGATGGTTTACGGCAACAAAATATGCAAGAGAAGAAACTGCTTACAATACCTTTTGAAGCATCAATTTCAATGTCCACTAATGGTTCTCCAACATAAGCAATTTCATCTAAGCTGTAATGAAGTTTTCTAATTATCCCATCGTAACGACTAGTAATAGTAACAGAAGCTTTATCACTTTGTACTTCACAGATGCTATCAAACTGAGAAACACTATCGCCTTCTTTTATATACCTAAGAGAAAAAACACATGCTAGTATAAAATACTACAATTCTAAAACTTATACTGTGTATTCTTTAGAAAAGTTCAGTTATGTACAACCCCACAACATGAAATGCATTCCAAATAAGATGACAAATTATACAAAATGGATACATTTGCTATACGCCTTTTACCAGATTGCTCCAAAACCATTTGCTGTGTGAAATGACAAAATGTGTATGTGATGATATTCTGAAAGAATTTTTACTATTATTTCAGTTAAGCAGAGTTTTCTTGACAGATTATAAGCCATCTAGAAATAAGAATAAGCCTAGCTTGGTTTGAAGCTAAAGAAGTTCTCTGTTTCAAGTTGTCAGGACCATTGTATGATCAGTTTCAGAAAAAAAAAATCTAGAAGTGGGAAACACTGTCTCCTATGAAAAGAGATATTTCACCTATTTCATCTTCTTTACTCAGAGGGTGGAAAGGCACTGGCACAGGTTGCTCAGAAAAGCTGTGAATTCCCCATTCCTGGAGGCATTCAAGGCCAGGCTGGATGGGGCCCTGGGCAGCCTGATCTGGCACGTGGCAATGGCAGGGGGTTAGAACGGGATAATCTTTAAGGTCCCTTCCAACCTAAGCTATTCTAAAATTCTATTTGTACAAAGAGCAAGGCATTCCAACCCTGCCTTCCTCTACTTGAGGCATTGACTTTGCTTAATCCATTAATCACTGGTGTTTTAGGAACACTTTAAATCTATTCTCAGAGTGAATGGGGAAGCAGTACAGGATTCAATTATGTGGATTCTCTGGAGCTGTCACTTTTTTCTGAAGTTCAGCCTAGACCTCCTGCACTCTAAAAACAATAATCACTGAAAGAAAGACTGTGTACAGGTGTACTTAGGGCATTCCACTTCCTCTACCTTTTCCATTCTCAAATAAACCAGATTACAAATAAACAAAATGTAAAGCTCACTATATATATACTCTATATATACAGTTTTAATATGTGGAAATCAAAACTTGAAAGACTTCAATAGTAACCCAGAAAACATATTTTCAGGTAAATAATTTTTGATACTTGATAATTACCGATAGTACTTAAAATATCTTCTCATTTCTTAAGATATTTCTAAGAAAGCTGAGCTTACCACTCTTTCACAGTCACCTCTGTAATCCCTTCTCCAATATCAGAAAGCTTAAACTGGACAATTTGGCCACATGAAACTTAAAAAAAAGGAAAAAAAGCATGTTTAATATTGAGTACATGATAACAGACAGAATAATCTGAATACATTAAAAATAGTTACATAACAGTTATATACAGGCCAGTAACATAACATTCATAAAAGAGCAAAATAAAGTAATTTTATGATGAAAAAGATTACCAGCAGATGTTCTGAATAATCGCTGCTGATGACTAAACTTGAAGGCAGATTTGTCAAACACGCACACATATTTTGATTTTATAAAGCGAATGCTGCTGCACGATCTAACGTGGTGAACACAAACCTGGGGGAGAAAAGTCTCAAGTGTTAAAATATTAGACTGAAAAGACAGAGCACACTTAATATTCCTGATGCAACAGTAGTACCAGAATGTGTAATTTCTACGGAGAACTTCTGATGAAAACACAACTATACCGCCTCCAGACTGGATGTGTAACAACCATTAAATTAGCACAAGCTTTGCCATGGCTTTAACTTCCTTTACAAACACAACACGTGGGAGATCCAAGCCACAATAACAAAACAAATTAACAAAAATCATGACAAGATTGGATAAGAGATTCATAATTGCCATAGCTTCTCTAAACAAGTAGTTTGACCAGGCCACGCACACACAAAAAGCATACGTGAAATCAACCACATCAGCCATCTGGAACATTCTCATGCAGAACAAATGCTGGAAAGGTCCCCAAGGCTGGAGGAAAAAATCAGCGTATTTTTCTTTGGTCGTTCTTATTCCAATCAGAGGTTGATCAGAAGTGAAAATTAGAAGGGAAATTCACACCAGAGGGCACAAACACTTGCCCTTTTATTTCTGTTGATATAAAGGAGAGAAGCACCTTTAAGTAATTTTCGACTGCAATTATATTTAACCAGAAATCAACTTAAACAGTCAAAATAATTTTCTAAAAGATTCTCTACACTAAACCGTATGCTTTAAAGCATCATGGAATCAGTCATGATTTTGGTCAAAAGCAAAGCCAGTAGCACTTGCATTGATATAAGTATGCATTTTACCATTAATCTCAACAGAAGTTAGTTCAGACCTGTTCTTATTTATTATCTTATTTAGCAATATTTATTCAGTTTAATTTAATTCTGATGTTGTCTTGGGTGCTGTAAAATTAATAAAAATAATAAATTATCTGTAGATACGATCTCTAATTAATTCAGAGATTAAAAAATAAATAAAAAAATCAGGTGCTACAATGTACCTCAAGTGGCTCAAAACTGTAAAATTTAGAAATTATCTTCTTAGATGAGCCAGAAAACAGGACACCTGTATGGGAAAGTTCATTTTAACTTTTTTTTTTTTTTTTTTTAATATCCTTTGAAAAAATTTCAGAGCACATGAAACAATTCCTGATTGCCCTCCCATCCATCCCAAGCCTCTGAACTATTTGATTTTACGTTATACTTTTAACGTGCAGATTAGGCAGAAAGCTGTACAATTCTGAATTGACAATGCATGTGTTTTCTGTATTATTTCACCTAGAACTCCAAGTTACGTTTAGTATCACCTTTCTTTTAGGAACAAATATTCATACAAAACAAACTCCAATGAAGGACACAGCAAAGTCACATGGAGTTGCATTGCATCTGCCTGCTACTAAGACTACATCCGCTGACCTAGAGTAAGTATTGTCCTAATTCCTATCATGAACAGTAAATCCTTTTTGTCAGTCCTCCAAACAATTTTCCCAACAGAAAATCAGGTCAAGGTGGTAATTGAAAGCGATGATAGATCTGACTGTATGAACACACTTAAACTTTTAATTAAATTCCAAACCAGATGTATAACATTTGTCTTCAGAAGCCTAGTCACTCCTATTTTATATCTGTATGTCTTTCCACTTGAGTCCACAGCTACATTTTTTGGTCCAACTAGATCCTTTTGCCTCAAACTTAAGATAAAACTCTTTTCTCGACATGATCCTGCACGGAAAGCATTCAATGTTTACCTGTGAAGATGATCACAAGCAGCACATCAGTTCTATGAACTATCTCTAAACGTGAAGTTTCATTATGCTTTCCATGTGATTTTGCCATTCGGTAACCAGTGCAGGTAGGGAGTTAGTAATGCCACTGCCAAAAAGAACAGACTGATTTTGTTACAGAAGAGTTTCAGTGCTGTCTCAAATTAAATGTACAAGGATAATTCATAACTAATGCTTTTTTTTTTAGGTTGGATAGTGCTAGCAGTTATGTTTATGTCACCAGCCATGCTAGATGACAACTTACAGGCAATGATGCTGCAGTAAGGCAGTACCTCTCCTCTGCATGTCCCCAAAGTGCAGAGTTACTGTGGGGAGAAGGGTGTACAGCCCACCCAGCCTCCCCCTGACACTGAGGACATATCAGCCACAGACAGGTGGCTGACCCAAGGCTTGTGGGCTGCGCCAAGACAGCAGAGGAGCTGTTTAGCTCAGTTTGAGTTATTTCCTTAAGAAGAAATCTGTTGCATTTTTCTAAATCGCCACTGATCCCAACAGTCTACTACTGGCCTCAGCAAAGAATGTTGTTACACAGCATGCAAGACATTGATGACCTGATGAAGTGACACTCACCTTCAGTCATATCAAGCACGCTGTGCAATGATTTCACATTAAAGACGGTCCTCTATAGAGCTCTTTTGACTCAATGTCATATTGAGTCACATTGGATTTGTTTTTCATACATGTTCTGTGTTTCCAACTATATAGCTAACTACAAACCAAACCGATGTCCCTGCCAGTGTATTCCAGGCAGCCATTATTCCCCTTGGTAACAACCAGCAATGTGCCCTGCTCTCCAGACCACTGCCGTCCCCCCACCAGCTGGCACAGGAGCTCCAGCTCCTCTCCTCTCCTCAATGCACAGCCACGGACTGCCACCACCACCTGTCCTCCCTGCACCAGCCAAAGTTTGCAGAAAGCACTGCAAATCTTAAAATACAACACTCCACATCTGTGACAACCATCTCATTCCTCGGATGTTAACACTATTTCACAGCAGAGGGCCACAACAGTTAGTACCTCACAAGGATTAAAGCGTGCGTGCAGGAAATGCCCACCGCAAACAGCCCATTCCAAATGGCAGCGCACACTGCTCAGATGACACTCGCATCTTATAGGAACCTCCCTCCGGAGTTAAGAGCAGATGGTCTGGCTGGAAAGAAAACTAGAAAGAAGCTGTATTCTCAAAATTCTTTGATAGTAAAATATGGTCTATGCACCCTAAAACTCGACAATTACAAGAGCAATGTCTTCAGAATATGCTGAAAAGATTGAAAGCATCCCAGAAAGCACGCCCTGGGTTCATGTACTGAGTACGGCGAGGCACCCGAGCTGTTTAATTCACAAGGACCACGGCTCCTGAGTTAGAGGCAATGCCTTAAGGCTTCCCCTTGCTGTGTCAGCACCACTCGCCATACACAGGGGACCGGCGCACGGGCGGAGGGTTGGGGGGCAGCGCAACGCCGAGGCAGAGCCGTGGGTCGGACGCCCAAGCAGTCCCACAGCAGGATGGCAGCAGCTGCCGCAGGAGTCACGGGCCCACGCCCTCCCCAGCTGCCCAGCAGCCGCGGGTCCCCGCTCCCTTACCAGGCGCCCCGCGGCCCTGCAGCTGCTCCTCAGAGCGGTCACGGCCGCCATCTTCCTCCGGGCAGAGGCAGCCCCCGCCCCGCACACCTCCCCGCGCCGCAGCCAACCAGGGCCGGCCGGGAGAGGGGCGGCGGCGGGGCACGGCCGTTCTCGGGCGGCGCCTCGGGGCAGTCACACGGCCGCGGGGAGCGGCGAGAGGGCGGCACCTGTCCCCAGCGCCCCGCGGGGTCCCGCAGGAGAGCTGACGGCGGAGCGAGGGCGGCGTCCCCGGGCACCTGTAATAAACCTCCGTGCGTGGCAGACAGAGCGACGTCCGTGTGTCTCCGCGTTTCTTTTACCGGCCCCGCGCTTGGGGACAGCCGCCTGCCTGCTAAGCGTGACGGCTCCGGCGGCCGCGGGCCCGGCGTGGCCACGGGTAAAGCCCCGGTCTGTGCTAGGCCGGGGCCGCTGCGCGGGGAGCAGAGCACGGAGCGCCGTTCCCTCCGGCTCCGCCGCTGACCGGGCGCTGGGACCCGGCGGCTCCTCGCGGCGGCACCGCCCCTGCCAACGCGCTGCGGGCGGGACCGCGGCTCTGCGCCTGCTCCGGCGTCGCGCTGCACAGCAGCGGGTACCGGCACCGGGTACCGACACCAGGTAGCAGCAGGTCGGCGCCCCGCCGCTTTGCTCCGCTTCCTGAGGGCGCTGCCTCGCTGGCCTTTCGCCGTCCTCGGATCCCGCCGGTGCAGCGGGGAGCTCCGCGAGGGACAGCTCGGCTCGCCGCGGGCCATGGACGGGAAGTGCGTGGACGTAGACGGCGGGATCCTGGAGGGGGTGAGTGCCCGGCGGAGCCCCGCTGGCCAGGAGGCGCCGCGCCGCCGCCCCTGACGAGCGCCGTTCCCCGCAGGGCGGGCAGATCCTGCGGGTGACCACGGCGCTGAGCTGCCTGCTGGGCCTGCCGCTGCGGGTGCGCCGGATCCGCGCCGGGAGGAGCCAGCCCGGCCTCAGGTAACGGCCCGGGTTCCGCCCACGGGCGCGTGCGGGGGCCTTGTGGGCGCGGCCCTGCAGCCCCGCGGCCGAGCACCGGAGGGCTTCCGAGGAGAAAACCCATCTATTTCCCATGTTTTAAGAGGGCTCTTCTAGTCAGAAAATCTTGTCTGTGATTCGCTGCCTTGGAAAGACCGCGTGGAGCGCGGCGGAGCCCAGGCGAGCCGTCAGGAGCCGGACCTGGGTGCGCTCCGGCTTTTGTCCCCCTTCCTCGGTGCCGCCCTCCGCCCGAAGCCGCTGCTGGCAGGGAGGGGACGGCCTCTGTCCGCGCCTGCCGGGCTGCAAGGTGTCTGCGGGGGGCTCAGCAGCTGCGGGGTCCCACACAGTGTCGTTCGGATCATGTAATGCCTCGCTGACACTAAACAGTGAGATCGCTGTGGTGACACGGAGTTTCTTCGCACACGTGAAAAAGAAAAACAAAAACCAAATCGTTGCTATTTTTTCTTCTTCGTAAGCTACTCAAAACAAATGGAAATGCAAGCCCAGCAAGACAGATGCAGAGCAGAACTGCTAGCACTTGTCTGGCTCTGGGCTTGGCTGTTCTGTATTGCCATCATTATCCATCCCACTTGCCATCGTTATCCCATCACAATTTTTTCTAAGCATTTATCACATTAGAACTATGACTGCTGCCTCTCATGTCTGGCTTGACCCATCCTAGTGTACAACACGCTAGGATCCTACAAATTCCAGAACAGTCAGAATGCTGCTCCATTGGCTCCTCGGAGCTACTATAGAATCAGAATGAATTCCTGATCCTTGTTTGAAAGCTGCAGTTGTGTTTATTAGTCGATGTTTAGTGGTTCTTTTAATGTAAGATGACTATGTAGTCTACTTGCATGCATCTTTAACTTAGTAGTTATGACTTTAAGGCCTCAGCATCTGTCTGGATTGGAGATTGTTCGAGATCTATGTGAGGGGGAGCTGGACGGCGGAGAAATTGGTTCAACACAGATAACCTTCGCTCCTGGGAAGATCAAAGGTGGAATCCACACAGCAGATACAAAAACAGCAGGGTATGTCTTTGTATGTGGATAATGGCCGACAAGTAGCTAGCTGCTTTTGGTAACTTCTGAACTGCTGTTGGTAACTTCAAAATTATGACAGATGAAGTTTGGGTAACTTGACAAATCTCGCAAAAGGATGGGGAGAAAAGAACATTAATACCTGGCTGATGAGCCATAATCTGTGCTGCCTGACACCTGTGGCCAAAGGACCAGTAATGTAAGCAGGATGTGTGTTGATGAAGTACATGCAAGTGGAAACATTTTAAAGCTGTAGTGTTGTCTAAGTTGAACATTTGATTAATGTTAACTAAAAACCAGATCTCCATGCATTAAAAAATGTATCTGATATTTTTTTACATTAGTACTTTAACTATTAGGTCAATACATCAAATTAGATAGGCATCTCAAAATTTGCAAACATTAAATTGCAAAAACATCACATACCTGGTGTTGAACTAGCACATTGATATTCGTTCATTGATTATACAACAAAATACTGAATTAATCCTCTTTATTATATAAAGTCAATTTTAAGGTTTTACTTACGCGCGTGATGGTGCAATGGGAGATGCTAGTCTTCTGGATCCTGGGATATATTCCATCTGCTGATTTTTGTCCCCGTGTTTCTTCCATCCTGTGTTTCTGTGTTGGATCCTTTGCTTTTGGAACCTATTGCAAAAATGAGTGGCATGAGTTTAGCTGTGGAAGACTGGTGTGAACTGCTTTACCATCTGCTGTGTAATCCTTCAGTTTTCACAGTACCATTAGTATACTAAGTAAACTATATTACATCTATTTTAAAAATGCAATGATGGGGGGGGACTTTTCTATGTAGACTTGTTGAAAACATGAAGATTTAAATTAGCATTTTTTAAAGAATAATAAATTTATAGATAATTTTCAAAATCAAATACATAAATGTTTTGTAAAGTCATTTGCCTTTGATATGTAGTGATTCTACATGGATTATGACTGCATGATATTTGAGTATCTTATAATTGCTTTTAGGAGCGTGTGCCTACTGATGCAGGTAGCAATGCCCTGTGCGCTCTTTGCTGCTTCCCCGTCAGAACTTCATTTTAAAGGTGGGACTAATGCAGAGATGGCTCCTCAGATCGACTACACAATCATGGTAGGGAAAATTCCTTTGGCTTGGTGCATCTTTCATATGTATGTGTGCAATGTAACTGCTGTACTTCTGTTGCTCTTACTGGAAGTTTATTTGTAATTATAGAATTAGGTGTGGGAATATTACGCTATTTGTGGAATTTCTGTATTGTGTGTACAGAGCAACCAGTGCTTAATGACATTTCCTGAAACAACTTGTCTGTTTGCTTTTAATCACTAAGGCAAATTTTACTTAAAATATATGCTTTATTCTAGAAGTTCTGTGAATTGTTAAGAATTTCTCTTCCTCTTTCCATAAGAGAATCTTTTAACCCAAACTGTTATTCTGAATAAAGTATGAGGAACCTCAGATAAGCTGCGTGGATGAGACTGCCTACCCTTTTATTATAATGTAATTTAAATTTTTGGTTTGAACTTTTTTTCTTTTTTTTTTTGTTCTGAAGGCTGAATACCATAGTGGGAAATGATACATGCATAATAGAATTCACTCTGTGTTTTCATATATGCTTGCTTTCCAGGTTTTCAAGCCAATAGTTGAAAAATTCAATTTCACATTCGATTGTGACATAAAAAAGAGGTGAGTTACGGGGTTGTGAAGCAGAGGCAGGCCTTACTGAACCAGTGTGTGAGCACAGAGGCCTATAAGGTGCCCTGAATCCACCCAAGGGATGAATTTATCATACATTAACTAAAGTGTATTAGCTGCCCCTGCGTATAGCATCACTGTATGATGAATGTGATACGGTTCTTTCCTGTCTTTTTTTCTTCATTGCTGGGTCTTCAGCTGTTGTTTTAATGTTTCCTATGAACTACCCCCGGAGGGAAATGCATACTGAACAGATGCTCCATTGTTGAGCTTTTTCTGAGGTGCCAGTTACATTAGTGTTTGGCACTTAACAAGGTGTGTATTATGAGAAAATAGACTTGTATTATAAAGATTTCTATGGCACACCAACAAAATTTATGTATAGTAACAGAGAACATAAAAATGTATTATAGAGTTTATGAAGAGCCTTCTGGCTATTTTCTTGGTTTTCTTATGGTCTTTGCATTTAATTACATCTGATTCCTGTATGTAAATAGGGGCTACTACCCTCAGGGAGGTGGTGAAGTTGTAGTCCATATATCACCAGTCAAAGAGTTGAGTCCAATAAACTTAACAGAACGTGGCACTGTGACAAAGATATACGGAAGAGCATTTGTTGCTGGAGCGCTGCCGATAACAGTGAGTGCTGATAATAGCTCTTGTAGTATCCAACTTCATAAATCTATACAAAATTGCACAAAATCTGCCTGGTATACCTCTACTGTTCCTCCGTTCTGCAATCTTTCATGTGCAAGCCACATAGTTGCATTAAATGGATTAAATTATTCAGGCTGTAAAATAGAATTTTGGATATTCCTAAAATCTGTTAATTGCATTTTAGAAACATTATCGTTGCAGCTAAAACAGGAAGTGAGAACAGTATCCATGACTTAGTTTATAAAACTGTTCAAGAGTATTTAGTATATGTTGAGGGGTATCTTATATCTATGTATCGTTCATGTTTACATGGATTATCTTAAATCTGAAGTAATGGCCGTTCATAGATTTGTGGGTAAACTACAGTGCACTGTAATAGAGGTCAGACAAAATCAGACTTTTCAACCTTTGTTAGTAGAATTAAACAGAACAAGTTAAGGGTAGGTTAGCCAAAGACAAAAACTTGATCCTTTGTACCCCTTCTTTCCATCATTCCTATCCTGTCTCTGTTTACAGAGAATGAGTGGTGGGTTCTGTTCTGGATTCCTTTTCACATGCAGGCTAGGAAGCACAAAGGAAGGGAGAGGAGAAGGGTGTTACTTCTTGAAGAGCTGTGGGCTGCTGGTTTTGATGTTAAAATTTCCAACCCTACAAGTATTGACTGTGATCTTTTTCTCTCATTGGATCACAGGGATGGGATAAACTTCATCTCCCCCACCTGCCTTTGATTGAAAATTTTTATTTCATATATTACGTATTACAGAGTACATCCTGTACATAATAATTGTTGGTGGCTTGGTGTGTTGTTTTTTTATTGTTGTTTGTTGGCTGCTGCCTTTTTTTTTTTTTTGTTTTTTTTGGCTTTCTCCTTTTTTTTTTTTTTTTTTTTTAACAGTCTAAGGTCTTGATAATCAAGACTAAAATTAAATCTTTCTCCATACATACGGAGCAGAATTACTGACATTTCATTGCTATTGGAGCTTTTACATACATTGCTATGGTCTGTAATTTGTTCATTATTAGTGGGAAAACTCTCAGAAGAGATGATGTTAAGTGCTTGCTTGTAGACGTTTAATAACAACCTTGTGTTTTACCTAGTTAATAAATTAGCCCCTTTAAGGATCCACTATAATAATTAGGCTTATGAAGAAAACATTACTATAGTTGCATCATTTAATTAATTTCTTTTTACCTCTTACCATGTTAGGTGGCAAAAGCTATGGCAACAGCAGCAGTGAGATGCATCAGAAAAGAAATCAGAGATCTTTACATTGACATCGAGACTGTTCGAGAACCTGATGATCAAGCCTTTGGGTCTGGAAGTGGAATAATGTAAGATGAGCCCAAACTTCCTATTAATACCTGTAACCTTGCTGGCTGATTAGCTAAATCTTGATTAAATATCTGATAAGCAAAGTGTAACGTGAGTGATTTTGTTCTTAATACCTATTCTGCTTTTTCTGATCAGCATTGTTGCAGAGACTTCAACAGGTTGTTTGTTAGCTGGGTCAGCGCTTGGCAGGAGAGGTGAGAGTGAATGAAGTATACCTCTTTCAGAATCAACTTAATATACTATTAGCAAATAGGAATCTTAAGTATTATCTCTTCAAATATCTGATGCTTTGAGCGTTGCATTTTTAAGTGGGTGTTCTGTGTTGTGTGACAGTGGAAATGAACAGATTTTTAACTCAGTAAATAAAATCTTGCACTTGTACTTCTAAGCTGCTTCTGTGTAATGACAAAAGTTACAAAATTATTAAACTCGCCTTTTTGCAGAATGGATTGTTAAGGATCACTAAGTTGAAAATACTTCTGGACTTTACATACAGGCTCTGTGGTTTACCTATGAAGATTTTGTTCAGTGCTGAATCTAGTTGTATACCTAGATTATAAGGAATAGAGGTGATTTTGATCTAAATGGTTTGAATAAGATGTTTCTCTGACTGTAGGTGAGGCTACATGCTTCCCGCTGCTTAGGGAATATGAACTATATGCCATCATAAGTTAGGAGGTTTTTTTAAAGTAGACATTTGAGGCACGAGCATAGAAATAAGATTTTAAAAGTTGATAATTTCTATAGTTTTTGTTTTTTTTCCTGTATTTTTCACATGTTAATAATAATTGGCAGCATCTTAACTTCTCGGATTTCTCTGTTAGGAAAAAAATCTGACAAGGTTGGCACTGAAGCAGCTGAGATGCTACTTGAGAATCTTCAGCATGGTGGAGCTGTGGATGAGTCTTTACAAGACCAAGTAAGGCTCCTATATATGCTCACATGTATTTGAAGTAGCAAGAACATATACGTATATATTAATTATAAGGAATGTTAAGTCTGAGCAGTGAAAGAACGGCACATAGATTTCAGAGTTAAATTGTATTTCCACAGGCAGGCCTGGTGTAATTAGTTGATAGAAGTCTTAGGAGGTTTCTGGGTGTGATCACAACTTCACTAGAATTAGCAGATTACGTACACTTCTTAGGAACTACAGATGCTTCTGGCTTTACACCACATCCTTAAATTTTCCCTTCCTGCAAATCTTAGTAGTTATGGAAGAGCAAGGTAGTAATTTGCTTCCATTTGGCACTCCACATACAGGAGCAAAAATAGCTCCCTTGTTATGTATTACAGTGAAGAGAAGGTATTAGAGATTAGAATATCTAGGAGGTGTTTCTGTTTGTTTTGCTTGCCTAATTTCATTTGAGAATGAAGACCATCTGTCCTCCACCATCTCATTTTCAACAACATAGCCTGATAAGAAGCTTGGACTGTTCTAAAATGCGTGATGTTACCTCATAGCTGTAAACACTTTTCCACTCATTATACATTACGTAGTATAGTAGGAATTACTGTTGTTAGGAGGACTCATACTACATTTTTTTCCAGAGCATGCACAGTACAGTTGGTAAACACACTGTAGCTAGATTCAGTATGTATGGAAACTGCTCAAAGTTACACAAAGCTTTACAGAGTGCTTGTCACGCTGTCCCTTGTAAATTGAATCAGATTTTTTAAACATCTGTCTAGTGAATATGTCATCCTGAAGTGTTATAATTAAAAACCCTTCCTGTGTTTTTTGTTTTTTTTCCTTCACCCAAAGGTGGTCTTCCAATCTGAAGTCTGATGCAACTTTGGGGAAGTTTGGGAGTTGGGGAGCAAAGTAAAATGTAGTAACACAAATTCAGTGGCAAATTTAAATGTGGAAAAGTAGCAGCCCTTCTCTAATGGGCATCACAGTAGTAATTTCAAAGCTTTTTGAGCTTTGGATCGCTCTTGGCACTCAGCATTATGAGCTTTTATGAAATTTGGCAGACCGCATTTTTACTTTTACAGATGTTTTGCATGATTTTGCTTCTTCTTCTTTTAATCAAAAGTTACTAGGATCTGAAGAGTTATTTGATAATTAATTACCTTTCCTTCCACTTTCAGCTAATCATTTTTATGGCACTAGCAAATGGAGTGTCTAGAGTGAAAAGTGGACCACTTACACTTCATACTCAAACTGCTATGCACTTTGCAGCACAGCTAACAAAGGTGAGTCCAAACCTTCAGAAAGTTTCACCTGTTGATTATTATCCAGTAACTAAGAAGGGTGTACTTGTATAGATTCAGTCTGTTTGGCAGATGTTATGAACTGAATTTCATTGTGAAGGACTAACACTGATAAAATAACAGCTACAATGTTTATATGGGAGTTTGCCAGTGGAAATTGAACATACTTTTAAATGCCTTTAGAATGGTTAGATACTTCTGCCAGCTTAATTTAAATATTTCTCATGAAACCGGTCTAATCCATAATATGCATAAACAGTAATATGATTATTGGGGATCAGATATTGAAGATTTAAACTTAACTATAACTAAATTTGTGATATGTTTCTAATTCTGTTTTAGGTCAATTTTACTGTGAGAAGAGCAGAAGAAGAAGATCGCACTAAAGATACCTACATCATCGAGTGCCAAGGAATGGGGATGATAAACTCAAACTTATAAGGTTTAAAAACAACAAGAAAAAAGCAAGCTAGCAAAAGCAAAGCAAACTCAACATACCTCAGTGATGCATTGCACTACATTTCAATGGATGTATAACATGCGTGTGAACAGGAGGATCCTTCTGTCACATCTATTTGATTTGATTTAACTTTAAGGGTGATAGCAGGTTTTCTTTTGGTGTGCTGAGAATCTGTGGTGTGAAAAACGGAAACTTGTCTTATTTACTGTTATCAATGAAATGAGTACAGACAGGACAGCAAACAAAACAGTTATTTCCTATTTTGGAGAATCTGAATTCTTGGAACTTCTAATTGATGTTCTCTGCTCCCCAAATACATACACTATTTCAGTTTTGAGAAGATACATAGATGATGCATCATTTTCCCCTTTAAAATATCTTAAGTTTTGTTCCTTGGGATCCTTTGTGTTATGAGGCATGTGGAATAAGGGGCACCATCAAATCTGTATCTCTGTTCTTCCTTAACTATTTTGCTTAAATTGTGTATGAGGAAACAATAAAGCAATAGCATCATATGAAAGCTTGGTATTTATTTTTGCTGTTACCTCAGCAGGTTGTGTTACTGGGAGACTGGTAGAAAGTAACTGTTCAGAAACACAATTTATTTCCTTCTGTAAAGTAAGAACACCCAATACATAAAATAATCTTGTTTTAAATCTTCTCTTTTTATCAGTTTTATAAATATCTTCTCATGCAACCTTGGAATATGTATCACGTTACATTCCAAACACAAAATAGTAACTATGATATGATTGGTTCTTCTATCTACAACTGTCATTTTTAGCTTACTAATGGTAATGAGTTTACACTTGCACCAGTCTATTGTTCCTTCTTAAAAGGAGTACTTAATTTCAGCTGAGATTAGAGAGCTGTTGAGTGTGTGTGTATATATACATACAAATATGTGTCTGTACATGGAGCAGTGTACATACACAGAAGTGTATTTAGGCATAAACACCCAGTCATGTTATCCTCTGTTTAGGGATTAGGTAAGGAAAAACTTTTGATCTGGCCTTGATCTTGCTACAAAAGTTTATTCCGAATTAAAAGGAAGACAGAGATGATGAGTCATCATTTGTTTTGGATATGAAGAACTGAATCACAGAGTTAGAATGACTTAACCAAAACATATAAATGCACCCTAGAAGCTTGAGTTGATTTCCAGATTTTCTCCGTCCCAGCCCACAATCTGCTCTAATATCTTTTTCTCTGTTGTGACTCCTGAACCCAGGAGCTAAAGATTTGTCTTGCTCATTAAGATTAACATGCAAAGCAACCTCAAAACCACTGCTGGTATTAAATAAATAAATAAATAAATAAAAGCTTTCACCAATGAGCTATTGAAAAAGGTATTTATTCTTAGGGTTCTTCCCTCTCCCCACTGAAAAAGTGTGAAAAAATGGGATGCTATTAGTTCCTGATTTAAAAAATATTCTGTTTTTACTGTGAATGGTCTGAAGGGGGCAGCAGATACCAACTGAATTGTCTCTAACACTGTCGACTCCAGCTCATGAAAGAGCACTTCTCTGAATCACTGGTCTGTGCTGCTAATGGTTTTTGGTGTTTCCTTTTGGAAGAACTCAGAAGATACATTGAAGGAAAAAAAGGAAAAAAAAAAAAAAAACTTGAAAAAAGCTCCCCAAGAGTTGTTTTCTGTGCTTTTCTTCGGTCTGTTTACCTGTTTCACTAACGCGAAAAAAATTATGTACTTGACTAATTTTCCTTCTACCAGAGAGATTCCTGCTGAAGGGGGATAGCTGGGAGTAATTTAATTCAACATCCTGATCAAAGCACCACTAACTTAAAAGTCAAATCGGGTTGCTCAGGGTCTTGTCCAATCAAATTTTTAATATTTTCAAAGACAAAGGTGCCACAGCCTTTCTAGGCATCTTGTTAACAGAGCTTAACTGCACTCAGAGTTGGCATTTAATGTGGCAAAAGGGTTGTTTAATTTCATTGGTTTGTTTCTTAAGCTGAGGGGCTGTTTCTTAAAAGGAAGTTACTTTCTGCTACAGGAAACATATTAGGAAGGTGTGAATAGCAATTTATCAGTTCTTCACCAATTCTTTCAAAAGAAAACTATGTAATCCTACCTTACTCAGAAGATTTCTCTTTTATGGGGAATATTCAGATCCTCAGGTCACTCTGGCGGCTGAGAACAGGAAAGCTTCGGTAAGCGCTAGAACATAAGAAAATTAAACCAAAAATTACTTGCAGTTATCTATTACTACTTTATACAGACAAGCATATTAAATGCAGTTTGTAACTGCTTTTTTTTTTAACTTCCTGCACTTTATGAATATTAACTAATAATTACAGTGCATTACTTGAAGCCTTTTAGCTTTCATTTGTATAAATTTACAATCATATAATTTTTAGTGATAAGGTTGGATTAAGTCACTTGTGGGAATGTATTAGTCTTTTGTTCACTAAGGGATGAGACATTGCTTGCACCTGCTCTACAAATACGCACTGGGTTTTCTTATGCTAATAGGGCACATTAGAATCTTATATAAAAACTTCAGTGTGGGTGTATGGATACAACTAAGATGCTTACATTTAACACTGCTTAAACAAGTAGTGTCAATGACTCACAAGTTCTATATACCAAGGAAACTGGATTAATCCTCTCCAAATGTGTGTCTGTAGTGTGCTTCCATGAAAGAGACTTGTGTTTAGGTGAATGCAGTGGTCAGAGAAAGGCACTGTGCTGAGATACGCGGGGACAGAAGTCTGAAGACTATTAATAAGGCCATTATATGCAGACAGATACAAAAAAAAATGCAGAAAATACTGCACTCTGGTTCAGATTGAACTCTACTATTCTCAAAAAGAGCATCTTTGTACCTTGTCCTCTTACATTCTTACACGTACTTCAGTTGGTAACTGTTCCTCTTCTGAGCTTGCGCATTTCAGTCTATTCACTAAAACATTAGAAAAGCATTTACTGTTTTCTAGACCATGTTGAAAATGCTGCATCCAGTTTTGGGCCCCTCCATATAAGGAAGACATCAATAGTCAAGGTGTCTGGGAGCTGGAGCCCTGTGGGGAGAGGAAGGGAAGGGGGCTTGGTCAGCCTGGGGAGAGTATGGCTCGTGGGGGCACCTACCAGTGACCTGCCCATGCCTGTGAGTTGGTTACAGAGGAGACAGAGCCAGGTGCTGACAGTGGTGACGGGCAGCAGAGTAAGCTGCAACCAGAGAGATGCAGGTGAGATAAAGCCCAGAGCAACCCAGCGTGAGCTCGTGGCTGACCCTGTGCTAAGCAGCACATTAGATCAGAGCCTTCCTGCGGCCCCTTCCCACCTGAATTCTCCTACGATTCTCTAAAGCGACATTCCACCAGAGGTTATTTAGAGGATTGCTCCGAAAGTAATGCCTCACATTTTATTCTCTTGGCCTGTAACATCAGGGCAGATGTTGGTAGGATGGCAGTAGAGGTTGAACCTTCCCACCAACATTCCATTCCATTTTGTTGCCGTGCAACAGATGGCAGCAGAGGGGCAGCCTGACACAACGGTGTCTGACACGGAAGTGTGTATGGAGCAAAGGCGTGCCATTGAATTCCTCTCTGTGGAAAAAATGGCACCCACTGACATTCATTGATGCTTGCTGAACGTTTCTGGAGCCCAAACAGCGAGTGTGAGCACAGTGAGGCAGCGGTGGTGCATTTCAGCAGTGGGGACAGCAACAGTGGTCACCTCCACCGGCGCGGATTTTTGTGAGCGTGGCATGCAGGCTCTTGTTCATCACTGGTGAAAATGCACAGCTAATGGTCGTGACTGTGTTGAGAAATAGTGTTTTGTAGCTGAGAATTTCCTCTATCAAACAGTATTATTGTGCTCTTTGTTGTAGTTTCCACAGAAGTAAGTAGGAGGTATTACTTTCAGTGACCTACACGCAACTGATGATGTTAAAGGGAGTCAAAGGTTAAATAAAACACTAAACCAAATAAAGATGTGTATAGGAAAAAATGCCATCTAAATTATTTACAAAGGAAACAACAGAAAATTCTTCCAGAATATGCACTCCATCTTCTTGAATTAAAAACCAGTGAATGCAAACTCAGAACATCATTGTGTTGGTTGTTAGAGAAAACAGGAAGTAAAATCAGTATCTAAAAATGAAGTAAGATAGGTCAACTTGAAAACATTGCTACTACTTCCCCAATATATGATGGCAGAAAAGTTAGTACAGACTGAAGTAAAACATCTAGGAATGTAGTCCTCTGTAAAATTAAGCAGTACCACAATTTTTCCTTTAATCCCAGATTTAGTACATTAGAAACAAAAATTGAAGGTTTAGGAAACCTACTGGTAAATCCATTTAAAAGCTAAAAACCCTTATGGAGTACAAATATGGAGAAGTTCACACTATAAGCTGTGTGATTTCCAGTTTTTGTACTACCCAGATGCCTCTTAGGAGTTTTATAGCCTCTCCTCTGCCCAGGAGTCTTTCTGCCCAGTGCTTTCCAAATCCAATACCATAATCCCATGATATCCCCTAGAGTATCTACTAGAACAAGGAACTTTGATTTGAAAATCCCACTTTCAAACAATAACTGCATAGATTCTCAGTTTATTGTTAACAAATTCACAGAATATCCAAATAAGTCAAAGAAGTTACTTTGAAGTAGCACTGGAAAGCACTGGCCTCATAGTGAACAGGGAAGATCAGCATGTGCTGACAGACCTTAGACAGCTACAGTGGGCTGGTCATCAGAAATGAGGATAAGCATGTGGCCCCATTACGTTTAAGTGATTTGGTTGTGCTGTATAAATATCTCTTATCAGAACAAGATTGCTAGCATTCTCTTCTATGTGGGAGAATTCACTTTCATAATCAAATAACGAGATGTAGAACTGTAAAGGAAGACTGTGAGTTAAGCTAAACTGCATGAGCTCAAAGTATGAGTTAAAAATTAACTACATTCTGTAAAGCCAGTAAATCCTAGGCCTTCCACCCATTCAAACCTTTCATCTTTTTATTACCTCCTACATTATAGATCGGAACTTTAAATTGCAGCTATTCAACTTTACCAATGACTTTGCTACACACAGTTGTCTTCTGAACTTAAACATTCTTAATAGTATAGTAATTTTTTCTTTCAGTTCCCAAATGTAAAAATCTCTGAAAATAATTCTAAATTCTCTACTTTTTATTTCTCCCTCTCTCTCATTTTTTTGTCATTACTAAAAAAAAAAACCAAAAAAACAAAAAAAAAACCAAAAAAACACTCTAAGATGCTGCTTTGCTGGAAGGAAAAGACCTACATGGCTAATTGACAAAATCATTAAAACATGCTAATTTCCTTCACCTTGTTAATTATGAAGTCTTGTTTTCACAAGTGGCTGCCAGTGCTCCCACTGAAGCTTACAATTATTGCAGTGTGACCAACTCCTCTAAAGCTGAGGCCTAAAGCCTACAAAGTATGAAAATGCTGACATTACTGTTTTACTTCTGGCTATGTCAACACATTTAAGTTTTATTTTTTTTTTTTTATTATTATTATATATATATTTTTAATCAGCTGCAAAACCTGCACAGCTGAAAACAGACGTGATAAGCAGTAATAAAATAGAATGTTTAGAAAGGGTTAATATAGCTCCAAATGTAATATACTAAATAAGAATACTTTATATCATCAGAAATATTCTTAAGCCCCCAGAAATATCATCAGAAAAATTTATTATCTTCAGAAAGCAATTACAGTAATCAACAAGAACTACTGCTAGAGAGAAAAGGTCAATGTGATTTTGAAGCACTTTGCCTTTAACATATTTTGGCCAGTCAGCACAAATAATTTTGAAACTGTGCTTATAGGCACATTTGTTTGCTTCCATCTGAGAAGATGGTGACCTCCAGGACCAGAAGATTTATGTCCTCTGACTGCAAGCCAGTTTTCTGTATCCTGTTTATTATGTAATATGTGCTCTGAAAACAAGCACAATCCAAATGCTTTGCCACTCAGCTCAAGCCCAGATTTAAATAGCATTTAGATGTGTGTTTCCACTGATAATTTAATGATGTTGAAACAGAACCAATGAAACCTTCTTCCATATAAATGCCCATGCTGCTCCTGTAATCATACAAGAAGAGAAGAAAGCCTCTCTCCCACAGCTCAATAAATAGCTAGTGGTTACTGAAATCTGGAGGGAAATCTGTTTAAGTCCTTTCTGGCAGAGGAAGAAATTAAACATGAATCTCCTATTTCCTGGATGACACTTTAACCTGAACATTATGAAAAGAAGGAAACCAAACTTCTTGTCCTGATTTTAAGTGACTCCTGTCTTTCTGATGAAAAGGCTGATGGTCTGTCAGGCTACAAGATCACAAATGGATGGACAGACATCCCTGCAGGACTGCGGGAACAACTGAGTTTTGAACACACACAGGTATTGATCCCTGTCACTCAGGTCTCAGCAGCATTTAACACGACTTTGGGTGGTTTTCTGCTCCACAACTCATGAGGTGCACAGAGAGCCTCAGGGTCAAGCCCAGGCCTCCCACTCTCCAGGAATTAGGGTCTCAGAGCCAGCCACTGTAATCCAACTGTTTCCCCAAAACTGCTTCTCCCACCATGCCACTGCAAGAAGTGCAATTTCCAGTAAATCCGAGGTAGGCTGTTTCCAGCTCTGGACATGTCAGCAGAGAGGACAAGATAAATAAGGCCAAAATTCAGCAAAAGCGAATAAGGAAATCTGAGCAAAAAATGCAGTTTTCCATGTGATCTTGTGACATACTACAAAGTTTCTGAAATGTAGCAGATTTGAATTACACAGTCTCATCCTATTGATATAACCCTGTTTCTCCTTCTTTCTCATTCTCCCTCCCCAGCCACTGTTCACTTTCTTCATACCACTGGCTCTAACATGCAAATCTGTGAACAACCCAATGCCCATTTTCTGCACTGTAGATTAAAGCATTTCCAGCTTGCAGACTCAGTTGCAGAAGAATGAAGAACTTAACGACAAGTAGGATCAAATTAAAAAAAAAAAAAAANTGCTGTATCCAGCTTTGAAGCTAATTTATTTCCCACTGTGTGGATTTTTCCTCACCTTCCTCCCAAATTTAGCTTTATTTCCAATCTCCTCTCTCCTTGCACATTCACAACAGCTTACACTATCACAGAATTGTTAAACTACAGAATTAGTAGGCTCCAGTTAGCCTTGGTCTAACAAAAACCATTTTACTTCCTGCAAACTGCAATTGTTGCTGAAAGAATTCAAGGACATCTCTGCAAGCCCCTCCTATAGTCTAACCGGACAGAGGATCACTTCTACTGAAAGAGATTCCCAGGAATGAAGCATTAGCCTGTGCTTGCAGAGGGAGCTGCAGTAAATGGTGGTTCAAGATATCTTATGAAATTGAAGAAATATTGCAATATGGTATTTCACCTTATTTCTCCATATATAGAGGAGAAAGACATCCTTCTACAGAATTTTTTGTCTGTTTTGTATCAAGTAATTTGTTCTTTAAACCACTGAAGGAAATTATGCTCACATATATAATGCTGTAGCTGTGCCTGAGTTTACGCTCAGGTTCCTGGAGCCAGCAGCACCCACAAAGCCTAGAGGGGTAAGATGTTCATGTGAGCCATATCCCCAAGCCTGAGTCACTCCTTCTGGAAAGCCTTTGGCTCAACCAAATTAGACAAAGTGAGATCTAATGTGCAGGTGCATGATCTGTGAGTTCTGGCTCAAGCAAAATAAAAAACGAAGTCTAGAAGAAGTCAAACACCATTCTTAAATAAATGGTCTCCATTGTATGTATGGAAATTTAAGGAGGCTTAGAACTACCTCACAGTCCTTAGAATAACAGTTATCAGACCATAGACAATAGGCAGCTTTGAAAGTACGATGTTTTTCTTTCAGTTTTCTTTGTACAGGTGACACTATTGTTCAGAGTATGCCTAAAACTGTGCCCAAACTGTTTGTAAATAGCCTTACTGAAGTGCACTCAATTTACTTACACATATAACAAGCATCATGTTTTGTTAATACGATATCACCACTTTATGTGAGTATTATGGTAATTTTTAAAGACTAACAAACAGATCTTAGCGGATGACATATGTCTGGTGCAAAAAGATTAGGGATCAATTTACTCAGTTACTTCTTACCCTGCCTACAGTATCACAATTCAACCACTCAGAAAGGAGACATATTTGTTAAAAAAGTTAAATCAAATTAATTATAGACAGTAGTAGTATTTAAAATAATGTCTTCTGCTATCCAAGAAGTCATCATAAATGGTATACTGAAAAATGTAATAAAAATATTTTAATAGGCTTTTCATGGCATCAGCTTTTGCTTAAACAGTTTATGGATTTTAGTATTTTACAGATTAAAAACCACTCTGGCACAGCTTTGCAACTGCATGAAAATAGAGACATTACTTCCCCATTTAATCTCAAACAAGCAGTAATACTGTTGGTGGTGGTGACAGACACCCAAATTTAAGTCAGGGGATTAAATAGCTGTGAGGACAGCTGTCATGCCATCACCATGTTTCTCTAAAAAGGCACATCTGTTAGTAGACATTACAAATTCAGATATTACACAGATATGCTTCTAAAACAGCTGACTTTAGATATCACAGAAAAATTATTTCCTAAGCAATGTCTTTACGAGAAGACAGTAGTAAGGCAAACAGCAGCAATTTGTAGATTTATGTTCTTGAGTCACGAGTTTTAAAGTTTTCTTTGTTTTCTGTTTTGTTGTTGAGAAGTGAGTGAATACAGGATGACAGGAATAGCATGTGTTCTTAACAAACTTGCTGTTTCAAAACAATGCTGGGAAGCTGCTGACACATCAATATGTATCACTTGCACAGCAAAAGTGCTGAAAGTAACCCAGAGAACACCTTTATCTACACTTTTAGATCTGCTCACCAGGATCGTTGGGGAAAGTACCAGGCTCCAGACTGAATGCTTTCTCCAGGGGCAGTGAACTCTGAACCACCCTGACGAAGCTCGCAGCCCTGGGTTTGTCCTATGTACCTAGCATCCAGCTGTTCCATCTGGTTTGTCTCGTGGTTAATGCTACTGCTGAGGTGGAAGACATTCAAGAAGTGGTATCTCAATGACACAGGGAAGCACATACTGGAGTCCAGGGCTGCACCTGGGATGTCACTGGTGTGACTATAAAACAGGTAATCCAGAACAGATATGCACATGAGAACTTCCAAACAGGAGAAGAGCAGAAAAGGTGTTTTCTATATCTAATACTAATATGTTAGTACTAATCTTATCTATAGTATCTAATACTAATGTAAAAGTATTAACATATTAGTAATAAAGTGAAAATTCCTCATTTTACTCAATGTTTATTCAGTAAAAACAAAATATGTTGACCTTTCACCACACCAAAAGTTCTGATAATTTTCCATAGTGATAAATACATATTTTAATTGGCTTTTGATAACACTGGTGATTTATGGATAGCTAATCCTAAATGCCATTTGCAGTATTCTAAAAAGGAAAGGGATATGGCTGCAAAGAAATACAGGACGATGGTAGGAGAGATATAGGCCATCATCACATCTTCCTTTGTAAGGGAATCCTGTATCCTGCATAATCTCTGACAAGTCTCATTTATTTCTACAGTGCAGGTCTTTACATTTAAGAGAACATTAAGATAACTTTTAGCTCTTTTCACTGGAACATACTTTTCAATCAAGGATACTTCAAAAGAAGTCCTAAAAGTCGTTATCAAATACATTTAATACATTGAGGGAAATGGAAAATATTTTTCAGTCAACTTGGAAAATCCAGGTCAGACTTCAGAAATATCAAATATCAAAGACTTGCAGAGAGAAGCGAACTGCCTTCAATTTCCTACAGGATATTTTTGCTGGGTGACATGCTGAAAAATGACCATTTAGATGAGTTTATTAAATCCACTATAAGCTTAGCATGTATTTTACTAAGCAGGCAATTAACAATCACTATTCTAAGCTCAGTATTGATCTCTGCTGAATGTGCATCTACAGTTAAGAAAAAAGTCAGCAATCAGCAGTAGCTTCACAGAGAGTTTCACAGAGACTGTGAACTGCTGCAAGTTTGGGAGAGATGGCTCTGTCATCATGCTGATCATCACAACCACTAGCTTGGTTGCACTAGCCTAGATATGAGTAAGACCATATACCAGGTTGGATGCAGAATCTTCTCCAGTCAAAAGTCAGCCCAGCAGAAAAGAAAAAGGGTTGGGTGCATGAGATCTTAGTATTCAGTAAGTAGCCCGTTCTCCTTTTGATGTAGCATGGGTGAATGGGGAGGGAAAGCATGAAATATACTCTTTCAGTATCAGCTGGATTTTGCTGTCCTAAGACAGTCATATCCCATAATACGAGGACCTACGAGAAACGAGATGCAGAATAATACAAAAAACGTTATTATTTCTTTAGGTAAAAAAATGATGGGGCTTCATTTAGAGTATCACCTCTTAAGAAAGGTGAGGCTGCACTAGAAGTTTTGGAGGTGGTTACAGAGATTACTGACATATGAAAAGCATTTCTAAATACAAATGCTTTAAAAGGATATTTTGGTAGTGTTTCTTTTTCTCATGGAGAAAAGATATAAGACAGAATTGCACATATTAATGAACAATAGAAAAATGGTAGATGACAAACTTTTGTCTCTATTGTAATTCAAAAACAAATTGACAAAAGGAAAAGCATTTTAAACCAATCAAAGGAAATACTTCTTACAAAGTATGTAATTAAACTCTGCAACTCTTATCCACAGGAAGCAATTTAGGACAGTACTTTAGAAGCAGTCATAAAGTGAGTGGACATTTAGACATATGTTTAACGACAGTGATTTGGAAGAGAGACTGTCTTATGGCTGCAGACTTAAATTTAAACAATTTATATTGGAGAGCAAAAAATGCTCCGTAGAAGCAGCTGCTCCTAAATCTGTCTTCAGGGGTGTTTCCTGTGAAACTTCAGTTGCTGCTTATTACCAAAGAATTGTTTGAATATTTTTTATTTCATCCTGTATGGCAATTACATGGATGACCGCAAGAGATCATCAAGCTCATTGTCCTGCTAAAAACAAGGCTAATTTTAAAGTTAGATTAAGTTACTCAGGGTCATATTCAAACTGCAAAAATCCTCAAAGACAGAAGTTCTATAGCTGCTGAGTAAATTGTTCTGAGAGCTGAACCATCCTTACCATGAACAATTTGTTCCTCACATACAACTGGAAGTTCCCTTGTTGCATCTTTTGAATATAATCCCTTGTCTTTTTATCGCACATCTCTGACAACAGACTGTTCTGTCTAAGCCCTGGTAAGCAGAGGAACACAGAAAGGCTATGATCAGACCAGAAACATACATTGCCATTCCAAGATGTATTTTTTATCTGTCTGACAAGGATGTTTAAACATATCCGCAGATTACAAACTTCAAGCTGCAAAATATGTTAAGTGAGATGGAAAAGTAGGCTTACACTAACCACAAAGTTTCTCACACTTTGGCTTTTAAACTTGTAGTCAGTATATTCTCCAAAAAGTCTGTTTTTACTTCAATCTAATTGAGACCTCTTTAAAGTTAGGAAATCCTACTGCATAACTTCTATAAAATTATCAAGAAGTGTACAGATCGATTATATGAAATTTAAGGTGCTTCTGTGTGACTCTTGTATGGGACATAATCTCAGGGCGACCTAGAAAATACACTGCACCACATTCCTTTTTACTCTAGAATGCAGAATTCTGCCTCTTCCCAGGAGAATATAGGAGCCCAAGGATGGACCTTTTAAAAAGGCACTCAAACCATATGCTTTCCAGATGTCTGTGCTTGACAGCTTAAGTGCAGGAAAGATGCAACTAAAAAGTTACTCATCGTTTAACTACAGGCAGGGATGTTAATTTTGCAGTTCAGAATTGACACCTTTTCTTTTCAACTGTCATAGACTTGAGCTCTGATTACACACTCTTCACAGGCACCAACAAAAGGAGCTCTTGTTTCATCTTTGCTGCATGCTGTTGGTTTATTGTTTCACATATTCATTCTGATAAATCATACAAAGTGTTAACTTATTTTTAAAAGTAATTATCCCTATGCTTACATTTGCTTTTAAAAAAACAATTTCAATGTTAAATATCTAAGTGAGAGTTCTTCAGATGTGAAAGTAATTCTGATTACTCACTTATATCACATTAACTACAGTAATTGGCAATACAGACTGCATGCAAAATTACTCCTTAAAAGATATTGCACATTCAGCCCTCCAGCTATGCCTTGTGGCATCACTGCCAAATCCCTCCCTCCTGCTGCTGCTAGCCTGCAGCAACACCATGCAGAGTTCTTCACATTACATTCTCTCATGTCTAAGACATTAACGAGAAATCCAGATAGCTCAGTGTTGAAAGACTGCACAAACTTTCTCTTGGTTTTCTCTCCAAAAGCTCCCTGACATACCAGCACAGGATATTGAACCCAGCAAAGCAGCATTTACTCCCTTGCAAACAAGGATGTTGTGGATGCTGTGAATTTTCATAATTTCAAGTGGCAAAACAAGCAAACTGAAAACAAATCCAACACAAACTACTAAATGAAGAGAAGCAAACTCAAAAAGCCTGAGTTTCAAAAGAGTTGAAAGTGGGGAGCACGTTTCAAGAAGGTGTTACTATACACTTTGTGTTTCCACAGCATTTTTTTGAGGCATTAACTTTTACCCACTGCTGGTTAAAAAAACTTGGTCTGACGTGGTGTGGCCATTCTTATGCTCTACATCATAGTTCATAAGGTTTCCATTTGACTGGCTCTTTCTAGAATTACCTTGTTATCTCCTTTCCTGAGTCTGGTTTCAAAATCATGTGCACGCACTCATAAAAGACTGCAGAAACCTTAGGGATGAGCCAGCATCAATCTCAGCTAGCATTTATCTTCACAACTCAGTCATGCCCAAGACTGAACAGATGCCTCAATCATAATCCAACTCACCTGTCTCTCATCTCTGCAATGAGAAGGCTTTGCTAACAAAAAACACAAGTTAATATGAGGCGATTTTTCACATCCAAAGCAGTTCAGACCTTTGAGGTTTATACAGCTCCAAACTATTGAATTAACAGTGAGCTAGACACAGGGAACAAAAAAGGAATAATCACACATGCAAACTACTGCTAACGTGTGCTTTTCAGTTATATCACTACAGTTACTTGCTACAAAACAGGGAACAAGTCAAAGAAGAATTAAGTTTATAGCTCTAATTAAGCATGATATTTTAGTACATCTATGTTTTGAGCACAGAATTTTCAGCCTGTGAATTTATTTTTAATTATGGAAAAAAATTCTCCTGTATCCTACACATTTATTTAGATCCTTCTACAGCTATACCACATTTTGATCAGTAGACAAAGTAAGCAGAGCACTGTTCTCCCATGTTCTTGCTTTTTACTTCAACTTAGACAACTTGGGAAGAGTGGTTTATGCCAACATTGTCATGATTTCTTGTGATTAAACAAATGATGTACTTTAATCAACAAACTCTTGCTATCTGCTCTATTCCTCTGTTATCAGAATGAAGGCCATTTTGACTATGAACTAGAACAAAAGACACAACAACAGTGTCATGCCAGAATTGCATTTTGTATACAAGAATTTTCTCTTTCCTTTTTTCCCAGAGTTTATCTACAAAAACTAAATTATCTCTCTAAAATGTTTATTTCTGTGTGCTTTTCAGATAAGAGTGCCTAAATGAATTATTCAACAGGGAAGAATCATCCAGTTTTACCTCACTCTAGTGTTATTATACTTGGATACATAGAGAGACAAAATGTTCCTACATTTTACTTTACTTTTCTTTTTGAAACATCATTTTTAAAAATGTGAGCAGTCATGTTATCGCTATTTTATTTTTGCTTCTGATATTGAAGCAAGAAAAGTATCATCTGTGGCGGCTAAGCCAACCACAATAGGAAGTCAATATATGATACTTGGGGTACCAAGCCTATTTCCTGAAGTTCTCCCTTCACCTGCATGTTAGTAGTGCTAATCTCCCTTATGAGGAAAGGCTGGGTAAGCTGGGTCTGTTCAGCCTTGACAAAAGAAGACTGAGAGGGGATCTTATTAACGTCTACAAATATCTCAAGTGCGGGAGGCAAAGTAACATGGTCAGCCTCTTTTCAGTGGTGTGTGGGGATGGGACAAGGGGAAATGACCACAAACTGAAGCATAGGAAGTTCTGCACGAACATAGAATCACAGAATCACTAGGTTGGAAAGGACCTCCAAGGTCATCTAGTCCAACATGCATAAGAACTTCATGGTGCAGGTGACGGATTGCTGGAACAGGCTGCCCAGGGAGGTTGTGGAGTCTCCTCCCCTGAAGGTATTCAAGATCCGTCTGGATGCCTGCCTGTGCGACCTGCTGTAGGGAGCCTGCTTTGGCAGGGGGGTTGGACTCAATGATCTCTAAAGGTCCCTTCCAACCCCTACAATTCTGTGATTCTGCGAATGTATCTAGTGCTATGTTTTGTTTTGCTTTGTTTTCATGCACACCAAAAGGCATGGGAATGTAAAAAGCTAAGTTAATCCACTAAGTTTGACTAGCTACAGCAAAGAGGCTTTGTAGCTTAACTGGTAGCCATGTCACAGTTACATCACAGTTAAAACTAATAAAGTCTTCACCACTGTAAGACTCTCAGCCTTTAACTAATATGAAAGAAAAATTAAAAAAAATTACAATCTGAAATACGGAAGAGTGTTCAAGACATGACATCAGCTGGCAACATGGATTCTTTCAACATCTATGGCATTGTTTCTTTCTGCTGCTGAGAAGGAGATGTCTCATATCTGCCTCTCATTCAAACGAAAGGCCTAACATTTAGAGAAAAAGTCAATAGGATAAGGACACAACATTCTGGATTTTACAATTAAATGCAGCACAGAACAGTAAAGTCATTCTGGTTTCCTCATGTGCCCCTTTCTGATTTAGCTAAGACATTCTTGTATAGTTTTCATTATTCCAATGAAAAAAAAAGATGTCACTTTTATCCCAAGTCAAGTTCTCAAGTCATGTAAGCACAGAGCTGAAATTCCTCTAGATCCTCCATCTCGTCTTCTATTTATAAAACACATATTTGTTGGTTCATGGCTTGTTTGTTGTTTTTTTTTTTTAATAGAATTTTCAGTTCACTCTGGCACGAATCTTAGGATTTAAAAGTCTTAACTTCTTCACATTGTAGAAAGCAAAAGGTGCCCTTGCACAGGCAAATTTTCAATCAGTCAAAAAACTGTTTCCCTTGTTTCATTCAGAGCAAATCATAAACACACCAGACTTACTGAGAGAAACAAAGAACAGAGTTTGCAAGGAGGACTTCACACCTCTGTATCTCAATTTGGCCATTCCACTCACTTCAACAGCATCAAAAGAACTACTCTGGTGGAAAGAGCAGAGGGACTGATAGCAGATTTCCTGCTTCAGTACCTGCTGGCTACTCAGTTACTCAGAACAATTCATTTTAACTACTAAGATGCTAGCAGAATAGCACATCACTCTTTTAACAAGCATTTCCATATTTCTGAGAGCAGAACTTACTCACTTTGGTGGCAGGATATATAGGATGTGGACCCCAAATATTGTGATACTTAAAGGCTGCTGAGCTGCGCTACAGACAACAAAACAAGAGAGGCAGTTTCCCTGATATAGCTGTTTCTCTCATTTCTTTTTTAAATGTAAAGTAGCTTTTAAATTGAATATAATGTCAAAAACTGCCAGTTTTTATTGATCTGCTGAACGGTCAGACTGGTTGGTATGGCAAATAATTAATGGAAATAATGAAAAAAACCTGATACAGGCATTAAAGAAGAAGAAACAAAACTAGCATTACTCAGTATGGTTTTATGGAACATAGGCATCATTGGACAATCTAGATTTAAGGTATTTAGACTTACAGGGCATTTATGCCTCAGAACATCTCTGTGGGACACCATCCTACAAAGGACTGAGAAACTGTAATGGGAATAATGAACTAAACAAAAGCTTCTACAGCTTCTACATTCTCTGATAAAAAAAAAAAGGCTAATGTAAAAAAAGGCTGTTTATGGAAGCAGAGCTGCTCGCAGTAGAAGTTAAGAAGCAAAATCACCCCTGGCACTGGCAGCCACAGTACTGGAGTATCACATACAGTTAGTTCTTTTGCGAACGTGTTAAAATGGTACGTTGAAGTATTGGAGAAGGTTTAGAAAAGACCTCAAGGATTATTTATTCACTGTAGAAATAACTTTACAGAGACAGGTTGGCTTATAACAGCTCAATCTGTTTAGTTTATCAAAGAGACAAGAGTTTGAATATAGGATACAATTATCGGGGGGGGGCGGGGAGGGAAAGGCATAAAAAGCAAAACAAACCAAACTAGTACCTCTGTCATGGGATGTNAGGATGTTATCAGTATCTCGGAGGTACAAGATAAATTCATACTAGACACTACGAGACGTGTAGCTTCTGTTAGAAACTAGGACAGATGTATTAAATGTTTCTTTCAAAATCATTTGAAAGCACTCCCCAAAAATGTTCTAAAAATGTTCCAAAAAGTGTATTTTTCTGTTTGAAGTTTACATTTTAAGGGGAGCATGCCTCCAACTAGCAGTGTGGAATGAGATTTTGTAATCACTTTTTAAAATCTAGACTCACTTTACCATTAGCATTTAGCATTGTCCCATGGTATTGCTGGGGTAAACACAAGGACAACTGGTGTGCTTGAGCACAGGACAACAGGGCAAAATGCAACTCGGTAAGTTACGAAGTAACTTGGCAGGGAAAACCTGAGTGAACCTCACAGTCCTTTGCTCTGCAGATCACTTTGTCAGTCATGAAGGCAAGCTCCACGGCAAGGGCTCTTACCTAGACCTCCAGGCAGCTGAGACCCCTCCTGAAAGCACTTGCTGGGCTGGAGCTGCTGTTTATGTTGTTTTGCCAGGGCAGGGGCTCTGCACCTTGCTTGATGAGAGACAGTGCAAAGACAAATTATATTCCTTCTGTAATTTTCAATAAAAATAGAAGTTACTTGAGGGTGAACTTTTAACCTCCATAAGACAAGCTGCTGCCCAAATGACCAAATGCCCTGGGAAATACCGAGAATTAGGCCGTAGGGGAGGAGATCCCCTGGCAAGGTTCCTTGTGATTTCACGGAGAGGAAGTTTGCTGCCCACATGGGAACAGTCTCTCCTTAAAACAAGCATTACAAGCTCTGCCTATTCACTTTGTGTTTCTGGATAAGAAACGGACCCCACTGAAATCAAAAATCAACCACTATTAACTTAATTGGCTTAATACTTACTAGAGACACTGAGAGGGCAGACAAGTCATGTAGACGTTAAGGGCTGTATCTAAATCACAAATATACTGGGAACCTGAGGGGAATTTCCAGGAAAAAATACAAAAGCACAAAAGTGCTGTTGCAAGATGACTCGTATTTCTCTCCCACTCATCCTTCATCTTTTTATTCCTTCTAAGATGCTGCAGAAGAGGGGAAAACAGCACAGGAGCTGCTAAGCTGCTTATCCAAGCAAGCCTCACCCAAGCCCACTCAGAGAAGTCAAAGGAATGCAAGAAATGCCTTTCTGGGTCTGACCACTCATTCCACTATGGCAGTATGTTTCCAGCAATGACAGACTCTGTTTAAGGACAGCATACAAAACTGGCCTGAGAATGTCTGCCTATTCCCTTTGGTATTTGTCTATAAACCTTTAGTCCACTACATTTTTCCCATTCTGCTTTTAAGCCTACGGATACTGTCTTCCTCCACAACCTCCTGCAACAGCATTAGCTTCCAGTTATTTACCACTCTGCGCCCAAAGAAGTACCTTCTATTATTTGTGCTGAACTGATCTCCCACTCGTTTGGGGGTCCTGCAGTTCTGGCATCGCATGATTTAGCAAACAACAGTTCTGCATTTGTTGTTTGCTATCAACAGCCTTCACAATTTAGAAAACTTCAGTCATTTCCTCTTTCTTCAGAATTGTCTCTCGGAACTGAACAGTCCTATTCATTTTAATTTTT
Organism: Penelope pileata; assembly: GCA_013396635.1. Taxonomy (NCBI): domain Eukaryota; kingdom Metazoa; phylum Chordata; class Aves; order Galliformes; family Cracidae; genus Penelope; species Penelope pileata. Next base: position 105,766 of record WBMW01005602.1, read on the forward strand.
GTTTTTTTCCAGGTCCTCCAGCAACCAGAACTATATCCAGTAGACAAAATGTATCTGCAGTGAAGTTTCTTACAATGATAAAAATTATACTTTCTGGTTTGCTCACAAGCCAGCACAGAGAAGGCCTGACATTATGAATAAATCTGCTTGGGACCTCCTCCAAGAAATTTATGTCATGAGTCTGTCAAAACTCTCCTCCTCCTCTGCCTTCAATCTTTTCTTCACCCTCCTACTTCATGCTCATATTCCTCCAAACTGAATCCACACTTTTCTCCCATTTTTCTGCTACACCCCCACTTTCCAAATCTCCCATTGCAACTGTAGATAAGCATAGGACCCTGCACAAACTGATTTACTGTGCACAAAACACTGCTGAATAAGCTATGTAGAAGACATGGGAAATCCGTACCCGACCTCATCCTGCACCTAGCTATCAAAAGACATCTGTGTTTGTATTGCTGTTGGGGGCAGTTGTTACCATGTATGAAGAATAGCACATAACATCAAGAAATTCCTTTCATATATCTTTCTGATCTTGCAATTGTATGCAAGTTTGCAGGAGCCAGGCCCACCTTCTTGTGCCCAACACAGTGGCTCAGGTCTGCTGGGGGGTAAATGTACTCCAAAACCTCAGTGCCTGATTGCTTAATCTTGCTTTGTACTTCCCAGAGCCTTGTCTTCAGTGAACATCACTGACCAGATGAGTCAAAGTAGCACTGCTGGCAAGAAGGGATGTAGGGGAGAATACCACTGAATTCCACGTCTCATTCCCTCTCATCTTTGCCTCTGCACAGAAGACCTGCTGTTCTTAGCGACTTTCCCAGTACTGGAGAGAGAATGTGGTGAAAGGAGGCACTAACCAGGGTAAAGCAGAAGGCACTAGATATCTATTAATAAGAAATCTGTCAGGCAAGTGGTTTGGTTTCCCGCGGCGAGGAGCCTGGGAAGGGTATTACTGCAAGAAACAACAAACACCACAGCTGAGGTTGAGAGATTGTGTCTCTTCCTGCTTAGGTAACTGCCTGCTTTGCTTGTGCCTTTTCAGAAAGAGCTTCCCAAGACTCACGAATCTGCTGTTGCTAAGGATAGCAGCTTTCACTAGTTCCTTACAAAAGAACGTGCGTAAGAACTACAGGCTTTCCCTTTAGCAATACTAACCTACACCAAGATCTCTTGAAGTGTACAAACATCAGAATAAGTCCATGGATAAAAAGTAACTACATTTTCAGCTAATAAAATTACAGCAGAAGATTTATGTCTATGAAAGTATTTCTCCAAAGAAATAAATATTAGTAATGGGGATTTGGAAGGCAGGTATTCTGACATAACACTAAACAAGAATCACTACGGGGATTTAAAAGAAACCTATTGGTAGTATTTTGTAGAGGAAATTTCTAAAGGATATTTATTGGCAGCTCGTATTCTAAATAAAGTGTCTGATTTGGTTCATCGTGAAACAACAGAATTTTACCACTGATTTGTGAATAACTAATTCCTACAAAAATACCTCAGCTATCCTAAAACTATCTATCCTATAATCCCAGTTCACTTTCTGAACAATATTTATAATAATGTATTCACTAGCTAAAATACAATGTTTCACAAATGAGTCTTGAGATCTTAATTTAAAATAATCAGATGCACATAGCCCAGTGATTGTGTAAGTTCATTGGAGGTACAGAGTTTATGGCAATAAGTGAAAAGAGAACATTTTCCAAACATTATCACAAGCAGAAAGATCAAAAACATTCACTCTGTAGAATACAAGACAAAATATTATCTGATCAGCTCAAATAATGCTGATTTATAATTTTGAATTAACAACACATCTATGTACAACTGCAGAGACTGCAATTTTACAAACTGATATTCAGTTAAACATATTTATAACAATTTATATACTATGTACAAACCTAGTTCTCCAAGGAACTCTTTTGTTGAGCATGCTTCAACACAGAAGTGCTATACCTACTCCTAGGACAGGATGCTAACCTTCCATTTAATTTAAATTCTGAAATACTTCTCAAAATATGAAAAATTTCCATTTGCTATTGTATGGTAGCATTCTTAAGTCACTTGTTTGCTACCGTATGTTTTGGAAGGAGCAGAGCCAGTCACAGCAATAAATAACATTGCTTATTACGGACTACTTAGACTTATATTCACACAATCACACTTTCAGCCTCAGTGCTTTAACAAGACTGTAGGATCCATTTATCTTTGCTTTTCTTGACACGTAGATCAAAATTGCAACCACAGGTACAGATACTGCTGTTATGCTAGAGAATGCAATAATCAGTGGCATCATTTGATCTGGTTTTTCCACTTTTCCTGAAAATAGATACAAAAGGATAAAAAAAGTTGTGTAAAACTTGATTCATACAGATACATATGTACACTAAAAGCAGAGCTATTAATGACCTTCACTGGAACACCTTTTCTGTTTTCTTGCACAAATTACATTTCAAAATCTTGGTGTTTTTTTTGTTGTTGTTGTTTGTTTTTTCCTTTAGTATCTTCATAGTACCACTGTATAACTCTTAGCCAGAGTTATAGATATGAATATATGCTTATATGAATATATATATGGTCTTGAATATGCTAGGCAAGTTCAAACCCACCTGATACCACCTACAATGAAGAATACCATGGAGCTCCTGAAGAATACAGGAAGAACACTCTGTTTCTCATCCAGAAAACAATTTGGAGACATTTCCACCTTCTGGAAACATGATGCTTCAGGAGAAGACCATGTTTAACAAGCCCAATCTTTAGATCTCTTTGTGAAACAGATTTTTCTCTAGATTAGTCTCAGTGTTCACAAAGCAGGCAGAAATTTGGCCAGAATCCACCTTTTCCTGGCCCTTTCCTTAAAGCTACAATGCCAACTCAGGTAACAGAGACAACATCCATGCTATAAAGAAGGTTAAATATAGCTGATCCTCGCCAGCTGCTCTGTTGTTTCATTTGATTTCTTTTTGTTTTTGTTGTTTGGTCGTGGGTTTTTTGTGTTTTTTTTTTTTTGCTGTATTTTTTGTTGTTGTTTTGGTGGGTTTTTTTAAGGCTAACTTTAATATTATTGAGCAAGGATTGGCTGTGAACTAGTTTTACTTACCCTGAAATAAAATTTGTTAGGACATACAAATAAAATACATTTGGGCAACAGATTTACCTACCTACAACAGCTATCTCTATCACTTTGATGTTTTTTCCAACCTCATTGAAAACATCAAGCAAATATCTGCCTGTATCATTTTTGGTGACATTGTAGAGTGTAAAGGTTCCATTAACTGACGGCAGAATAACTTTTTGCTCTTGATTAACTTTTGTCAGGATCATCTGTGATGGCGGGTTACTGTATGTGCTGCACATAATAGTGACATTTTCTCCTTCTTTAACATTATCTGATGGATGAACTGACACAGTAATATTTTGAGGAGGAACTGAAAATATAAAAATGTAAAGGCAAAATTTAGCAACAGAAGCAAAAAAACCTCATGAAGTATTAGCAGTTTGCACACACAACATCCTAATCCAGTTGAAGGATTCACTATGATCTTCAAGCAGATAGCTTTAGATGTTACTCTGTCATCAGCTATCCTTGAAACAGTGCAGTCAACAGCAGCTGACAGAAAGAACATTTTATAAATTGCATATCATTTTGCATAACTTTTACATTAGACAGAGTTTTTTCTTCTTCCCTTGTTTTAAATCCACTGTTTATTTATTTGAGTTCAAGAAAGGACACAGACCAACAGACTGAGAGGTTGATGTCCTCTTTTCAAGAGAAAATAAATACAAAGGGGACTCTTTTCATTAAGTTCTACAATTTTAAATCTTGTTTTCAGAGTCTGAGGGGGAAGAGGAATTATGAAATATTTTGAAGTAATTATTTTGTGCACTGAAATTCTGGACAGAAGTCTTCATTACCACTAATATCTTATTGCTCATGACAACAATCGGTGCAACTCATCTCAGTCATCCCATACATCTAAAACAAATGTATATATAATATTAACTCTATACAGCAGTTATTTTAACTGACCTTTGACATCAAGTACTATGTGCTGAGACTGCTCTCCAAGTTTATTAGTGGATGTACATTCATATATTCCTGCATCCTTTAGCTGAGCCTTTTCTATGGTGTATTTGCCATTTTCTGTTTTAAGGGCTGTGATCACATCACCTATTTTCTTTTTCAGGGTAATCTGAATGCCTGGAACATCTGCAGATGTGCAGGAGATGGTAACACTTTCTCCTTGTTTCACTGCACTTGAAGGGAAAACTGAGAGCGTTGTATTTTTTGGTGGAGCTACAAAAAAAAGTAAAGAATATGTAAAAGAGATGGATTAGTGCTAGAAATGAGCCCTATACCATACATTGTTACCATGCAAGAAACAGCAGCAGCAGGACTAAAGCAGAGAAGTATGCTTACTACTGAAATGAAACTGCTATAATTGCACATAGGTTGGTCAGCATTTGGCATAGCTTAAAGGGAAACTGCGAGAACAGTACATGATGTTGTAAATCAGCAGAAAACCAAATACGCAACATAGACTCCTCCATATAAAATCTTTAGCATGTATTTTATATTTGCATCTTTTGTATGCTGGATCCTATACCAACAGCTATTTGGTGGAGAATACAGGCACCTCCGCATAGCTTCTTTGCCCCACACACATTTGCCAACTAAAAGGAGTCACGGAAACTCAACTTCACATAAGCTATCTAACTAACAATGGCATTAGGGCCATCTTCTGACTCAGTTTTCTCTTGGTGTGTACGTCCTCCAAATATTGCAGAACTCTTCACTGAGCCTTCTACAACAGTTCAAGAAGAAACTATACAATGTTCTGCTGAGTTCTCCTCCCAAGTTTAGTCTAAGGAGAAAATCTGACAGTGTGGACATAGGGCCTCACAGCGAGGAGAGAATTCTCCTTCTTCCATCTGTGATGTTTCTAAATTTAGGAGACTAGAAATGCATAGTAGAAAATAAGTACGGGAAAAGCAAAAGTGAAATAACACTTAATGTGGAATGTGTCTATAATCTAATCCCAACCATATAAAAATAATTAGTTACATTATTTCTGCATAAGACAAAATACAACTAAAGTTAGAAGCTTTTAAAAAATCAGGAACTACTCGCCCAAGTATTTGCCCATGTTCGTTTTCATCCCAGATTCTATCTGAAACATTTGGCCCTACTAAAGCAGTAGCAATAATAATTGTAACAGCAACAATAAAATATAATACTTTTGGATTATATTTTAATACATTCTACTATTAAAAGGACCACTAAATTTACTACTAATCACTAAAATCACTTCTCCAAAGCAGGAGACTGAGATGTCCCTATGAAATTACTGTGGACATTAGCATTTCAAGGAAATAAGTGTCCCCCATAATACTACTTCCTCAGATTCTTTCATCACTTTGAGCATTGCATTACAATAAACACATAGAGGCATGCATGAACAGCAGCAGAGAATTAGCTCTATGCTAATTAGGAAATTAAGCTAATTAAAAATTAAGCATAGAAATGAAAACCATAGCCCATAAAGAACAGTAGTGAATCAAAAGTTAAATTCCAAATACATAACAAGGAAATCCTAATAATTTCCTATTTATCAGTGTTTCAGCATCCTCCAATCCAACACACAGCCACAGGCTGGTTACTCAATAACAGTTAAATTCAAGCAGACTTGTACCTTGTATAACAATGTTCATGGTTGCTTTCTCCGTTTTATTAGTTAAAAGATTGATTACTTCACATATGTACAGTCCTGAGTCAGTAAAATGGGCATGAGGAATAGAAACGACATTGTTTTCTACAAAATGCTGAATGGTTTTATCACCCAGATGTTTTCTCCAAAATACTTGAGCTGGTGGATTACTCTCAGTCACACAAGTGAGTTTTAGAGGGTCTCCTTCTATTGGTGAGTTGCCCGGAGATGCAGTAATGACAGTATTTTGTGGACCAACTGTAAGAGAACAAAAGAAAGATAAGGTCAACACGTTAGTGGAGAATGATATGCACATCTTTAACATCAGCTTCTCTAGAGACATTCTGCATGCACTACCAAGAAAAAATGAATTATGTGGATGACAGCATAGTGTAACAATTTTTCCAGGCTTCATAAGACACTGAGTTTGCGACTTTGAAAGCTAAGCTAGCCACAATGCATACAAATAATGTTTTTTTTTTGTTGTTTTAACTCTTATATTTGTCTCCACCCTAAATTCTGTCATAAACAACCACAGGTGTTTAAGGCAATGTGCACAAGCTTCTCACTGACTGTTACTGAGTAAAAGCATTTAATTTATATGCCCTAGGCTTTAAACCTGAAACCATAATCTGTTCCACAAAGATGTTGGAAGACTGTGCTCAGAGATAACATTTAATAAGATAAATCCTAACTTTTATATTTTTGCAATATTGTTGCTACAGTTTAATATAGATACTACACAATAGATGATTTAAATACGAAGAAATGCAGATTATAAATGACTTATAGCACACACTTCATAAATCCATTCTACAAATCATAACATCAAACAGTATTTGATACGAAAGCCCTAATATAAAAACACTTACAGTTTGCATCCAGTTTCAGAGAAGTTGCTCTTTCTTTGGGCTCAAAGTCCATATTAGCAATTGGTAATTTGGCCACACAAGTAATCTCTTTCCCAATGTCGTCAGTTGTAGCATTAAATGAGTATGTTACAATTTTGGTTTCTGCTTTCGTGCTGTCATCTTGATAAAAGTTTTCCTCATGAAGAATTTCTTTTTCTTTCTTTAGGAGTACTTCCAGGTAATGTGAAGGATACACATCAGGAATTTTGCAGATGACAGTGGTGAGTTTTCCAGGAACTAAGGATGCACTGATCTCAATGACAGGATCACTGGGAAAAGCTAAAAAGAACAAACCTTGTTTCTTTAATCTACTAGTGATGGCCCCTAAATACAAGACATTAAGCATCTTGAGTTTAGAGGGGTTAAGAATATGATTTTATATCACCTCTATAACGAGACATATTTTGATATGAAGACAGAGGTATCTTATAAGCAGTTCACACGCTAAGAAGTAATGCATTTGTACAATTGTTGGAATATGATCACAAATTATTTAATTAGATCCAACAAGGCACCTAGACAGTGATACAGCTACCTAAATAAACAGGGATCTACAGCAATATGTATGCTAGTAGTATCCTGTTTTTCATACTGGCAAGTTTAGACAACTGAATCATCTCCATGCAAACTGCAAAGAATTTGAGTATGTGCTCTGCACTTGCAGGTTTCCCATATATGTTCATCTCAATCACAGTTTGTTTTTGTTCCAGCTTTACAAATGTTTTGGGGAGTCTTATGTTCTGGCTTTCAAGTATTAGGAAGAATAAGAATATATCGTATCTTTGGGGCAGAAAAATAAGCCGAAAGGGGCTGAGAAGAAACATCCTGAACAGGTAGAGGAATCTTTAAAAGGAAATGTATGCTGATCTATATTAGACTCCTCATCTTAGCACTACCTGTTAACTACCAACTACAATATCTATGAACAATTTATTGATCTTTAAAATATATTTTAAAGTGAACAAGTACAACTTATAGGGCATTTTACATTTTTACTTACAGTAAAGCTCAACTGTGACACTCTTCTCTTTTTTCCCTTTCCCTTCCTCCTCGCAGAAGACAGTACACAGGTAATTATGAGAATTCTCACTGCGAACTGGATTCATGGTCAAGGTAGAGTATGTCCCATTTTCTTTGTTGTACACTTTTCCTCCAAGCGGGTGGTCCATTTGGGTTCTCCATGAAAAACGTGGTAACGCGCAGCCAGTGGTATTGCATGTGAGTACGAGTGTTTCTCCAATCTGTACAACAACTCTGTTAGCCGGTATAATTTCCATTTCAAAAGCTTTAACTACAACAGGGAGAATATACATTAACTCAGCAGCATTGTCAAAATTTATTTCCCCTCTCCTCATGGCCTACTGTGACATGAAGTTATAACTTTACAAGTTTACAGTTGTGAGGAAGTTAAACTAATACAGAAGTTTACATCTCCAAAATACCCCATTAAAAAAAATGCTATTTCTGTCTAAATTAAAAGACACAGATGACTCTAACAGTTCTGATGGGTAAAATGCGTAAATCAATGTGGTCAGTGAAAATAGATGCATTGGCACAATATAAGTTTGTTAGCCAGGTGGATCTAGTTATAAAACTTTATAACATCTCAGGGGAGGGATGGTAAATAAGACAGCAAAAACAATTGCAGAATGACTTTCAACAGGACATTTAGTAACAAACTTGATTGGTAATGTCAGAGATGACAGCAAAAATCAACATACAGTGACGTACTGCAGCTGTCACCTAGACTATCTTTTAGCCAAACTCAATAAGAAAGTGACTGTGTCATTGCAGAGCATAGAAGACCTAAAAATAAATGCCAAAAATAAACTTACTGACATTTTGAAAGAACTACTTAATTAACATTGTTCCAATTGCTTATACATTTCAGCAAATACAAAGAGAAACAACAGCAAAACAGTAAAATGCAGGTCACTTCACACTTAAAAAATTGAAAGTAAATAAAGCAAACAAACCTCCCCAACTTACCAGTTGTTAACACACACAAAATAATTAGCACAGCTTGGCTTGTTCTTCCCATCTGTTTTAACATGCTGCTGTTGGGAAAAGAAAGTATGCTCAAAAGCCTTGCTTTATGTCCTGCGAAGAAGGACAGCAAGAGCCTGCTGCTCTGCAACTGTCAGCTGCTGCAGCACGCTCTTTATAAAGGTTTTTAAGTGGAGCGGGAAATCCCTGGATGGGGAAATCCAGAGCAGGGAGGAAGAGATTCATGCAAGGCTGAGCCAGCGGCCTCAGCGCCCTCTGCTGCCTTTTTTTCTTTTTTCTTTTTTTTCTAAATACAAAATCTAAAGCTCAGGAAATCAAATAATAACACAGTTCTTAGCATACTTAAAAATAGCAAGTCAAGATGTGATCCTGCAAACATCTGATAAAATGAATGGATGTGGGTAATTATAAGTAACTGACGGGACTACTCTGGTTTGCTTTCAGAGCAAGTATTTTTGCAGGACTGCGTCTTCTGAGAAAACTTCTAACAATATTCTTCTATGAATTATTTTACCTAACACAGTATTTCCGTTGAAACTATTACCATTCTTAGAGGTGAGCACACTTATGTTGCTAAGTACTTTCAATCCCTAAAAATGAAAAAGTCAGCTAATAGAAGTCTGCAGATCTGACTTGATCAGCTTGAATGAGATTCATCATGTTCAGACAAACAGAATGAGCTAATTTTCCCAACTCTACCTTAATAGCATCCCTAAAATGTCCCTCTTTCAAGATGCTACTGGTATGTAGCGTTACTGATATGCCTCTTAGAGATTTCTCATCGTGTTTATGTTTGATTGAAGCATAGAAGTTGAAAATATACAGCTTAAGGATTATTTTCAGTGTTTGGTTTCCAGTGGATATACAAATGCAGTTTGGAACAAAGTATTTCTGAGGACAACTATTGGCTAATAAAGAGACAATATTAGGGAAAAGATATAGTTAGATTTTCAGTGTTTATTTCTAAATTTGGAAAGGCTACAAGTACAAAGAACGGATGAAGGTTTCCAAATCTCAATTACTTATTTACTCAATTACTTGAGTAGTTACAAATCATTAAATAAAAGCAGCAAGAAATACTTGCTTTTAAAATGTATTTGGAAAATTATTTGGTATGTAATAGTTTGCGTATTTGACGTCTATGAGCTATTGTCATCATGAAGCAGATTTTAAAAAGAGCATAGTTTCAACTGTTTAGTAAATGAGTAATCAGTTGGAAAAATAAAGGCTGGAGTAATAATGCCATCACTGCTCAGTAAATTTACTTGCTGAAAAGCTGACACTACATCTACCTAATACTTTTTGAGCCATGCAGATTTTATAGCCAATAACCTAATACTAGCTCTCAAATCTCATATTCAGGTGAGAATAGTACCACAAAGTACTACAGAAGTACTGCAGCTGCCCCTACATATTCATCCTTGTCAAAGGATAGCTAGACACTACGAGCTGCTATAGAAACATCAGAGCACATTCTAGTAACTACATTTATGACTCTGTTGAACATGTTAACACAAGGTTAAATAAGAAGCAACAACTTTTTTTTTTTTTTAAATACTCTCATAATGAACTAATAATATAAAAGGGAGGTAATGATTGGGGGAAGTTAAATTGTAATCTCAGGCAGAAAATATGTCTTCAAAGCAATAATAATAAACAGCATTAACAATATTCAGTATTAACAACAAACAAATGAACCAAAGAATTACCTAAAAGAAATAAAATGGGAAATATGAAGCAGCCAGGAACGCCGGAACAAAACTCACTAAAGCTGAAACTATCACAGTGGACTCTCCTATGATGTATCAATTTATTATCATCATTATCATTTTTATTAGAGGAGGAAGAAAAAAATTCTCAGAAGTCTCACGAAATGCAGGAAAAGTACTGTTTTGGAAGTACTGTTTATCAAATCCAGAAAATCAATATCTGTCCAGAATAGATAACAACTACAGAATGTAATTTTACTTCACAGATCAGTATTCGTTATAAGGAAGTATATTCTCCCAGTTAAGTTGCAAATAAATACTTTTTAATCAGAGGCAGAAAGAAATAACTCCTCTGTTTTGACTGCTTAAATAATCATAGTCTAGGAGAAAAGGTAAGATTTCCTTATTTCTGGGAAACTGGTTTATAGACAAGAATACATAAATATGGAAGGCAATATCCGCATGCTGGAAAAACTGTAATCAAACCCTTCATCAGATAACACGGAATAGGAAATAACTCTGATCCAGCTCCCACTAAATTAAATTGGACAGTTGCCATTAACTTGACTAGAGTTGGATCCTTACCAGAGGGACTACCACACTGAGCGATTAAATTTACCTCAGGCAGTACAGGTAAGACTAGTCAATGCATATTAAAGGACATACAGATCTGGCAAGATATTCAGAAATTTCTTAAAACTTGCTCTTTCTCCAACCTCAAATGTGAGCCTCCTTTGTATTTTGAAAAGAACCTATACTTTACTGTTGCCTGTACCATCCTTAATGTCAACCTGCAAATAGGAAAATGGATATGAAGTTTGCTTGTTTCAGAACTGGCTGTTCCGCCTAAAAACAGATAGAAAGCAGCTGACAAGTTTTAGGGATTGCCGAGAGTTCAGATAATCTAGCTTTTTATTCAAACGGCACAGAGGACAATGCTAGTGATAAAAAACAGAGGTACATTTAGATTTACAAGTATTATAGGATCAACTGGAAGAATTTCTGACACATGCAGAGTAAAATGAACACTAGAATGTAACCAGTATTTAAAAAAGAAAAAAAAAACCCTAAAGGCACATGAAATTTAAAAAATTAAGCACTGGGATGTAAATACATATTTTCCAATACATCTAGTAATCAAAAGAGACTTTTCTCAGACTTTGGTGGACAAACCAAGATAAAACAATTGTGTGTCTCGGAAGGCAGTTTGGAAATACCAACACATCATTTTTGGCCTGGTGTCAGAGAATACAAATGTCTTTCAGGAAACTGAAACTTCGACTTTTTCTGGAATGTAAGAAAAGAAAGCTATCTTAGAACAATGCTAAGCATTTGCCTTAATTCATACTCCTACAACCCTATTAAATACTTAAGATAATCAACTTCACTTAATTTCCTCTAGACAAAAAAGATCACAAGTTCCTGATACCTCAAACAAGCATTTGAACAAAACTGCATTACCAACATGTTAGTTATCCAGCATTTCCAACCCTCTTCCTGCATTCCTAATTTCCTGCGTTGTCTGATGGAGGCTATGAAGGGAAAGCTGAAAGGCTAACAGTCGCACAGAATTTGGTCTCTTAAAACCTTCACCACTGTTTTTGAGACCTCCTGTGTTTTTTGGCCAAGGGCCTACGTAAAAGAGGTTTAATCCTTCTCTATTGGAGGAGGAGATTAAAAAATAATGATAGACCAAAACTGGCCTAATTTGACCCTCTATTTCCTGTGCCAGTAACAAAATGCTTCATGGCACTTCAGCCCAATATCTGCATCTATAGCCACTTTGGGGGACTCCTGCTAAAAATACCTACTACTGGAGTAAATATTTCTAAACAGGGCCCCAAAACAGAAACATACGCAAGCACATCTATTAGTAAGCATCCTTAGTATCTTGATCAAATAACTGAAGAAACACGAACCTGGAGGACATGTACAAATACTGCTGACCTATACTGCAGACAACGATCTGCTAGCCTCAGCTTTTCAGTTCTCAACAGCCTCAGTACTCTGCCACATGAGTCATACACTGTTTTTCTTCCTTAGTGTCTACCAGCTTTATGGATCCCAGCATTTCTCTGACCCTTTTCTTTCCCTAACTCCCTCCACCTTCTTTCTTAATACCTGACAATAGCACAACTTCTGTATAACCCCAAGAGGGGGAGGAGAGCATCACTGACTCCCTATAATTTTCATATCTGGATGGGAAGGATGAGATCTACTTGCAGATCTATTTAAAGGGTTGTGTCTGTTTCAGGGATTGTAACTTTGTTCCTAACTACAAAGAAAAAAACCACCAACGCATTATGCTGTAACCCACAGCACACCTTAAAATTGCGCTCCACATCTAACTTGTCATCTACCAAAAAAAGGTCAAAAAGAAGTAACTTAAAGATTTATCATCTGCTTCTTTCCCTTTTCTGGAATTTCTGAAATATTTTTTATATACATCCTTCTCAGGCATCAGCTCACCAGCTGTAACACTTCCTGTTTGGTCAGTTTAACTGCACAGTGTTTGAAGGCACCTGGAACACACACAAAATGCCAGACAATGTGATACAGAGGTGTGATAACTTGCAGAGACTACAAATTACCTAATTTCTTATTTTCTTCCATTCAGAGGCATTGTCTCTTTCACTTCACGGAAGGAACAAAACGTTCATTATCCAACAAATAGCAGCTAACAGAAAGAAAAGTCCCTACTCTTTATCTTAGTTGTTGCAGGCAAAAAAAAAAAAAAGCTATGGAAATTCCAAGCATCATTTTAGTGGCACTGGATCTAAAAGTGAAACTGTTGTATATCCTTTAAGCCCACATACTTCCTAAAGTGTTAAGTACAGTACTGTAAGGCAAACTTACAGTAACTGAGGGGTAGCTGAGTTACTACTGACTTCATAAAAATGTGTAAAAAAAAATTAAGTTTTCCTCCTGAAATATACTCCAGTATATATCAAGAGTCAAATTCAAGTATGATCCAGAGTATTCAAAAATCTTTTTGTGAATTTTGATGCAAGAACTCAGACCTGCTTTCATTTTGAGCCTAATACACTGAGATACGTCCAAGCCAGTTGCTTTCACTGGAATCAGAACTTTTCAGAGAAAACTTACTCAAAATGGTGAGAGCAAAGAAATAAAGTGGGATTTGGGTCAAACTGCAGACACCGCATAGGACCTGGAATATGGCTAGATAAAGTAAACTGAAAACATTTAACAAAGAATATGACCAAGTTACTTATTTCTCCCAACATTCCATGTGAAATCCCAATACCAGGAAATTTGTTGTGTACTTCATTAAAGCCAGCATTTCACATCATTGGATGAAATTAACCAAAAAGAGGGTGGAGAACTTCTAACCAACCTTTGTTATTATCCTTGCCAGCAGCCCCTCTCCAAGGGGCTTGTAGAGAACCGTACTATGTGAAAACAGAGATCAGTTATTTCTCATCTCCTTGCTCTTCGGTCATAGGGACGTACACGTACCTCATGGAGTCACAAAAAATAAAAACAGGAATGATGACAGAAAGACCATTCTTGCTGGATGAGAAACCAAACAGCACACATCAGAAACAAACGCAGAATTTTGACTCTCCTAGACAGCCTGCTGACAGCTGTGCTGCTACTGATTATCTTGAAATATGTCTATCACACACTGTATTCTTTATTCTTTTATGATGGCTTTCATTCTGAAGGGCTGTATAGATGTTATTTTTGCTGCACTGTGTTATATAAATGTTACCTTCATAGTTACACAGTGGACTGCCTCACTATCAGAAGTATTATACGGATGTCAGAAAGAATTAAATAACATTGCATGATTCAAGTATCATCATTTTCGAACCTGCCATATGAGAAAGATTATGGGGAATGTGAAACTTCTTTATTTTTAACTGGCACGTATGGAAATATTTTTTGACCTAGATATTGGCACTTTTCCCTCTCTGGAAGCAGACTGGAAGTTCTATAGTAAACAACCCTCCAAATAGAAACAAGAAAAAATGAACAGATTTTTACTTCCATCAAGAGAAAAAAGCCAAATGTCTAAGAGAAAGTATTTTTCAGTAGCAAAATATGTGGTTTTTCTGTGTGTACACAGAGTAACAAAGTCATACTTAAAGACAGCTGCAAGTTTGTTAAGGACATTGCACATTTCCTTTTTGCTCTTGAATATACTCTATCCTAACCAACAATATGATGGTTTGTTACTTACACTGTTTTTTTTTTTTCCACCCAGATTTAAGTATCATCTTATCTACTTGCTTTGTTAACACTTTCATGGAAGGACTATGCTAATGTAGGGCTAGCCAAGCAAGCACTGCAGCTGAGTTTTTCCAGACAAGCAATGGTAAGAAGGATGTCAATTGCTGGGGTTTACTTCTTCTTTCAAGACAATTACTTAGCAAAGCACTAAAGCCTAAATCCTTGTTGTCTCAGAGAGACAACTGAGCAACAAGAATGACTTTCATAGTTGTGTCAGCCTCTATCACAGACCACGTTACTCTCTAGTGATAAGAGAGGCAACTTGAGAAATGTGACACGTGTTTGAAATTGCTGTCAGGCAGGATAAAGCTTTATGCTTAATTTACTTGAGAAATGTCCGACTTTCAACATTCCCATGCTTTTTAACCAAGGATCCCTCCTGAAATTTCCCAGAATTGTATGTGAATACCAATTAATAAGGAACAGATGACCCTTTTAGTTGGATAAATTTTGTCTCTGTTGACTTTGTTTCTGATTATAACCAACCCTGAGGAACAGACATCAGTACCTCTCTCCCAGTAGCTCAGCTCCACACAAATGATCTACCTCCATGGTTTTCTGGAATGTCTTCCTGTATTCAGGATATTGAGAAGCAAAGTGAATTCATATTTGCAAGATCATCAATGCACAAGAGTTTCCATGGGCATGTTCAAGGGCAAATTCATTAAGATTTTGAGAAAATTATATTATGTCGAGTTTTCTAGACCACGTGAATGAATGCAACACAGCTATCTTACACGTATAAGTGCAAACATTGCTTTCTAAGTTATTAAAAGGAATAGACAATACAGTTGAAAAAGACCATTAATTTAGACTAGAGCTTCAGATTATATTAGAGATGAAAGAATTATCAATTTTGGATAATCTTCTTTGTAAAGTTTTTTATTTTTTATTTTCAATTACTTGTAAACTTACCTTGATATTTGATTTTCTTACTCTTCCTGATAAATATTAATGTTTGATTGAACATATTTCTTACTACGGCATTGACCTATTGTCATCAGGATTTCTAATGCACTATTAGACATTTAAGATTCACTTTATCCTTCCAATCATTTTTAAGCGACCAAAACCCAGACAATCAAATTCAGTGCTTTAACTGACACAATTACCTACTGGACATGACTGGGAATAGCACTTTTCTGGCACATAACTATAAAACAAACCATTGTGAATAACTGGAAATCCTGGCAGGATCCAATTAGAAGAAACAGGACATTAAACCAAGCAAGAAGTAATCTGTAATTCCTTGGTAATCCTCATTCTAACCAATCTAAATCAGTTTTGTAGCTACTCTTTAAGGTCAATGAAGGTGAAACACGATGCAAGCCTGAGCTGAAATGTGATAGAGGACTTCCAGTTTTATCTGGGCTTTAATTGCTTGCTGTCTCTCAAAAAAGAAATGTCTAGATTATTCAAAGAGCTCTGTCAAGTATACGGCATTTCAAGAGTCTGGAATGAAAGTGAGTATAGCCTGCACTGTCACATCTCAGTTTACAACACAGAGAAGTGTGCAGAAAAAGTGAAAGCAGCTTTGTGCTCCTCAAATGAATAAGGAGTAAGTGCCCAGGAGCCCAAGGCAGCTTTAAAATAACACTGTTAAAGAGGAATTCAATGTACGACTCCTGCCTGTGAAGAGTAGTACTTCACACAGAGATAAATTACACAAGCTCTTCTCTGAGAAATTTTCTACTCAATGTAAGCGTGAATGCCAGGCACTGTCACTAATTTCTTTGTAAAATTTCCCGGATCCACACAGTGGGAGGCTATTTGAAAGAGCAGTAGAATAAACTCTTACAAATATAATGAGATCTTATGTTAAAACTTAAAATCTTTCCTGACAAATTCTAGCTTTCTGCTCATAAGTCACTTACCATCGCTTCAAAAAACACAACAAATAATGCAAATAGATAGAAGAAAAAAAAAGGAGAAAAAATGAGTCACAGGAAACTAATAATCAGGAAAAAGCTCTTCATGAAACATTATTAAATAGTCTTTGGTATCTCACACATTTTAGGAAAAATGTTTTACCTTCTTAAGTAGTTCAAATGGAAGGACAAATGGTGCTATTATGTACATTTCAGATAAAAGAAAACATTACATAGAATATTCATAGCCTCCTATTCCCATCTTAGACAACACAAGTTGCGTTTTGGGTTTTTACTTTGTTATGTGAAAAGGAACCTCTTCCACCTATAAATTCTACTGCTATTGTTTCTCTCATATTAAAGCAATCACACGCAAATAGTTCCAAATATACTAGAAGAAATGCAACTTTACTCCAAAACTTTTGATATAAAAGATCTACTTTTTTAAGAGAAAGAGATATATTCCTCTATACCTTTGTAATAAACACAGAAAGCAAGCCAGGGGATAGCTGATACACAAGATCTCACTCCTCCTCCCCCACTTACAATATTTTAGGAATTCAAATCTTGTTTGAATGTACTCTTCAGTGTATTTTTATAGGGAAGAGATAGACGACATTATCCAGACTTTGACATATCACCGAGTTTTATCAAACTTAGAATTTTGTCTAAATAAAATTTTGATTGTAAATTTTCATTTATTCAATAAAGTTCTCTCTCTGACACTGGCCAAAAGTAAATGAAAAGGCAGAAGCTTAAGAACAGGGAAAGCACAAGTGATACAGTTGATTACATAAGGACTTAAAGAGATGGTTTCTTAAAGAGATGGTTTCTATGCACGTAGTACGTGTTTCTGAGAGTCTAATTCAATATAAGAAGCGTCCTATGAGCACATGGAAATAAATTTGAGAAATGTCTATGGAGTTTGGAAATACAAATCTACTGACACGTATTCCTAAAGTTTTTAGCTTTTGAAAATCTTATCCTAAAGAGTTTATAAACAGAAATTTATTACTACTTAATTAGAACTCAGAAATCATCTGCTCTGTTCTGCTGCTCTAAAACCAACTCTGCTGTCTCATACAACTCTCCTCTACACTCCTACTACAAAAATTTATTCTCCACGCAACTACAAAACAGTTTAATCATTGCTGAATCTAGGATACTCCTGAACTTCATCAAATGACCTCTTCCGAGCACCTCACTTTTGCACAGAGACTCTGACAAACTTTTGATTTGGAAAACAACTGTTGCTGTCTGCCAGCTGCTGCTAATGCATTACTAGCAGGTTGCCTCACAGTCCTGTTATCATAGTGCAGTTGCTTCTTCTATGGAGCAGCTTCCCATCTGCTGACTTTGCACTATATATTGCTCTAGAGCTGCCTGTTGGCATCCACATCTGAAGCTAAGTTTTGCCAAAGCTAAACACATCACCTTCTTACTCGGGTCTTCATTCTGGCTTAATCTAAAACCCAAATGGATTCAAATAAAGAATCTTCTAGAGACTTACCAGACTTTGCTTTGTCCCCTTTAGTTATGTAATGACTTAGTAATTGATTTATCAAAATTGAAAGCATCATATTTACTATCATTAGAAACTGGAAAGACTGAAAAACTAAAGAGCTACTTTGCTGCCAAGGACCTGTACAACTGAAGCCAAGAAGAAAGAGATTCCTATGAACTTTGTACAGGGGCCCTCCTATTATGATAGACCACTCTGCCCATTGCTCAAGTATGAAGCAGTTCAGAAGGCCATCTCTGCCATAGGACAAAAGTTTGCAAACTTTGCCACAAAGAATAAACATCTTTACCTGAACAGTGAAAGTTGACTTTGCAACCCAACTTGAAATCCATGTTAAAACTGATCTCAAAATACAAGGAGGATTCAAAGGAAACACAGGAATTAATAAATCCCTAACACATATAGTCAAAACCACTTCTTTTTTTCTCCTGATTTTTCCATTCTCCTCATGAAAGAAAAATGGCCTTTTTCATTTTAGTAGCATCTATTATCACTTTTTATACATTTCCCAACTTCAGCAGAATAATCTCCAACTTCTTCAACTCTATCATATGTGAAACCTCTCACCGCCCTTTTTGAAATCCCAGTGTCACACAGTGGATAAAGAAAGAAACAGGATATCCAAGTAAAATATACAAAGATAGGAAGAAGTCTGTTTATGAAATGGCAACTAGAGTCCTGACATATACAATATTCTCATTGTTTTTTCCTTTGCCATAAGTTTTCTGACCTTCTGTTTTGTGGTTTGGGTGTTTTGGTTTTTTTTTTAAAACTTCTTGATTTATTCATCAGCTTTGTCTGTCACTATGGCAAAGGCAAATATCCTTTGGAAGGAAGACCATCTTCCCTCCTTCACACTTCCTCCAGGAGACAGAAAAACGAACATCAATTTATTGCCCTGACAAAGCTGGCCACCTGGACAGCAAGACCCATAGCTCTCAGGCCAGAAGTGCAAGACCATACAGCACTCTGGCAAAATTGCCTGAGGAGCGGATTACTGCCACATCAGCAGCATTTACCAGTGGTCCAGTAGCATAGAGTAATAGTTAACAGTGGATGCTATAGCAAAAGAGGAAGACAGCACATAACAGACCAAGTTCATCATGCAGTACTTTAAATGATTTCCTTACTTGCACAGAATATTATGTGCCAGTACTTGAGATATGACTTCCTTCTTTAGGTTGTCTTTAGGTTTATTGCAAATATTATTCCTTCAACATTGAAAAAAAATGAAAAAAGTCAGAACCCATGCGGAATGAACAATACATATGAAGAACAGTAAATACCAGAGCACATGCATTTGTAAAAATACCCCCGCATTTTATCTTTGAAAAAAGCAAGAAGCTTCCTGAAAGTTTCCTGACTAAAATGTATCATGTAATCAGGGAATATCATTATGTGAAATCGAAACCTATTTAATACAAGGAAATGTGAAGCTCTTGACTGCAAATGAGAAGAATGCTCACTTCTCAAGGCACAATGCATGCTACTCTTCAGCTAAGAAAAATAATCTTCCTCATGTCACCTATGCCATGGTATTTGTAACATTGGAACCTAAGGTTTATGATAGTCTAGAAGATAAAATACTTGTCATGCAAAAACTGTTTTTTTTTTTTTGGTGGTGGTTTTATTTTTTGTTTGTTTGTGTTTTAACATACATACATGCCATTTAGCTGAAGAATTTAGACTAGTTTTACTGAAACTGAGTAGCTGTGAGAATTCACATACGGTTGTCTACAGGTAGACGGACTCACTGTTGGGATGGACAATACTCACTGTGGATGAACCAGAAAATTAAAGACCTAGCTGAAATATTAAAGAGAGAGAAAACAATACAACATTCCAAGTTTTATTGGAATCCTTCTAGACAACTAAAATGTTGAACCAATGTACCTACATGTTGAATTATGCCAGTATTCAAAAGTACTATATAAGATACAGGGCACAAACTCAATATAAAAGCAAACAGGTAGCTCAATTTTAGTTTTCTTTAAAATAATAGGTTGAAAAATATTTTCAGTTACAAAAAACTTTAATTCATGCATACCTCGTTCTGATTTTGACACAAGTGTTGCGTATTCACCAGTAGGACACAGGAGTTGATCTCTCAGACAGGTACACAATTGTCTTCAATATCCTGACTTTTTTTCCCTTGTGTAAAACATTCAATTTCTTATCATGTTATCATTCATTTTGTGAATTCACATTCTAGTCATATTTTTATAAATGCCCATCCAGCCCTGCCATATAGCAAAGCATCAGAGTTATTAATATTATTAGTAATAATAATAATGGAGATAGTTCTCATTCAGGAAAAAATAAAGGCAATCGAGACCTACTGACATCTTTGTATTTGCTTCTCTACAGAGAAATATGTAACCAGAGTGATTGGGCCACACAAACGTTCAGATTTTTTTCATGTGGGCCCCATAAATCTTGCCAGTAATCAGGCAGTGCAAGCTATTTATTTGCAATAACTTCAGAAAGTTATTGGCAAGGATTAGCATTGAATTTTGGTTTTTTTTGGACTAATTCAAAGAGGATGAAGCCTTGTCTTCCTTTGGAAGGACTTCAAACTTGTGAATGACTGCCAAGGCAAACAGCCTTTGCTGGGAAAAATAATGTTAAAACAATGCAATAGGTCATTGGAAGTTTCCCTCCAATATTTTTTACATGCAGTCATTTGGGGAGACTGGGGAGGTGGTACATCTCATTTGAAATGATAAAAAACAAATAAATAAGATTTAAAGTGTCTTTTAATAGGTAAAATATTATTGGAAACTAACTACTGTTATGTAGCATTGGGCTGCTACAGTCTGTTCTCCTAATTCATTAAAGATTTTACTTTAGTCAACCATACTCTGTGTCAACAGAAACCTTTTGGGCCTAATATAATTAGTGTAACAGTAGTAGAAAATTACATTTTCTTCTGTTACAGAGAGCAATATTTGGGATAGCTGTAAGTACATGCAATGTAGCTTGTACTATGCCCCTGGATGAGCTCTAGAGAATTCAAAATGAGCTGTTTCATAAGAAATACAGTGAGAAAACCAGGTTTTGGTAAAATACATAGCACACGTATGACATTTGTTAAGAAAACATATGGTAAAATTCATCCACGTTGCAACACTTCATACCTTTCGATATCCCACACTATGCTATGGCATGTGGAATGGATGTTACATTTAGGGGCAAGTCAACTTGCTGTAACGATGCATTCATAGTCAGATTGTGCATTCCTTTGCAATTACTGGGTATATATACACTTAAAGCTAACATACAGCCAATGCCCAGATGCAGAACAATTTTAGTCTTGGGTTTCAGTACAGCTTTAGGGACCAAAAGTTTTTCATCTCTTTCTTCTGTCAGTCTTGTATTGGCTGTATTAAGAACTGATTCTACGATGGGGACACAAAAAACTTCCTCCGTCTGTTACGGCCACATTTTTTCCAAATAGTTTGCTAAAATTTCCAAGTTTTTGTTTCATTTTGATGTCTATTTGAAAGATGGTAGTCAGTTTGTTGACGACATCAGCAAAACATTAAAATTATTGAGGAAGCAAAGAGGAGAAAAATAAAGAACTTCAAATATCCATGTGTCAATCAGTGAAACAGACATTTTACAGAATTGTCAAAGAACAGTAGGTACTTTAGGAGTCTCCATTCTGAACCAATTTCCTGTTTTTCAAATCTTCAGCTACTGATACTAAATGCTAGAAGGCTTACCTTCATATATTTCATCTTATTACACCCCTATGCCCTGTTTATAAACCCTCTCAATCACTGAAATTAAGCTGTCAAACAGCTGTGAATTCTGTGCAGACTGACTACCGAACACGTGCCAGATCAGAACCTGATACAAACTTACCTGAATTAAAGACCTGTCTTCTCATTTGCACTGTGAAGTATCTCATATTTCTGAGGTTAAACAAAAAAAAAATCATTAAATTGAACTAATTTCCTAGCTGTTGATGAGGGTTTTTTTTGAGTTTGTTTTTACGAAAACACAGTCTCATAGGATAAAACGAATTAGTCAGGGATCAAATACTGGTAATAAAAATGAAAGTGTTTTGTACTTCCAAACTTGTTCTAGTGAATATGACTATTGATCAAAACAGTTTCAGAGAAACTCCCACACCAATAGCTATATGTAGAAACAACCAAAAAAAAATCACATATTCATATTCTGTATTGACATGTCTCGTTAAAACAAAATCTGTCTCATGGCCCCTTCCAAGGTACAGATCCTGTTTTAGTCCATTTTCTCTCTTTGGTAAAAAGAGAATGAGTAAGGCTTTTATGAAATCTAGAGAATAAACAGTTTTCCAAAGTTTTTAGGAAGTACTGCCCTTCCCAACTTGTGTCTAAGTTCTCAGGATACTTTTTAATGACCTCAAAAATTTCTTTAGGTAAAATAAAGATGTTTAAGAGAATTGTCCTCAATACTTTTCAAACTCCATAATCTTTCAATTTGATTTGTGTTTTTCTTTTCAGATGCCTCACGCAATGGTTTTCAAATTGCAGCCTGAAACAGCATTACATTTCATTAGACCTACGCTGCTTTACTGCACTTTAATGACAACTTGAAAATAAATTAATTAATTAAATCTGATCCTGACAGACAAACCCTCACCTGTCCCTATTCACTGTCTTCAGAGCACAAGAGTTAAAGCAGATTGATAGGAATTACTGTATTTTTCCCTATGAAAGCTTTTTGGCTTTGAGAAACTGATAATTAAGTCTATTTTGAAAGCATCTTAATAAATCCACTGAATTGTTATGTTTTCAGCACTACCATTTTCCTTAATAATCATTACAGAATCATTTCCTAGACAAAATCTGAAAATTCTCAACATCACATTTGATATTTTACAAAATACATAATATATAATATTTTATAATATATGTATCATATATAATTGATCTATTAAGCTTTGAGCCATGATCTTCCTCTATGCATATGAATGCCTGTATACAGAGGTATTTTACAAGTACAGTTGAAAACACGACTTCAGGTTCTCGCTTGTATTAGAGTTTGAAAGACATAACCAGTATTTCAGCAACTTCCATGTAAAATAGAATAGTAGTATCAAAGCCGCAAGTTGATTTCTAAGTATATATACTGCTCTTACAATGTAATTTCTAATACCTCACACCCATAAATAGTTGCTCATGCTACTTATTTTAAGATATTCCTTAAAAAGCAAGTCTGCAAATTCCAATCTGTTTTGATTTAAAAAAAAAAATTTTTTTTAATTTTTAATTAATTAAAAATGAGCTTTTTTGTTAAAAAAAAATATTTAATTTTTTTTTTTAACAAAAGAGCTCATTTTCAATTGGAGATATTATGTTCTCATAACTATTGTGTACAATCAGACCCCCTGAAGTGATGCAAATAAAAACTTTTCAGTTCCCGCTTGCTTGTACTCACGATAGTCCTAAATGCCCAGACATCATAGCTCAACAACACAGCTGCATATGATGAGGCTGTAAGCTTATGGCATTCCCATGGTTCATGTCAACATGACACAACATGATGGAATTTCTATAATACTAAAAATTAAATTAAAATGTATTATGTTGAAAATACGCCATTAAGGTTGCAAATCCACATGCTATAAAATGGGAAAGAAGAGAACCAAAGTTTACTTACATGCTCACATTACTTTTTCCAAGAAACCTTCAATAACCTTACTGCAGAAGATGGATTGAGTGAGGGAATGAATGAGGAGTTAGAAGAATCAACTCCTGAATCTTGCCTTATTTAGTCGCAATTAAAGTTAATGAGATTTATCTTTTGCATAATTAAAGTAGTAAAGAATGCTTATTACACTGAAAACTCAGGTGCTTACATTAGGTTTCAAAGTCAGGTGTTCCAGAGAATTGGGTGCAAAAAAAAAAAAAAAAGCCAACAAATTAATCTGTGGAAGTTATCATCCATGTTTTGGCAACCAACATCAAATACATGGGTGTGGGTAAAATAAAACACATGGTCAGATCAGTACATCTACTACATCTGAATAAGCTGGATGGGATGGGACAGGAAAAATTTTAAATACTGATCCCAATGGGAACTGCAGTAACATCATCATGATTATGAGGAAATACATTGAGATTACAAAGAAAAAAAGAGGCCGTCATAACTGAGTAAGTGAAAAAACAGCTTTAAGCTGTATCCAGGTTCTGAACAGGTTTTGCGTGGGAAGTGACACAGATTTGTCCCATTTCCTACAAACGTATTAACTTCTACAAAGAAAGAACACCAAGCAAGATCCAGACCACAACTTCTCTTGCCAGACTTGAGAGAAATAACACCCCAGAGCATATACTGAGATTTCAGTCCCTAGAACACGTGCAGTCTTTCGTCTACACCGGGAAAACACAGAAAACCCTTTGCTCCCTAGTAAGAAACAGGTTTGCTGAACAACTTGCTGTGTGACAGCATAAAACACAATAACAAATCCTAGATCAGTGAAGCCTGGATAAGAAGCAACTCACAGACTATGGTGGTTCAGCACTCGCAGAGAACCCAGATGCCAGATCCCAGGCAGTCAGTGGTGCCTGCTGTGAGTCCAAAGCGCAAGTTCCTCCTGGCTCCCATAGGAACGTCTTAAAGTTGACTATGAAGAACCTATTTAGAGAGCTTATCAGTGAAAGAACAACATTTGGACAATGGAAAGAGACCACATGTAGAATTCAGATTCAACAGCGATTCTTACCTTTGGAGAACTTAGTGTAGCATAACAGCTATAGTAGGGAGTCACAATGAAAAAAATCAGTGCAATTGATCTTGTTCAATATCAGATAATTTTAGATTATGTGTAACATGAAAAGAAGATTTATTTAAAACAAGTATACAAAATTATATGTTCTGAAACTTTTAGTTTAGCATTACTACTATCATCTCCGTTTTCAAATGTGGATGCATGCAAAAAGTGATGAAAGCTTTTGCTCAGGTTAAAATCTTATGCTTCAGCTACCTGTGGTATAAGTAATTCCCAGACAGATGCCCCATTCACAATACCCTACATTATACTATGGCAAAAATATTAGTCTGCCTTCTAAAACATTTACAACGTACACAATTTTCTGCTCTTAGCAAAATGCCATACTTTCTCAAGTGTATACAAGCTCAATATAATCTGTTCTAATTTCCTTTTTTCTTAAATGCTTTAACTACATCCAAAAAAAGTAGAATAGCCCACAATAACACATTTATTAACGATTTGTTGATAGATTGGTGTACATTAATAGAACTCCCTCCCGATAAAAATAGCATGATTGATACTCAGTTATGTCTTTATAATTGTGTGAGCACCTATACAGGTTGTTTTATTAAGACATAGAGACAGCTGCAGGTCATGTTCTCATAGTTATTTCCTCTTTTTTTTTCATTTCCTCTTTTTGCTTTTGGATGGTTAGAAGTCATGCAAACTCTTGTATCTAACAAGCACAAATATAATAAAGAAACCAGAAATTTTAAGGAAAGATAGCTGTAAAGTGAAATTTACCCTTGGGGAGAAAGGTGCCCCTCTGCCAAGTAGTTTTGCAATACTGCAATGGCAAATGCCCTAAGTTATTCTGGCAAACTTAAATTGGGGAAGCCTCACTGCGCAAAGCGCTGGAACACTTTAAACATTACTGTTTGAAAAGTACTTCTCACATCTACTTCTCACGTGCATATAGTTCTCCATACATACAAAATTGTTCTCAGACCTGAAGGAACTTAAAAGTACTTCCTTCTTCACTACCACTTCCTTCTTGATTATCACATGCCTTAGCAGCCCCTGGTTCCCTGCAAATGTTTGGCACTTTTGTCAAATCAAACAGCAACAACCTAAAATGTTCAAGGTAATCTGCTGTTCTGTCATTCTATCCTTAACAAGACTGTGCAATACCAAACCTTGGCTATTCTCTTTTGAAAGAACATTTTTAAGTGCTAGCATTTAAATTCACATCAGGTATACGAAACTTCTGAACATTTCTTGCATAAGTGTCTTTACAGTTACCTGGGCTCTCCTCTTCAAATTTCCTTTCATTCATCAGTAAGTTAAAATCTTCTCACTGGTATTTAATTGTTCATCTCATTTTCAGCATTTCAGTTTGATTATCTTTCTCCTTATCTATGAAACCATCTGCAACTTTATACACTAGTATGTTTCAGCACATCCAATTTCCCTTTGCATATTTATTTTCTCTTAATTCCGCAGGGAAAACTCAACACCTCAAAAACTTGTTCTTCTATTTAAAGAATCATTTTTTACACTGATGGTTCTTATTTTCTGTTTCTTTTCTGTTACCATACCCATTCTTGTGTCTTCTTGCAATCCTCACAAGATCACAGATTAAATGCTCTTATTTCTTTTCCAATGCCTTACCAGAAGTCATCTTCCAAAATTTTTAGTTACATCTAATCCCTTTTTCAGCTTGCAGAAAATCTCTCTCTCCATTGTAAATATTTCTTCACCTGTGCCTGAAGTGTTAGCAAGTCCACTCAGCTGTCTGCATTTTCACAAATCATTAACGGTATAAGCTGGCATTGAAAGCAGCCTGCAAGTTTTCTAATAGCTACAACTAGTAAAATAACTACATTTTGTAGCATAGTATTTGCAGGCATTTCACCTTTTTATGTTTATTATAACTTTCAATACTGAATTCTCAAACTCCTTTCTTCTAAATCCTTCCCAAATTTAGACCTATATTACTCACCAGTATTGCGTAAACATGCTATTGTTCTTTTCCTGCCAAGTTCCTGTTCTGTCATTCCAGCTAGTTCATTAGCACAGAAATAGCAGAATTAAATTAATTTAGATTTCCTACTATTCTTTTTTTCAGTTATCTTGGAAATGCCCCACCCACTGAGACAGAAAACTGAAAAAAAAAAAAATTCTGAGATGCTGAAACTGAAAACTTCTATAGAATGAAGAAGAAAAATAAAAATCAGTGAAATTAGTTCATTATGTACCTAAAGGCTCATATATACCTAAAGAACTTTGTGAAAAATGTCCACAGTATTACTGAATATTAATACATTAATTAATACATTAATACAGTAATACACAGTATTACTGAGTGTGCATGAAGCTCTAAAAATGGTAGAAAATACTTCCCTCTGATGTTAGAGCATTAAACAATGAAGTCACAGGCTCATAGTAGCTTACAGGCTTTGTGTAAAGAAATTTAGCAAGCTTTTACTACAGCAATCACATCTTCATAGTTCTGAACACGTTTTGAACGTATGAACTAAGAGCAGACAGCTCTTCCATGAGGGTTTGAAAGCTGTGGAAATACCCTTGCAAAAGAGAAGAAAGGAAAATCCCCACTTCATTATTACATTATAAATTTATTTATATAAAATTAACATGAGAGCCATGGGTGAAGTTAAATGTTTAGGAATATGGAGAAAGCTTCCAGCATTTCTGATATTTTGTGGAGATACACAGAGGCCTGTGCTGGTTCCAAAAATCTACTACTTTTAACTATTCTTTCCTACTAAAAACCTAATCTCTTTGAGATATTCATCCCTTCTACATGTTGTGCTGGAATTACTTTTTTCTTTGGCAAGACTACAGCAAGATTGAAAGAAAATGGTCAAACTATCACCCGCCTCACCCAAATGCTGCAGGCAGCAGAGCAGATGCGTGGAGGTGAGGCTCACTCTCCGGCTGGTTCCACTGACAACAGAACATTGTTGTCTTTTTTCCTTAGGTCTCACCTGTGTTGGAGCAATGCTGCTTGTAGAGATTCCTACTCAAAATAGAAATACTGTAGTTTAGAGCTGTGAAACTGCTCAGAGGTTAGACTCAGGGAGAAAACAGAGAAAGAGAAGTAGCAAAAAAAGAGTGAAGCACAAATGAATAGCAAGCAGGAACCTTTGCTCTTCCCCATGCAGGGGGCCCTAGAAGAAAGGCTGCTGCTCCTGGGAAGGTGTCTGCCAGGCAGGGAGCAGGTGAGGAAGCTGTGGCTGATTTCAGAGCTGTAAAGGCAAGAGATGTTGGGCAGACAGACTGGAGACACTTGCATATAAGCTATTACTACAGCCAGCAAAATTAAGTTTCAATGAGAGATTAAAAGAATGACGTGATTTTCCACAAGCTGTCTCTTTATCTACAAATGCAGTAGTAGATTTGAAGTTTGCATCCCAGATCGAGACAAACAAAAAACATGATTTTTCAACTTCAGCTCTTAACTCCGATCTCTGGCCTGCCTTCCTCAGGGGGTAGCCTGAAAGACACATTGTAGCTGAACAGTTGCAGCTGTGTTAGGGTGGCCATGGAAATACTGGGTACCTTGGGAACCTCATCCAATTTTCAAAGGAATTAAAAATGCAGAAAGCATTCACAGAGGATTGAAATAAAATAAAAAAAAAAAAATAAAAATATAATGCAATTAATTTGGCAACTTCCATTACATAGACAAATCGTCAGGAACAGATTTTTAAGCAGAAAAGTGATTTTTTTTAAAGTTACTATTGCAATATAGAAGCATCTACAATAACCAGCTCCTGGAGTCAGTAAGGAGCAGAACATCACTCCACTGAGGATCCTATTCAACATCCCATATATTAAAAGGGTTGATCCAAAAGTAATGCCTCCCATTTTATTATGCTGGCCCATATCCATCGGAGGTGGATGTTGGTGGGATGGCAGCAGAGGTTGAACCTTCCCACCAATATTCCGCTCCATGTTGTTGCTGTGTGACAGATGGCAGCAGAGGGGCAGCCTGACACAATGGCGTCTGACATGAGAGTGCGGACGGAGCAAAGGTGTGGAATTGAATTCCTTCCTCTGGAAACAATGGCACCCGGTGACATTCATTAATGCTTGATAAAAGTTTCTGGAGATTAAACAGTGGAAGTGAGCACAGTGAGGAGGTGGTGGTGTGTTTCAGCAGTGGCGACAGTGGTCACCTTCTCTGGTGCAGATTGTTACGAGCACAGCATGCAGGCTCTTGCTCATTGCTGGTGAAAATGCACAGCTAATGGTGGTGACTGTGTTGAGAAACAGTGTTTGAAGCTGAGAATTCACTCTATCAAACAGTGCTATTGTGCTCTTTTTGTTCTAGTTTTCATGAAAATAAATAAGAGGCATTACTTGCAGAGGAATCAACATACAATGTTACGTATTTCTAATACATTCCTAATATCAATCAAAGTATTTTCATTGTAATTAATAATTGTTCATTAACTCAGATCAGTTAACACCCTTTTGAAATGTAAGCATTTTCATGTTCTCTCTAGGTCTTATGCTAGGAGACTCACAAAGCCATACGCCTGTTTTGCAGGCCCTGTTTGGACTTCTCTGAACAGTCACCCCCCAAAATGTAACCATCCTTTTTTTTTTTTTTTGTATTTTTTAAATATGTTGCTGTTTCCCTTTAAAATATACTGCCTTGACAAACCATCTTGTGGATAAATTCTTGCAAATATAGTGAGCTAAAATGAGCAGTTTCAGTGTAAACCATTAAAACCATGAATTTTTAGAACAATTACTTTTAACATTCCCACAGACTTCAAAAGCCTTGAATTTCTCAGCTCATGTTTTATTCTGTTCACCTATGACACTAAATCCAAAAAATAATCATGCTGGATTTCTTGCTGAGTGTGTAAATTTTAGGGTCATTGCTGCAATCCAAAATTAGTATTTTATTTAGCATCAGCATTTTCTTGGAAACAAATACAAAGTTGATGGTTATTTTTAAGAATTTGCTGCATCACACATTTATAAAATACAAATAATACCATCAAACATGAAGGAGATGTACCTTCTACAGTGTTACAGGAAACAGAAATCAGAACAAGGGGATCTTCCTATCACCAATAACTAGGCATTGGACCTGCCATTGTTTATCTAAAACATAGGGAAAAGTCTGCTTCCTGTCACCATACATGCATCTTGCTCCATATATAACGTGACCCTTGACTTATAGTAGGCATTATTAGAGAACTTCTTGGCTTCCATTCAGTTGATCCATTAGAGACTGAACCTGCAGAAGGTTCAGCCAACATCAACACTACTTTAAAAGGATTTGACACATCAGAAAAAAAAAATTGAGTTTCCTTGAATTCTAGGGGGAAAGCACTTGAATGACAGAAAAAGACAAGAACAGAAGCATTCCTAGGTCAGACGGCACCCTGCTGAGACAGCACAAAGCAAAACCCACAGCTGTACAAGTACTGTACCAGCACTGCCACATTCCTTAGTGCTTTTGAAGGCTGAAACCTGCAGTCAGATCTCGAAAGTCAGGAGCCGAATGAGACACTGCACAGCACAGTCCCCACAAAGGAAATAACTGTACGATTCCTATAGGGTTATAAAGCAACCCAAAAATGAATAATGTTCTTTAATAAAGTAGTAGCAATTAATTAGGGAGAAGACTCACGATCTGCCATACATTAATGTGCATGGGAGAAATGAAACTACTCACTGGAGGATGGTCTGTGCAATCTATGGCAGCTGGGCACTCAACGCAAACACTGGGAAGAGCAGCAAGTCTGCGGGGTTTCAAAAAGGCATTCGCACGAACTGGAATTTTTCACGTTGTTGACAGAAGGAAAAGATTTTGTAATTTGTTTTAATTTATTCTGAATTTTCTTCCTAAGTCCCTCCAGTTAGCCATTTGGGTCATGGAGGACTCTCAGTTTTCCATTTCTCAGAAAGCATCATTTTTCCCACTAAAACCTCAAATATGTTCTCCTAGCACACTGATACTAAGCATGGGGGCTAAAGAGAACTCCTGGATCATCAAATACACAACAGAGCAGGAGCTGATAAATTCAGTGTATTTTGAAACGGGAGGAAGATCTCTAAAATACTTGCTCTGAAATTCATTTCATTTTTTTTTTTTTTTCCTTTTTTAAAGCAAAGTGGCATACTGAAATCAATTGGTTTTTGCTCTCTGCTACCACAAGGGAAAGCTATTCAAGAACAGTTTCTCTGATTGCCTGGTTCTTCAAATTTCCAAACTCAAAGCCAATTGACACAGACCTGCTTATCTGCAGACTTTCTACAAAATACCCTGTTTCTTCCACTACGCCTTCTGTCTACAGAGGATTCTCTCTTTTCAAGCTTCTCTTGAAGCATTTTTGACAAACCTCCTCATGTCTTTTGCAGCATTTCATCTTGGCTATGTCCACCATCTGTTTCACTCACAAAAAGGTGACTTGCTCTCCTGTTCCTTTCCACCCCATTTTCCGCTTTTCAGTTCTACTCCTCAGCACTATTTCTCTTCCAGCTGCTAGTCTTTGGTTTATTTATACAAAATTTTGTGACTGTGTAAGGATTAAAACCGTGTAATTATATTAAGCTTGTCATTTCATCTTGCTAGTCCTTTTTACAGGTTCCCCCTAAGTTCCTCAAGGGCCTGCCTACCAGTGACTAACTTCAAATTTTTTCTGGATTTTCCAAATTTGTTATGCAGCTTTCCATACCCCTTACTGTCAAGTTAAGGACATACTGAACCCCAAAGGAACAGAACAATATCCCACGGGTACCTTCTCCTGTGATATAATAATACATCAGTCAATTATTGCACGTGTTTTGTGACAGATGCATGTTCGTATAACAATACCTTACCCCTAAAACATTAACTACTGAACTCCTTAAAACAAAACAAAAAACCAACCATCCAACCAAAAAAACCCTCTTCCTTGAGCAGAAGAACTTTGTTCAAACAGCACTCACTGCTGACATGCGGCCCCTTCACTGCATGAGCAAAATAATACTAAAGACAAAGCCTAGAGGCTGGCTCCACTACAGACACAAAGTTATTTGGGTGTCTGGATGTTATTTACTTTCAAATGTTGAGATTTTCTTTAAACTCACTATTAAATAAGACCTCCTCAGATTTCCAGAGCCTAGGGATATTTTTATGTTTTGCTTTTTTAACGACTTTTACAGTCTTATAAGGAATACTTAAGCTTATACTGCCCAACTGTACTCTTAAATACTAATTAGAGGTGAAGTAAAAGCTTTGTTTGGTCTTACAATTTTAATAAAAATTGTATTAATATATTCTTGTCTGACTTTAATAAAAACACGAATGAATGACATGTATTATCTAACTAGAAACTTAAAAAAGAAATTGTTCTAAAAAGAGATTAAGAAAAATCAAGATATGAAAATTAAAATACACATATTCAAAGATAACTTAATGATTGTCTTGCAGTAACTACTCCAAATATTTACTTGTACAACATTTATATTTGGCAATGAAGTTCTTTCTATCTCCACTCTTTAAAAATGATGAAAGAAATACTTTGTAAGTGGATCAGGGTGGAATTTTTTCCCCTCATATCTCACGGACAACATAAGATGCTTGTTACCTTTAACTGCACAGATGTGGTGCATAGCTTACCTCCTTCCATACTTATTAATACAGAAGTATTTGTTAAAAATAAATGTGCATAAGTAATGTTTACGACAACAGTGCACAACGTGTTTCTCACAGTTCTATCTGTGCAGGTAATCTTAAAGCCATTTAACATCTGTAATCTTCTCTTTCATGCCTACATGCTTAAATTTAAGCCTGTTTCCTGAACTATTCAATTTGCTGTCTGTATTAAAAACCAAAAGCTAAATAATTGCATCAGTGGAAATCCTGTTCTCCCATGTCAGGAGTTCTGACCCTGTACTTGCTGATACCTGGCTTTTCAGACCAGAAGGCCTCCTCTGCTTCATCTCGCGCCCTGCAGCAGCACACGATCTTTGGACCATAGTGCCACCTAGCTTCTCTTTTCCTGCCCTCAGTAATTCTGTGCTGAACACACTCGTTTGATGTAACAAATGGAGGAGTCCCAGGGAGCCACTGTTAACGTAACTTTCAAGATAGCCTTGACGATTCATTTCGGCATACAGCTGAATAAGGGAAAAAAACTAGTCACTGAGCTTCTCAAGAAACAGCTCTCTGATCATCATTCAAAAATGGGAGACAAGAGTACGTATTTTCCTCTGAAATAGGTCTTAAACTGTTTTCCCCCAAAACTAAAAATCAAGATCCATACCAACGCTTAGGGAAGCTACCCGTGCCTTTGCTGCAGCTCTGGCACCATCCCAATACTAACACAAACTTCACAGGACACCAAGAGCAACACAGCTACATCCTTTCACATTGCTGAAGGCAGCTGTCTCTTAAAGAAGAATCCCTGTTCTCAAAGAAGCAATATTTGAAACGATTTGGAAGATCCCCTGGTGTGCCAAGAAAGGAAAAAATAAAAGAGACATTTTTCTTCACTTGAGGGAGGTTGTTTTTTTTTTTTTGGTTGGTTGGCTTTTTTTGTACCTCCTCCTTTAAGTAACAAAAGCTCTTCAACAAGAATTTCAAAGCAGGCATGAAATTGTCCACCATAACCCCTTGTAACACACTGCATGAAATAGGAACTCTTTTGGGGTAATGGGTTTCCCAGTATTCATCTGGAATCTGAGACCCACTTGAAGCTGTCTGGGCTTCATTTGTCTTTGCAATAATGCAGGAACTAACTATAAGCAAGCAGGCAGCAACAAATTCAGTCCCCTTAACAGAGGTGCAAGCTCATGATAAAGTAGAACAGCAGATAAAGGCTCCTCCAGGTCTGGCTCATGCCCCTGGCAGCTTCTGATGAGCTGCCAGGAATACACAAGGGCCATTACAGAGCGCCTGATCTTTCTTCCTAATTCACTGATGTGCTCTTCATGGCTAGGAGGAATATTATTTCCTGCTCATAAGCACGGTTCAGTTCATCAGCACTGGCATCACTACATGAACTTCTTGCTGCCAATGCCCAGCGATGGCAGGCAGCAACACAGCCAGGTCTTCCAATTCTGCAGAGAACAGCAACATAAAGATTCCTGTGAAACCAACCAAACTTCCTAAATGATTAGGGTAAACGAAGGCCTTAAGTCCTATTATAATGAGCAACCTAACTGAGATTCCACTCTTACGTACCCTTTCACGTAACACAACTGTCTGGGAATATATGAGGATAAATGTGCTACTCAGTATGTAAAAGAGGCAAAAATGAGCACATTGCAAACAGATGCGGCAGTTGTGGCACTTTGCAGCTGGCTCGCATCACGGAGAACAAGCTGGCCTCTGCTCTCTCTCCTACAGGCTGCTGGCCATGGCGAGAGAGCAGGCTGCAGGCAAGCAGCCTTCCTGCTCCCAGAGAGCTGTCCCCACTGCTGACAGCACCCATTGGCATCCGACACATTCCTGAGCACCTACAGACACCTCACACCACCAACAGCTGCAGTGGACATTCTTGGCAATAGTTAGCAAAAAAGTACTTACACAACGGGGATCTGTGTCAGCCTAGGGATGGCTGCCATGTAAACTGCTGCGTACATTCATGCTCGAAACCAAACACGGATGTAAAAATATTACCTGAAGTGTATTGAAACAACTTATCCACATTCTTTGTTTCAAAATCAATACCAAGTAGTATTTTGACGTAGTATCGTGCAAGTGATGAGAACAGGATACAAAAAAATATTGCAGTATTTCTACAGGTATCTCAAAGATTAAAAACTATACACGCCACTCTATCCTGATTGTGGTGATCATAATTATTTCCAAATTGCTAAATTTGGAAATAATCAACATATAATCAGCTATTTTGTTCAGTAGCTTACCGTAATATTTATAGTGTTGGATGTTGGAGGCAATGGTTACAAGACCCTTAGGTTTGCATGCAGGGGGTTTTTATTTCGAACTGCTGTTCCATTTTATGGACTGTTCTCTTTTGGTTTTGCTCCCAGAGTGGCATTCACAAAGATTCCTCAATATGGTTTCCTTGGAACCATTTTACATTTGGGAAGAGAACTGGTTCATACATTTGTATACATATGAGAAAAGAATTTTTTTTCTTCAGAATTAAATCAACAATTGTCTCCCAAATCTAAAACCAAATAGACTGTCGACGGCAAGAAAATGTGAAGATGCCAGATAATGACTTAAAACTTATTCTCAGAGTTCTGCCCACTAATTCCACAGAAACCAGATCACTCTGTGAAAGCACATCCTCGACTCCCTGGCAAGTCTTCCCGTGCCAGCCCCTGCTGCCCGCAGCCTCACTGACGTGGCTCTGGCTTCCCAGCCAGCTCCTGGGTGCCGCTCCTCCCCAAGAGGTGCCTCAGAGGAACGGGCTGAATGTTTGGGGCGCTCTGCATCGGATCACAAAAGGTATGGGCACATCCACACACTGACACACGCTGCCAAACATGCTTTTAAGAGAATTCATTGATCTCTGACTAACAACTGCGGTCTTTTATAGTCTTAAATTCCTAAACTCAGCCAAACGGTTATTTAGCAAGAGGCAAGAAGTTTTCACAAGTTTTGTTAAGCTCAAATGAAGCAAAAATGTAGTTCAAACAGCTATATATATTTTTAACATACACATATAAGTATGTAATTTTCCTTGAATGTTAATAACTCAGAAATAAATTGTTTCTCCTTCAAGAATCTCAACATGTATTCCTGTTTGGGCCAAGGCCAAGCAAGGGACATTACTGTCTCAAAGACACGTTCTGACGCATAGTATGACTGCATCACAGGAGGGACTATAATTATAATCTTGACATTACCATAACGACTGCAGTTGCTATCAGGTGACAGGTATAATATAGATAATCACGAGACAGTACAATAGCAATATTTAATGATGCATGAGATAGAAGAAGATTAATTCATGCCTTTAATTCAGCTCAGATCCATCATTTGAGTATGAATTGCCTAATCTCGTCGGTATGTACACAACAGTTACAATAAACAGCAAAGAGCCAAGCAAGATTATCTACTGCAGAATCTGGAGAGCTTACATTTACTCATCAAATACAACAAATCATTTTTGTGTTCCTATTTATCTCCCTTCTTTTTAACATGATAGGTAGTTCTACTGTCTGATTTTAACACCATACAAAAAAGTTGATTGTCACAGAGTGTCTTTGCCCTGAAGTCAAGCGAGAGCAGTAGTGAGGCTGTGCTTTTTATTTTCCCAGGTTGCAGTCTACCAGCTCCCTGACTGAATCAGCGTGAGAGAAATAATGCCTCAAACTGGAAAAACTGACTTAAGAGTAAAGGATAGAGAAAAGGTTGTTTGAATGAAAGAGGCACAATTATGCTCACTGGAGGAGCTAACACAGCTGCACATTGCAACCTCTGCAAGACTTTACCACTACGTTTATAAAGAAGGATTCATTGAAAGAGAAATGTTTAAGGAAAAGGAGACTCCTGCAATAAAGCTATCCCAACGTGTGTAGATGAAATGCAAGGGATGACATGCAACAGAAGACAAAGGAGTAATACTCCAAGGTAAACATGAAATATCTTAGCAACATTTCTGGATATAACCTCTGCTCAAACCCTGCTGCTCCCGTCTCCACAGCTACAAGGCTGTTACAGCCACTTCACCAGGTTTCAGAATGAAAAATATTAAGTTTATAAAGAATCAAGGAAACTGGGTATGAACTGATATAAAAGTCAGTGTCAGAGGCTCGAGGGTGAGGAGAAGGTAGCTGTTCCAGCACAGTGATACCCAAGGTAAGGCAGACAGAGGGCAGGAGAAAAAAAGAGGACATCTCACTGTGAGACTCCAGTGACGTAAACAAGAAGCAGTCTGTGAAACACCTTTCAAAACTCTTGCTATTGCCTAATTCACCAGATTTCTCTTTCAAACTCGCTTAAAAATGTTTTCCTCTGTTAGTAATGCTCACTTTGTTGCTCTCAGACTGACAGCCTGAAGACAAGTATTAAGAAATTCCCATCTGAGATGTCAGCTTTATGAAGCTATAAATAAAAAGTAAGATATCAAAGAAATCTCTCCCAGGAATAGTGGTCCTTGCTGCGTCTCCCCCTGGACTACACCTCCACTTCCCTCACTCCCTGAAACCTTGGGAAGAACAGGAATGGAACAGAGAGGCTGGGTCCTGCTGCAGCCATCAAAATTTATCCTTACCTTACTGGGAAACCCAATTTGCACAGTTGTTTTTCACAAATATTAATTCTTTTTCTAACTGCAGCATCACAGGAAAATAGCACTTGGGCTATTTTCCATTCTGAAAATGGGCACTGAAAATGGCAAACAGGACAGCCTCCCACAGAGCGGCTCTGGCAGCACTCCTCCCCAGCAGGGCCTTCACTTGGTCAGACTGCTCCAGAACACAAGGCATCTGTGGTCTTAAGTGGAGCTTTTCAACAACAGCAGCTCTTTGTTCTTCTTATCCCGGTCTTTGATCCGTAAGATAACAACTATTCTTTCTTCATTTGTGTTTCTTTTCTAATTAATATTAAAAATGGGCTTCCTCTGCTGTCATTCTAAAGAAGCAGGAAAACCTTTGAAGCAGAGGTTGATGCCACAGAAGTCGAGGGAAAAAAAAAAAGGCATTTGAAGAACACTGCGATTTTGGCAGAGGCATGTTTTTGCCATTCACTGTATCAGCCCCTTGTCCCAGAGCCACATGGCTCATCACACAGCTGCCTCGCTGGGCCTGAGCCCCCCGGCAGGCAGCCTGCTCTCCCTCAGAGCACGTCCCCAAAGCTGTAGACTTACAGCAAGCTTGGCGTGGGGTTACAGGCTAGGTGTCCTAAACACAGTTAACCCTTCCAGAGCGACTGTTGTGTTCCTCCAGAAACCTGAGGCTTCAGGCCAGAAAGCAGCCACAAGTCAGCTTTTTTCAGGATTATTTTGTTTCCAGTTCTCTAGTTCCACCACCAACCTGAACACCTGGCTGGAAGCCTTCCCATACTGAGCTCACAGCCAATAAACAAACAAGGTGGCCCACACTCACAAAAAGCAGTTATTTGCCTTCAAGTTCACGTTTTCCAGGCCAGAAGAGGTATTAGATGACCTTGTATGGTAACAGATCGGTTTGAACACTTGCACAGAGGTATGTAATCTGTAATGAGGTCACTTTTGAAAAGTCAACCATAAAGAACTCAAAGTATTTTTCTCCAGCCTTCAAACTATTTGTGACTTTCCTCTATGTCAACTCATTTCTTTACATAGCCTTAATCAAATGTCCACTACTCTAAACAGAAAAAAAAAAAAAAAAAAAAAAAACAAACACCTTCAACTGC
>WBMW01005602.1:143837-205538 GCA_013396635.1 Penelope pileata
AAAGCATAAAAAAAATCCCCACTACTAAAAAAAAAAAAAAAAAAAAAAAAAAAAAAAACACACACCTTCAACTGCTACTCAGTCTTAGGCAGAAAGTGAAGTCTGCGGGACGTGTCCCTCAGTTCCTTAGGTTTGGTCTACATTTGTCTCCCTGAGTCACACTGCTCGAGGAGTCATTCCCTGACCAGCAGGATCAGGAACTTCCCCCTTAGTGATGGAAATTACAGAAAGTACTGAAGAAAGCAAAAAAGAAAGAAAGAAAGAAAGAAAGGAGACTATTTCCCTGGTAAAATGATGACAGTGCATGGGAAGGATTGACATAAAAGAGCAAAAAAGACAGCTTTCTTAGAAGTCACGAGAAAAGCTATTTTCGCTGCCGTTTGGAGAAGGGACTTCTGAATTTAAAGAATACTGCAATAATCTAGTTATGTGATTTAAGATGAAATAGAAAGCTAAAGTATATGTTGTCACTTTTTCTTTAATGAAATGCTACACTTAAATGTCTTCATTTGAAAATAATCTGTATGTGGGTTTTTTTTAAAAATAGCATCAGTTTGGTAGTTAGCAAAAAAGGCTCACAGCGTGCTTATGGCTGAGTGAATGCAGAGGGCGGCTAAGACCTTCCTCCTGCTGCTCCGTCCAGTGATGCTGCTGGACACAGCCTCCATAAGAACACCGATGCAATTTACACTGTTAATCTTTTCTGATAGCAGAGATTAATGAAAACTTGCTGGTGTGTGGAATACTTTTCTAAAAGAAGAAATTGAGAATACAGTTGGGCAGTCTAACTTACTAAGAAAAATACAGAATTCTGTTTCCTCACCCAAATTAAGAGCCAAACAATTTGAGAGGGCTTTTTTCATCACAGTCCCTGGCCTCTTTCAGCTTTTAGACCTTTTCCTCTGCACCGTTTCTCAGGATCACACTGACACTGCTCCTGTCCAGCCATCTTTATCTCCTCTTGCCGTACCGTCCCAGCCTCACTTTGCTGCTCGCACTTTTTTACTGCACCTTTGTCTGTGGCAACAATTGCTCGGTTTTGGTGGTGGCCCATATTACTGTATGGAGGTCAGTGGCTTTTTACAACTACCTTAAGTATACCTTCACAAACAGCCTCTGTAAGCTTTTTCACAAGTAATTATATTTCTGCCTTAGGGTGTTGCTCTGAGACATCATGATTTTACCCCCAAAGAGCTGGTCCCACATGGAAAGACTATTTCTGCACGGGCAAATCACAAACCTAGTGGCCAAACTACAGGCAAATGTACGGAGGCCACAACACCAGGCGGCTGTTTCAAGCCAGACCAATACAGCTGGTCACAGCACATCCAGGCGGCTCCTGACTGCTACCTGCTCTTGTTTCCAGAAGCCCTGAGAAAACAGCAAAGGAATAGGCACCGACTGCACATGAAGAATGCGACAGAGCTGTACTACTGTATAACAAATTCAGTGCTTGGATGAAACCACATCCACTGTCTAATATCTGTGAAGCTGACCGGTCACTCTAGGAAGGGAAGCTTTAGGCCACGCTCAACTTGCTTGGCACAGCATCAGAGCAAAGGAGAACTGGGCTTCAGTTGCTGACAGGATTTCCCACCATCTTCATTTACATCTTTTGAAAGATTCCTTGGCTGAAACATTTTTAAGAAAAGTTTTTAAAAGTACAAATATGCCTTGCACCTGCAAATTTTAAAGGACAATTGGCAACAGACGTCTTGTGCCTGTACATTAGTTGTGCGAATATGATAAATTTGTACTGAAGAAAAGTCACCACTAAACTAGCAACGGACACATTTGAATTAGCTGTAAAAAGTAAAGCAGAAATGCCAAAATCTGAGAGTCAGGTCAATTTTCTCATTCAAGCAGCAGTAGCACAGAACCAAGAGAAGTTGAGTTAAGCCGAGCTTCCACTGTGATTTACCATGGAGCATTTACAATGCTGAAATACAAAGAATATGGCTGTAGAACAAGGCATTCAGGACTTTTCTGAGTAGTAATTTCTCAGAGAAACTCAGATCTTGAGACTATTATTATTTTTTAATTACTTTAAATTAAAATTCTTTTCTGTGTAATATAGTTAGGTCACCTGAGCGTATTAAAACAGTCAAAGATTCACAGTTGGATGTAATTACATCAAACTTGCTAAGGGGTTTCCAGCTGTTCCCTGGAATTAATGCATAGCAAAAGGATAGCTGAATGAAGGTTTGTACATGATAGCATTTTTTCAGACGTACTCACATTTGAAACATTGTCTATATAAAACAGGCATTTCAGATTAAACTTGCATGCTATTTGATAGGGGAAGAAACGCAGAAGTTTGTTATCTGATGCTTGATCACTGAATCCTGAAGCAGATTATTGCTTTTATTCCAGACTACCACGTTCCACAGTCAAAACCAGAGGGGTGTCGACTAATTTATTATTTTAACATTTGTTCTTTGCTTGTGCACCCAGTACTGAGCTTTGCCAAGTGTCTTCAGTTCCTTCGGCAGCACTGGGAAGCGCCGATACTCCACTCCTGGGTTCCAGCCTGAGCATTACCTCGTAGCAGCCCTGGGCGGCCCTTGCCTTAGCTTTATTTTGGCAGCGATCTGGGATATTTTCCAGAATTGGTATAGGCGTGGTTGGAAAGTTCTCCTTATCCATTTGCTGCACAAAGCCAGCAAAACCACACTCACTGTGATTAGGATGTGAGATTACAACAAGGATATGGTACTCTCCAAGATAGATGCACTGTAGTGATAAAATAAATCTTGTACATCTTCTATGTTTGTTTCCTTGCCAGCCCTCCTGATCTTTCTGATACTGTCACAGAGCTGGCACGCTGTCCCCAAGACAGGGGAAGAAACTCTGTATGCCTCAGATTCCAGGAAAACTCTTTACTTTTCTACAGGTTCCTGTAAGTGGCTAAAGCTGCTTTAGAGGTGTGGATACATTCTCAGGATGACAAGATACAATTTCTTAATTTTCTTTTTGAGGCTTTAGATCCTTGTCTCTATCAAATCTCAACCTCAAGAAGAATCTCTTCTGTGATAACGGCAACATTTTTAATTTAGAAAAATAAAATATTGGAGATTTTTAAACACATCACCATATCATAGAACGCTGAACAGATCTACGGGTTGAGGAAAAAAAATGAAATTCTTTTCCTCCTTTAAAAGCAACTTCTGTTCTTAAGCCATTATCAAGGAAGATAAGTTTAGAGTGGAGCACTGCAAAACATGGCCACGTCTGCTTTGACGTTATACCCATGGTATTTGTTTTTTCCTTTTTGTCTCAGAATTCAAACATTCTCGTGAGAGTTGCCAAGCTCACATTAATACTTGTCACCCAATGCAACAGATGTTTTGGGAAGAACCTTCTCACATCCACACATCTTCTCAGGACAGCAAAGTAAGGTGTTACTGCTCCCATTGTTTTAAGGAGCAGCACCTCTGGATTCAGAACAGAATTGCCCTCTTCCAGTCTTTCATGCCAAAGGCACAGTGTGCCAGCTATCACCGTCACGAGAACAACCTCAGCTCGGCACAGAGGAAAGAGATGGGGCAGCAGAGAAGGAGGTGTGGGGTCGGGGCACCCCGCGTCCCTCACTGCCCTTTGTGCGAGGGGCCGCTGCCTTTCCAGCACCACAGAATCTGCCAGCTTGTATTTAGCACAAGCTGTGAAATCCCACTGCACACCGAGATGTTAACCAAGCAGCTGGCAGGGTCAGCGGACAGCAATAGTCTCCACACCGTGCTGTATTTTGCTCAGTGTGTTACCATAGGCAGAGGCCTCCGTCAAAACAGCAGCTTTCAAAAAATAAAAATCCAAACCAGATTACTAAAAAGGTGTCAGTTTTTAACATTTTTAACATTTTTCCAAAAGCCTGCTGAGGGAAGGGCAAGGAGGGTCCCGTGTGGCACACAGAGATGTAGGGGGAAAGGAAACTGCTGCCGGGGGCTTGGGGGCTGGAGACGGGGACGGGGCGTGTGCCAGACCCCACCAGTGCGCCTCGTGTCCAGGGAGCTCGTGCAAACAGCCACTTCAAATGCTGCCAAATGGCACAGATTTCATCAATTAAAAAAAAAAAAAAAACCAAAACAAAACAAAAGAAAACCCCTTGCAGCATGCCTCAACTACCTGCTTAATACCGAAATCATTAAAGCTTACGAACAGCGTGGCACGCTGCCATAGTTACCGGTCACCGCAGAGTTTGGAGCCCGCTGCTGCTCGCTGCTGTCCCGGATGCCGAACCGGGCAGCGCCGTGAGGGAGCGGCGAGGGGCAGGAGGCCCCCGCCTCGCCTCGCTCCGCGGCCCTCCTCGCCGCCCCGGGGAAGGCATCGGAGCCCCGAGCCACATGGCCGTGGAGCGAGGGGCGAAGCGGCAGGGAGCTCCTGACAGGAGCCGCGGCGCGAGGCAGCAGGCGGCGGGAAGCGCCCGGGGGCACGCGGGCTCCCGCCCAGGGCCGCACAGGCGCCTCCTNGGTTGAGGGCCGAGAGCGCGCAGAGCAGCAGCCAGCTGGCGGCCTGCAACGCGGGCGGCGCTGGGCGCAGGAAGAAGCCCAGGAGGCTGACCCAGACCAGGGGCTGGGTGCCCAGCAGGAAGACGCAGCAGAGCAGCAGCACGGAGACGCTGCTGAGGCGGCGCTGGGCACGGCGCGGCGGCGGCGGCGCGGCGGGGAAGGGCAGCTGGTGCAGCAGGTGGAAGTTGAGGACGCTGACGCGCTTGGCGCTGCCCCGCACGCGCCGCACGATGCCCAGGTAGCAGTGCAGCAGCAGCGCCGTCTGGCCCAGCACCGCCAGCGCCAGCAGCAGCGCGGGGTAGCGGGAGCCGCCGTCCGCGGCCCGCGGGGGCAGCTGCGGGGCAGGCGGCCAGAGGCCGGGCAACAGCGGTAGCAGCAGCAGCGCCAGGGCCCAGGAGAGCGCGATCATGCAGCCTGTGTGCCTCCGCTGGTAGAGCGCCTGGTACACGCTGGGCAGCTTGGTGATGAGCACGTACCTGTTGAAGGCCACCAGCAGGTGTGAGGCCAGCGAGACAGTGAGGCCGAGGCCCAGGAGGCCCCCGCGCAGCA
Organism: Penelope pileata; assembly: GCA_013396635.1. Taxonomy (NCBI): domain Eukaryota; kingdom Metazoa; phylum Chordata; class Aves; order Galliformes; family Cracidae; genus Penelope; species Penelope pileata. The sequence continues at coordinate 148,892 of WBMW01005602.1, forward strand.
GGCGGTACTCGGCCGAGCGCAGCGCCGAGGAGTTGGGGGGCAGCAGCCCCAGCACGGCCTCCTGCGGCATCCACAGCGCGCACACACCCAGGTCGGCCGCGCAGCCATTGACAATGAAGGCATTGCTGGTGGTCTGCAGCTTCTTGAAGGAGAAGACCAAGTAGATGACCATCACGTTGGACAGAGTCCCTGAGATAGCCAGGACTGCATAGAGCAGTGAGAGGAAGATGCGGGTCCCTGAGGAGTCCTCCCAGAGCAGCAGCAGAGGTGAGCTTGCGCTCCAGGAAGAGGCGTTGGGCATCTCGCTGAATGCGGCTCAGTTCTGGCTTCTCCCCACAAATCCCATCCTTGTCGGGGTCAGACGCTGCCCAGCAGTCCCCTGCTGAACATGAGGGAGGGTGTGCAGCTGGGGCACTCGAGGCAGATTTCAGGCATATGAGCTGCAAGTCCAGAAAATGCAGTTGCAGTAATGACCCAGAGGACAGCAGTGTCCAAGGCAGGTGTGCAGCAGGACGTCCCAGGGGCTGCAGCCAGTGAGGGTGGGTCCATGGGGTGCGGGTGGCTGTTAGCAGAGCGCAGCGCGGCTGAGGATTCTGTAGCTGTGAAAATGCCAGAAGCGGCAGCACCTTGCGATCGGCAGCAGGAACGGCAGCAACTGATACAAAGCTTCGCAGTTTCTCCTGTGCCACAGTACGTACACTGTATATCATTCCAGGAAGATTCAGCCCTTCCAGTCTTCATGAATTATTCAGCAGATTTTCAACTTGTTAAATAAGGAAGAAAAAAAACCACAAAACCCTATCACACTCCAGAAGGACTGCAACTACAGTCTGACTCTTCTCTTTGCTTAACTGGTTTCCTTGTTCTAACCCATTTACACAACAAATTTCAGCAAGCTTTCAAACTAGCGTCAGTCACTTCTGTCTGAAATACAATCCATTTACTGTAGGAGCTCCCCGGCTAGATACTGAAGCTGTTTTTTCTGATCTTATTTTTGGTAAGTGAAAACATAATGCATTTCTGTAAGCGGTTTTAGAACTGGCCTGTAATAATATAGTTTCCAAATGAAATTTTTCAAACATAATAGATGCACAGATCCTTGGTAAGACAGCCCTTTTGTGAGGAAGCTGGTCCTCAGTCTACGTGTCCTCTCTTTCTTGACAGAAGATTCAGCCTGTCCCTGTGGTAAGACATCCCGCATCACCAACCTGCCAGAGGTGAACGTTGGTGTCACTAGGTGCAGAGGTCAAGCGGAATCAGCCTTTGAAACAGTCTCACACCAAAATCAAATCCAAAAGCAACTTCCTGCAGAAGTGAACAACAGGTTCTCACAGGGGCTGGAAGCTGGCTGAAGAGCAGGGCTTGGCAGCCTCTTTCAGGGTGGAGAGGAGTTAGCACTGGGATTCTCCCAGGTACTCTCCAATGCTTTGCTCAAACAGGGACAAAATGCTTAACTGTCATCACCCTGGAAAGGATTTAATAAGAAACTGAGTAAAATGATTTACATTTTCATATAGAGGTGTTCCAGAAAAGGAATGCTGGTCAATTTTGCAGCGAGTTTAAGTGAGAAGCTACTTTTATGCATGGGTTATATGTGGGCTAGAAAAGTAATCTGTCTCAGCTGATAAAGTACTACCAAATATGGTGTATGGACCAAAGATATCCTAAGATTTTTTTAGATGTTGTTAAACTCACAATGCTAATATAAATGACAATACAGAAATAGCATGTTGGAAGGTAATTGTAATATAAATTTTTTTTAAGGTAATGAAGTTAATTTGTGTGGGTCAGTGGATTATTTTGTTGTAAGGTAGTACACCTTCTATTTGACAAAAAAAATCCTGTTTGTAATTGACAGGACTATTGATCCAAATACAGATTCATTACAAACATGAGTATCTGTTCTTTTTTAATTAACTAGATTGCTCATGTGCTTAAGGTTAAAGACATACCTGAGCGATTTACTTGATTGGGCCCCCAATTACCATATTTTTTACGCACTGCACTTCATGTAGATCTAATCAAGTGTCAAACCTTTTGAGGCCTTTCATTGTTTAGCTGTCAGTAGAGAACAGTTATTACAGAAACTAAAATCCTCCTCTTTTTGCAGTACTGTATTTGAAAAATATTCTTTAAATCTGTAACAAGAAATATCTCCCTAACCAAAAAGCTTCATAAAGCATACTTTAAAGAGAATAACAGTTCCATAAGGTATTATCCACAGAGTCATAGGCCCAGTAGAGACCTCTAGATTTATTTAATCTATCCTTACACGTTTAGCAAAGCTCCTTTTAAAGATCTCATGTACTACAGCTTTTTCTTCCAGAACAAGGAGATACATTCATACATGAAGCAAGGAAAGTGAAGTTCAAGAATAATTGGACAGAGCATGTAAAACAAAAATCAAGGTACTTCTTAAAAGCTAAAATGTTCTAAAGACTTCCTAACCTTTAGCTGTATTTTGTTCTTGTTGATTGTTACAGAGTACTGGCTATATTTATCACACATTTTTAAGAACACAGAGTTCAAATTAGCTGTCTATCATATCATAAATCAGTAGAATTAAACAAAGTATTGGAAAGAGGAATTGCTTTCAATGTATAAGACATGCTTAAATTAGCTGTTCTTTACTATATGCATCCAAATCATTAACATCCATTAATTGCTTCAATGTAGCAAAAGGAATCCTTTATTATGTTACTGAAATAGAAGTTCACTAGAATTTGGGCACTTTCTTAAACATCTGTTCTATTCCTGGCTTTGCTACTGCTTCAGAGGGGCTGTGCAACAGTCACACACTATCCACACCATCTATTGCAGTACAGACTTACCTGACAGGAATGTTAAGCACTATGGATAAATTATCATGCCACACAACAAATTTCCTGAAAACCATCAACAGAGTTAGATGAAGATGGAACCATTTGTGATTAATTTTTCACTAATGGAAGAAGAAAAAGAATGCTTTAGAAGAAAGTAATTTTGATTAATAGTAAGAAAAGCCAAGAATCAAGGAAGCTGGTTGATGCACGCATTTTATTATCAATTAGCTGTATATATATATATATCTACATTCCAAAATTAAACAATATTTTATTAAGGAAAACTATTTATAACAAAGCACATGACAATTTTTTTTTCGTAAGAGGTAGAATTACCTTACCATTAATCTATAATTCATATATAGTATGTTGTGTATATATATGCACACACATTTGCTACTTTGTGTGTGTATGTTACATATACACAATTGTGGAAAAGTACAGTATTGCATGTAAGTTTTATTCAGTGATTTATATAGCTGCTCTCAGTATTGCTTATTAACGCTTTCAATATAACTTCATGTAGCAATTTCTGACTTGAACTTTTTCAATGTGGCACTTCAGTTGCAGAGCAAATGCAGGTCATTCACAGGTCTTCAGGAACAAAGGACTGACAAGTCAACCAAGTTTTATTTTCATGTTTCTGTAGGTTTTGGGAAAACTCATGGATAACAACTCTGTTTTGTGTTTGTCATCTGCATTGCAATGGCAAATGAAGTTTTCACGATTGCTGAATTTTTTTTTTTTTTTTTGCCTTGGCTGCATTCATGGAATTCTGAAAATTTTTACATGATCTCTAATACTTTACCATAACACCATTTCATTCAAAGTTTCATTCCTAATTGCACCTGCTTATGTATTGAAGATTATCCTTACTATTGAGAAAACTATTCTGTGATACAGCAGGTTACACTACCTATATGTTTAACAATAGTTTTAAAATTAAAAGGTTTATGGAACATCCAACCAATTAGTGAAAATTCAATATACTTCCAACATGACTTCAGTATGCTTTGCTACTGAAACTTGCAACATGCAAATACGCAGCACAGCCAGATTCATCGTACAAACACATTCTAACTAAAGCTGTCTATTTTTGCAGTATATGTTGCATAGCAAAGTTTAACATTCTACATTTAAACAGTTAAAACATTTCCTTAAAGCAAATTGAAAGTATTAATTATTTAATTCAATCATCAGTGAAGTTACTTTCTCTTTGCAGTGGAGGATCTAAGTTACCTTGCATCTCAATTTATTTTCTCCCGTGTTTCCTAATGAAACATTAGCAGCTGAAAGTGGAAAGCAGATGATGAATTCAAGTGCTTTCAGTTGATAGCACAGTAAGTAGTCTCTCACTAGTTAGGCTTCTATTAAGTTACCAGAAGACCAATCAGTGAAAGAGGTAATTACATTAGCCTTTAAGCAATAATGGACCCATAAAACAAGAAAAACTTCTTGTTCATAAAAAAAAAAAAAATCTTTGATAAACATGTAAAAGTTCTTTAAAATACACATTTTGGTAGCAAAGAAGTGAAAAACTAGATTAAAACATTCTAATTTTTACATAATTCTTATATATATTGCTTAATAAAATATTCTCTTAATACATTTTAAGACTGTACACAAGTTAATACATGTCATAATGAAACTCATTAGAAATATATTCAAGTAGTTTCAACATTAAAAATTTAAATCTGTATATAACATGAAGTAATAATTTCCATAAACCAACTTCAGTGCATTTGCAGTAGTCATTAACTAGAAATTTCCGGCTGTAGAGAAGTCCCCCCTTGGTGTTAGCATTTTAACATAACTTGTACTGAAGACTCCTCAACTGAATGAGCCGCTTCTTTCCTTAAGTTCTTCTTCATGAAGGACTTCCATTTTAAGAATTCAACAGGTGTCACCAAAGCAGCAAGGCTTTAGTACTGAACATATTCAGACTGAAGGGACTGTGCAGAGAAGAAAAACTGATTAAAACTCACTGAGGAGGTTATACTTGTATGTAACATGCATTTTGCACTGCAAGATAAGGAGTGGTGGAAGGACAGGAAGAAGGAAAAAAAGAGTTGAATGAGAATCTGAATTTCTGTGTAGGTAAAGATCAATAAGATGCAAGGAATTCAAAAACTGGACTCTAAAATCCGTCAACTTCTCTGTATCTACACTTTTCCAAACCAAATTCTAGAGATTCTTGGGGAAAGTACTAAAAATATTTTATATGACATCTTAAGACAGTACCTTAAAAACATGAGTGCAACTATTAGAATTGAGTTGTTTCCATTTATCCTGAACAAGAATGAAACTGCTATGTGAAAATATAGTGCCTGCTTTAGGTGTTGATTCAGGTAGTGACACAGGAGATTTACATTGTGCAGCTAATTAGTGAGAAAAAAAATTACAGCACCACAAGTCTACTGTATTTATTTGCATTCCTGCTTCTATTCAAGTTTCCATATAAAATAAGTAATCAGTTTTGACAAGATCCAGATTTTTTATTACCTCCTATACAAATGTGTTCAGGAAGTTGTTGTGATGACCAGAAAGTCTCATCTGAGAGCTCTTCGTCCTACTGGTATGGTTAGGAACAAATATGCCTGACTCATTCACACTTTACATCCTGCCCTCATACTTAGAACTGCATCAATTCAGTAGGATTAGGGAAAACTGGAGAACACGAGTCCTAAGAAACCTCAGAACCTTAGAGTCTTCTCCTCTGTTTTTCCACTACTCCTAATTTGTCATTGTAGAAATGCTCTCTGGCATCCATAATAAAACCTACAAGTAGAAAAAGTACATAATAAATACAAACTTTTAGAGCTCTAATATCACTTCTCCTATAAATGGAGACTAAACAAGATACATTTCTGAAGTTGTCTTTTAAATGCATATTTTTTCTCATCTTCAAGATCTGAGACCATCTGGATAGTCTTTTCTATGTCAGCATATAGAGATTTGAATACCACTGATTAAAAAGGGTCTGGTTTTTGTATCAAAGGAGTTTGATAAGAAGGGTATCATGTAATAGAAAATATAAAACCAAATATTTAAAAACGAAGAAGCATGTTTTTCAGTGTTTCTGCCCTTACCATGTCTCTACTTATAGTAATGAGTTCTTCCTAATGTTTCAAAGCCTCTTTAGAATGCAGTGAAGAATTAAATTTAAGCAGCATGTTTTTCCAGAGTAAGATTGATTGCTGTAACTTCCCATAAAGTTCCTAATACTAAAAACATGATGGCAGCTGTAACAACTTTGTTGCAAAACGTAGACTAATTTTTGAGTTCAAAAAATTAAGCATATATGAAGTGTTGTTTTTTTTTCTGGCTTTTGCAGTTAAGTAATTAATGCTCTTAACATCTCATATTCTCTAAAGAGATTGACTAATATTTCAAAACCTGTAACTGTGCTTTTTATTTTTTTCAATATCTCAGATGGAGGAGTTTTCTATTTTAAAATTCACATTCCTACCTCCTATTTGCAGTGACTCAAAGTATAGCCTGTAATTCTGAAAGCTTTATTAAAAACAGAAAGCTGCAATCCACCTTTACAAGTTACAAGCTGGTATTTAAGAAAATCTTACTTAAAATAGACAAAAAGATAGAACAAAATAAAACAAAATTGATGAATTGCCATGAAGAGAGAATGAACTTAGTTGAGTAAAACACTCAGGATGCAATCCTGCAATGGTTTTATGCAGTGTCAAGCTTGGCATTTTATACCCAAGCATCAGATATTTAAACAAACTAAGAATTAGATGGCTTTCCTACAATTGATACCTTTCTAATGAAATTCATTCTGAAGCAACTGCTTAGATTATTACCACTTTCCTTGTTCAGTAGGAGACACTGAAAGCCTCCTGGAAAAGAAAATAAACCACAGATCCATCTAGGCGCTAAAACCAAATGGGCATGCATTTAACTTCAGGACTAAGTCATGTGGAAACTAACTTTTAAAAGGTAACAACTCTATAGCATTTAGGTCCATCTATTGGAAAGGAACAGACACTTCTCCAGATAACAGCAAAATTCTGATATTATGTCATTATTTTTAGGATAAAACCCTCATCTCTACTTAATAAGTCTTTTTGAACAGCCCAAAATGTTGCAACAGTGGCTGTATAGAAGGTGAGAATTAGCAAGACAATGTAAGATCCACTAAAATAAATCAGAATATGTCATAGGAGCTACAAATACACTTGAAATAATTATTTGAATCTGTTTGATTTACAGAGCAGTAAGACACACTAGTGTCTTTTTGTTTTTTCCCCCAAATTTGTCCTATATTCCCCTAGATTTCCTAATGGTAAGAGTGCGTCTTCTACAAGTATCAAGATTACATACATAAACTTTAAAACACTGTAACACTTCTGTTTTTTGAATTTTTTCCATCTTGCCAGTTTCCATGGCAGCTATAGAAGCAGAAGGTGACTCATCTTAAGACTACCCAGATACATACTCTTTGGTAAAAATACATTTAAAGGAGTGATACTTTCTTTTTATAATAGTTATAAATCAAAAGAAAGAATCTTACTGCAGTACCCTCATACTTGATAGGGGTTTCAGCATACAACATGATAATAAGGAAACGGATTCACTTCCAAGCATACTCTGATGAAAGAGCAAAAGCCGTTAGGGAAAATATGTGGGTGACAAGAGGAAGCTATAACCATGGTTGTTTTTGTTTGTTTTAAGTAGAATATAAAATTGTAGTACTAATAAGTGGGTGGTAAAATTTTACATAAAACAGAAAATAAGAGTATTATGTAACATCCTCTTCCATACTAGAAGAAAAAAAAAGTACTTGCATCACCTAAAAATGAAGTTCTTCGTTCTCTCACTAAGGAGATTAATGAACATTCATTAGAAATGAATAGCTAGCGTCCCAACCATCTTAAAATGCTTCTCCACCACTGGTGTTAGTAGTTAAGAAACTAGTGAAGAGAAATAGAAATGAGATGGTGATTTTCTAAAATAAGAGTACCTGTACAACTACAGACATCTAAGCCTGGTAAGTGAATTCTGGTAATAAAATGCACAGGAATAGAATTCATATCATTCAAGAGTTCCTTGATGAGAAGTTAAATGAATAAACATAACCATTGGCATATGTAATAGACTTCTGTCAGGAACATTACCTGAAAAGCTCCAATTAGAAAAAAGTGCAATGTAATACAAACACTTATTGCATCAAGACTAAGGTTTGGCTGACAAGACTCAAGTAATTTCAGCATCTAAAGCAGTGAAGTGGAAATCGTTAAAAAAGATCTATTTTTAACAGAATTCTGCAAGAACAGGTATTAAGGCTTGATGTTATTCTGTATTTTGCTCATGAGCCTAAGACCACTGATGAATATCACCACAAGCAAAATATTACTTCAACCACTGACATCCAGATAAGACAAAACAACCTTCCATGGTTGGAAAATTGGTCCCAGGAAGGAAAGAGAAAAAAGAGAAAAAGGATGATGCTGTTTTTCAGTTAAATGCAGAGTTTTACAAAAAAAAAAAAAAAANAAGGAATGCAGGATATTAAGTTATAATAGGAAAGTCAGTATCTTGTATAGCAAGATCTCCCCACCCTGCTGAACTTCCAATGCGTTACAGTTAAAGAAGCTGACACAAGCGTGGAATTTATAACCAGGATGGCACTAAGTGGCAGCTTTCTGCACCTGAAAAATAAGTGCTGCCTCTACTTTTTCAAAAGCAATTTTCAAAAAACAGTAAAGGATTCTAACATGATCAAAATAATGTTTGTGCCAGTGTCACAATGCAAAAAATTCAACTTACTAAAAGACAACAAATCGAAGATAACTACCATGAAATGTCTTTGTGACAAGAAAATAAGGTAAGGAGTTTCAAATTAAAAGTGAAAAAGTTTTATTAAGTGTGTTTTCAACCAGTAGGACCAACTACCAAGAAAAATGATAGTCTTCAAAATAAACCACTGTCAAGAAGAGTTTGTGTTCACCAGTTAGAGACTCACTACCAGACCAGCAAGTTATACAGAGAATAAGTATTTGACTGTATAACCTCTGCTCCTCATCAGGAAATGATATTAAGCGAGGAACTGTTGAAAGGTTACACCATTATATCCTTACATTACTAAGTCGTTAAGATAGGTAGGAAAAACAACATTTAACAGTGTTAAAACAGGAGAGGGGCGCATTTTAGAAAGCTGCTGCTTCTGTAGAAATGCTTCCTGTTCAACCTAAAACTTCATCCTATACTTCACAGATTTCATTTAAATCACTATTTTAAGTCACTTAATAGTATTAGTGCAAGGGAACAATCAATTTCCCTCCTTTCCAAAATGCACACAGCTTTATATTGTCAAGATGGCTGGTCATTTGTTCGTTAATTGCTCTTTTCCCCTTGCTTAAATTAAGCAAGAATCAATATTCCTTGCCTTTCCCCCTTTTTGTAAGTATTTCAGTCACTTATCTAAGAAGGAAACATTTAGCTCCAAAACTAAACATGAAACAGTAAATTACATTGTAAACCTTGCTTCTCCCTGCCATGCTTGGGGAAATTTTCATGTCAAGTACATTATGTTTAAACTTGAGACTTGATGTTTTATGTCACAGCATATTAAATAGGAACATAGTGCTAGCCTTCTGTAAATGCCTAGACATAAATAAGGTGGCAAGCATGATTTCTTAGCCTATGCTTAATGAGCAAGCCCACTAACTTTGCTTTTGTTGTTTTTGCTTTTGTTGTTAAGGATCACTCCTAGCTTAAAGGTGGTGCAATTACCTTTCCAAAGAACGTGACAGTTATAAGTTTCTGAAGATGCATTTTTATTCAACCGTTAAAGCTTTAGCTGTTTGAGAAAGTGTCTGTTTTTCCTTCCTGTAATGGTTTATACTATCACTTGATACTCTTGTAACTAACTTTGAAGCTACTATGAATGACGATAACTTATTTTTCATGACGTACTCATGTTATAGTTACAAAGCAACTGTTCCCCTCAGGGCTCTCCATGCAGGCTCACGTATTTATGCATAATACACAGCTCTAACTAGGATTTGGATAAAACCAAAGAACTGCTGCTGGCAGCACATCGTTTACATGAGGTAAAACAAAAGAATGGGAATGGATTGACTTCCAAGGAATTACTGTTCAAATATATTTGAAGTGAAATAATATCCAAGCTGAGAAATCCAAGAAGGAGATGCTTTGCCACTTAGGTGTTCAGATCGGTGATTACTGTCTACCTTTCTTTGCATACTGACTTTTGTTCCAGTGCACTCAGCTGGAGCCTCTGTCAGTCCTCTTTTGAGAGCTGAATTGCTGTAAGCATGTCGGATAGAAAACTGAGAAAACCTAAAAAGGCTGATTTTCCAGAATCATCATAAATTATGAACAAGATAAAGGCTCATGGTTCTGTCCTAAATCAGTCATCATCAGTTTGCTGTACAGCTTTTCACTTTCTCTCCTCATTTCTGTGCCTGGAAGAATTCAACCAAATTAGTTCAACCAGAACAGTTGTGTTCTTCTAGAACTGATTTCCTCATAAGACAACTGAGATGGTTTCTACATCCACCTTGAAACCAATGTCAGTTATACAGTTTGCCTCGTAAGATCCCACGTAATAGGTGAAAAGTGTCCAATTAAAGAGGTAAAATAAATTTTTATAACTTAAAGGATGTGGCAATATTCAAGAAGTCCCTAGCAAATAAGCTAATGCTGATGCTTAACGTATTGTTCAAACACCAGTTTAGACTCAATACAGACCACTTAGTGATCCTAGGATCATGGAATATTGACTTTTTCTTCAGATAAACTGTAGTGGATAAGCAGCGCATCCTAGTGTAGCAAATCCTTTTCCAGTGCCATCAAAATTACAAAGACTGTGCCAGAAGTAATGCCTCCCATTTTATTATGTTGGTGGTTGAGGTTCCCACCAATATTCCATTCCACATTGTTGCTGTGCAACAGATGGCAGCAGAGGGGCAGTCTGACACAATGGCATCTGACATGGAAGTGCAGATTAATCAAAGGTGTGGAATTCAACTCCTCCATATGGAAACAATGGCACGCATTGACATTCATCAACACTTGCTAAATGTTGATCAAACAGTGGATGTGAGCACAGTGAGGCAGTGGGTGGTGCATTTCAGTAGTGGCAACAGCAACATGAAAGACGAGCCATGTTCTGGATGTCCGTGCACAGCTGTCACACCACAAAATGAAGAGCATCTTGAACAGTTCATCCATGTGAATTGGCTAGCAAGGGTAACTATATTGAAAAATTTGTATTTTATACCTGGGAATTTGCTCTATCAAATAATGTCATTATGCTTTTTGTATCTGTTTTAGTTTCCATGGAAATAAATAGGAGGCATAACTATTGGAGCAGCCTACATATAATACAGAACATCTAAGAGCTATTGAGTTCCCTCACAATAACTTCGTTTTCAATATACTTTTTATTACTAGCTAGCTTTCAGCCCCAGATGCAAATTAATTCCACAATGCAACAATGTAAGTTTATTTCTTACCCTCACTAAAAATGCAACTCATGCTCCCAAGCTATAAAAGTGAATTCTGAGGTGCTGCCATATACTAGCTGTTAATAAGAAAATAGGTCTCTCACCTCTTCAGGAAAAAGAAAACACAACCTATGACTGACCTTTTGTGCTGATGTCCTAGTTGCATGCAATGTGTGTACTGCCTGTTTTAAGGCAGGGGACTCACCACACTAAAAAACAGCAGCAGGTATAGCACTAACTTTTTTTTTTTTTTTTAATACAAAAACAAATAATGTGTCAGTGGCAAGGAAAAGAGGTGCAATATCCTGAAATTTTTATGAATGTCATTTTATTTCCAGTGGCTGAAAAATATGAAGTGTCAGTAATAAACAGAGGCTGATGGAATCATTTAATTCTAGACAAGATATTCAATTAAGAACAATGCAGTAATTTCTATAATTAGTAGGATATCAAATCTCAAATCTTTGGAAGCCAGATATTTTAAATGTTTTTTTCCCTAGTATTTATTTTCTGCAGGTGCAGTTATTTCTGATTTCATAATTGAAGTCTTTCTCATCTCTTTTCTCTGCATTTTGTATAGAGCTCTTTCAAGTTGCACTACTTTATTCACACATCCTCTCTATACATACCCCTTCACACAGAAAAAGGACACAGAAGAAGCCCAAGGCAGCAAAGTTGTAAAGGTATAAAAGTTAAAATGGTGAGACCATTGGAAATGTATTGCCCTAAAATACTTTTCATTTGGCGTTAGAAAAGGACTTTGGACTTATTTAAAAGATGAGTGTGCTTGACTTGAAATGTGTCTGTCATCCTTTTAGTATGATACATACAAAGGTTTCTTTAAATCTATTAAAAAATCTTTCCAATCTATTAAATTATCTGGATAATCTGAAATGAAAACTTAAAGATGAAGGTCCATAAAAAGGTATCATGAAAAGTATTAGTTTGAGTTTAGGGCTGAACTATTTTCATTAAACCTCCATGATCCAGATGCTCAAAAAGAAGCAGGAAAAAAAAAAGCAGCTGAAATGATAGTTACTAAAAGAGGTAACAGACAAGTTGCTGTTCAGAAATATTAAAGGAACTCAGAAAATTATACTACTTCAGGAATTTCTTGCGACAGCTTTGCTCACAGAAGCAAGGAAGATAAGCATTGGTCAGATGCCTGAAAGGACTGTTGTGACTGCAAACTTACAGGAATTGATCGACTCTGGTATTGTGCTGGAAGAGCTGTAAGGCCCATAAAGGAGACTTGATGCGTACTCGTCTGTCACGGTGCTGTGAAAACTGGTTTGGCTGCTCAGGTTGTTGCCACTATTGCTGCTTCTGTTGTACAAGTTGTTGTTCAGTTCATGGTTATTTCTGTGAGGCAGCTGCAAGCTGCCATTCAAGTGGCTGGAGATTTGGCTTACAGAAAAACCTGTCCTAGAGGACAATGATGTCATTTTGCTCTCATCATCATCTGAAGCAGCATACAGGTTCCCTAGAGAACTGGCTAGTCTGGAGTTTATGGAAACGCTGAATGGAAAACATGTGGGGAAAAAATACACAGAATATATGTATAGATACATACAAAAAATAGCAGACAATTCAGAAGACAAGGTGAATAATACGGACCATTCTGAATTAATGTGTGCACATAGCTTCACCTTCTCACTCTTGAATAATGAAAACAGAATTCTGTGTCAGGAGTTCCCAAACTTCATTTACTCAAGCATTACCAGTGCCAGCTATCACCACTGTCAAACCATGCGTGCATGCAAGAGATTGTTGAGAGGCTCAGGCAGTGGCTGACCCACACTGAAGTGCTTTGTCTATACTTAAGTTTAGGAACTCCTCTTCTGCTTTTTAGAAGTAGTAACACAATACAAGTCTTCAAGTAGCCAAGGAGGAATATGATAACATTTGAGAATAAAAATAGGGTGTCCAGAAATAGCTCTTTGATTAATTTAGCTGTTTTCAAGTGAATATTTTTGCCCAGAAGTTAGGAAAAATGCATCATTCTGAATTTCATTTAACATCCATAATTACTGCATACAAGAGTAATAATAGAATTGAATAGCAATGAATGAAGTGCTCATAAAAAATCATTTCAATTACTGCTTAGTATTTCTCTGAGATTAATAATATACAGATTTATAGAAATACTCGCAAAGCTTCTATTAAGTAACATAATACTGTTTCTGAACTGATGCAATAATAGCTGTAGTATTTTTCATTAATTTTTAACCTACATACAACTAAAGTTTGGCTGGTGGAACAGCAAATCATTTTCTAAGTGAATTTAAACCTTCTTAGAAGTTCATCATAGACTGCATATGTGCTGAAAACCATTGTGATATACTATGTGTACCAAAATGAGAAGAAAAAATAAACCTTTTAAGATTTGAGCCGGAGGATGCAGTAATTCTGCTTATTCTTTCTGCAGATGGTGAATTCACTGCCCTGACTTTGGAGGCCTTTAATGGAGACAAGGATCCTTCCGTGCTGCCTGAAGTATTCAGTCTAAAAGTAGTGAAGTTTTAGTGAGAATCAAGATTATTATGATTGAAATGCACATCTCAAACACATAGCCTTTCAATATATAGACTGATACATTTAAAAATTTGTCTAAAGATGTGCTAAAATCACAACTCAACAGCAAAAAGATTTGCCAGTTTCAGGTAACTATATACTTTGGAACTCCCTCCCAAGTCATATATAATTTATTTAATAAGAATTATTGTATAATAAGAATTACAATTTCCCTCCCAAGTCATATATAATTTATATAATAATTCCTATTGTACAATAATTCTTATTATTTAAAATAGCTAATTTCTTTGAAGTTAATACCTGAAAGGTTGTGATATGGACCTGGTGTGTAGTTTCATTTCTTGCAGCCTAAAGAAACCAAAAAAGCAATCTTAAAAACCAAAGGATAACTTTATTTGAAGTATAACTGCACGTTTCATTCAGGCTTTAAAGTATAAAACTAATGGAAGTTAAGAATTATTGATGATCATTATTTTAATTTAAACCGTTCAGAGCTAAACTGCAGGCTTAATTCCAAAGTTTACATTTTTACAGATCCTGAAAGATTCAAATTTATATAAAGAATTAAGAAAAAATATTACAGAAATTAAATAATATTTTTTGTTAGGGACATAAGTTTTAAAATGCTAGATAGCCATAAATCTGAATGTTTTGAAATATTTTTCTGATTTACCTTCTAGGGCTAAATAGTAAGTTGTTAACCAGAATGGGAAGACAAAAAAAAAATGAATAAAACAAATGTGCAACTAATACACACACATACATATATCTCTGCCACAGAAGTGGCACAGAAGTGGTACAACTAGTACAACTGCTTAAACAAGACTGTGTACTTGCCATAAAGATCTGATAGCACAAAGCGAACTTAAAATTGCAAATCACCTCAGAATTATGTAATTACCTCAGAGATCCAGTTGTAGAACATGTCCGTCTCCGGCTTTTTAAGGCATGGAGTTTATCTCCCTGTGTCATGCCATCCTTAGTTTCCATACCTGTTTTGTCTTCATAATCATTCTGGTAAAAACAAAGTATGCAAGCAGAGAAATATACGGTCTCAGGAGCAATGTAATTTCAAAGTACTCAGCATCTCCTTTGCAAAGATTAACATTTAAAAGGCTTATCTGTCATCTATTGCATTCATGGGGCACTACTATCTTTGCACAGTTTCAGTGATTAAAATGCATCACAGCAGAAATACACATTCACCTTTTGCAGGTGAATTGCAGATTCTAACCTCAAAATCAGTTCAGGATGCTTGAACCTAATGCCACTATTTATTTAAAGAAGTCTGTTTTCATAGAACCTGAATTCCAACTGCTTTCTCTGTAAGTATTTATAAAGTTATCATCAATGTGGAGGGGAAGTAGTAACATGGTATTGTTCTGTGCACAAGATGAGGAAAAGATTTAGATAAAGCTGTGTGTCCTGCAACAAGAGCTAAAATCCTACTTCCCTTTTCCGTAAATAAGTTCTTATAAGCCTCAGAAAAATAGTTTTGAGAGAAATCCCCTATAAGCACTTAATATGGTATATGACAAACATTTCAGAGTTTAGTCCTACTTTTTCTAGCTTTAGAAAATATTTTCAACCCTACAACTAGAAAGCTACAGTTTAAGGTTCTTACTAGCTCAGAAGCCAAAGTACATTCCCTTCAGCTCACACTTCATGCCTCTCCTTCCAATAAATAATCATAAGGTCCTTACCCTAAATTACGTAACAGCAGTAATCCACAACACTGCAATAAAGGACTCATGTGTTATCAGCCAGAAACTCAGAATAAATAGCCAGTAGAAAAAACTGATTTCCCCCCCTCTGTTCTCAAACTAACAAATAAAAAAGCATAACTGAAAATAATAGAAGACTCATTTGAAATCATGCAAACCTTTTTGAAGTATAAAAAGTGACCTACACTGTCATTTCACACTTTTAAAGGTAAGCCAAGCTTTCTCTTCTTTTCCTTTTTGAGAAAATTGAGATTGGCTGTAATTGCCACCTATTTTAAGAAGAAAAATCAATACTAACAAGTTCAATAGCAACAAAAAACTTAAATGGTCTATAGCTAGTTATTACAATCAGCTCCATCTCTGCTTATTTGAAACTTATGAACCCTTACCTCCCCGTATTGATCCAAATCTTGTACTTTATTCAAGCTGTCACTGATTGACATATCATTCAAGCCGCAGAGAACTCTGTTAATGTTTCCATCAAGTACTCGTCTCTGCTTTGATTGGATGAGATCGCCCTCCTGCCATAACATCGCTTGCTTCCTTTTGGATTCAAAACAAATATATTGATATCAATAAATCTGCATACAGATAGAAACAATATGAGAATCTGCTGTTCTTACAGATTGCCAATATTTGATTCTTCTGTACATCTTTGTCTGGAAAAAAAATCTGCACACCTATCACTAAAAAAAATCATATTCAGTGGTTAAAAAATAAAATAGCAAGAAAAACAACAGAATATTTAAACAAGTCTGTAGCCATCAAAGAAATATTACAGATGCTAAAATATTATTGTACAAAACCCTAATGGGAAAAGAAAAACTAAACTGGAATTTACAATAGTATTTAAAAGCTTTTAAATACTATATAAATAATAATTTTAAATTTTACTATTCAAATAACAATGATTTTAATACTTTAATATATAAATATCTTAATTAATGTAATGTTTTATATACATAATGAGTAGAATAAATGATAGCACACTAACTTTCTATTAGCATGAGTTTTGTGTACATGGACAAATGTGAGAGAAAACTACTGTTGACATGCACAGCAGAAGTGCTCATAATTATGTAAAGATCAGTGTTCAGAAAATTCAAGATTATGTCCTTTAGACAAGTGGCAAAAATCATTATTATTTAATTGCTATGTGCCTGGCCTGAGCTAGATAGGTACCTGTCAGGCTTCCATAAGAGAACTGAGATCCTGTTACATGATATCCTAACACATTAAATTCCTATACTGAACAGGATAAAGCCTAGGGAATAAAGCGAGAAGATACTTTCCCTGGAAACTTTACCTTTATCAGTAGCCTGACACAATTAGCCAAGCTTGCACAATAATAAATGGGAAAGGTAAACACTTCTGGGGAGATTTTACTACCTCCCAAGAAAACATCAAGTGGAGGTGGCAGGGAAAAAACGCACCACTTAATCCACCTAACAGAAGAAGCCCGGAAAGCATGCTTGAATTGGAATACCTTAAACCTTTCATGATTGTTTTTCACAGTAGCAAACTCATTTGATACCCTTCTACACAAGTGATGTCTCTACAAATAAAAAAAAAAAAAAAACCCTCAAACATCCTTTGATAAACCACAAAGAACCTCAGAGATGAAGCTTTGACATCTAAGAAGGCTGGGAGAGCAAATCTGTTAAGATTTCTGTCAGATGCAATTTTGCAGTCCTGAAGCCAAGACATTTTGCATTTGACTGATAAAACTGATGTTAGCTTATTCCTCCTCATTCCCATTTTGACACTACTGGTGATATCACTTGAATTTTGTCTGAATATCAAAATAAAAATCCATTGCCATTAGGACACCAGAAAATCCTCATTGAGCAATACTGCAGCTCTTAGCTATAAATCATAAAGGTAATGAATGAAAAAAATCTGAAAGATCTTTGGCTATCTACAAAATCAAACCAAGGTTTTAAAGACAACTACAGAAAAGATATGGGTCCTGTTTTTCTCATCTTTCAAATGAATATTGCTTACTAGTCACTCTGCCTAATATCTTCCTCTCAATTTTGCTCATATGTGAAAGTTGCTTTTTAAAAATCCACCATCCAAGCGTCAGCAGGGTATGGAAAAGCTTAATCTGTCTTCAGGGAGCTCTTGTGGTTTGTGAAAGTTTGTGATTCACAGTATTTGAACAACGGGTAACCACCTCTCAAATAAAGGAGCAGTCATTCCAAGGAGTGGAAATCAAATGGGAATCCTAAGTCATGCTCCATTTCTCGTACGGATTTTAATACTTCTCTGATACCCTACGTATTTTAGACGCAAGGTCACATAATGTTTTTCTGTATTTATACAGTATCATTTTCTCATAACAATGAAAATACCTTCAGCTAAATATCAGCAGGATATCAACTCCAAATTCAGTCTCAGTAGCAGTAAGTGTACTATAATGACCTCTACAATAGAGAGCGTACAATGTAGAAGCCCTTATGAAATTAAAACTTAATGCCTACATAACTGAAGCCAGCATAATTTTGCCACTTATTTCCATTTAGAATCACTCAGGATCAAACCTGGAATCTCCCATTCTAAATGCCTGTACTTCAACTGTTTTCAAAACAAAGGACAGTCAGTTTTGAGAGGGAATCATATTAAAACCATACATTTGTTTTGCTAACAGCTATTACCTCCAAGTCAAAAATGTTTCTCAAAAATGTTTCATACAGTGTGCTAGGAATCTGACAGAGACAATAAGCTGTCCACCACATACTTAAATAATGCTTAGTTACAAGAAAGAAAAATAACATCAATTACTACTACGGCAAGATTCATTTCAAGTGTCATCACAGGCTTGAAGTGTATAAGTCTGTCTTTTCTATGTTGACTTTTTAACAAGTCTTTATTGTTGATTTAATCTTATATCTACATACTGAATTTACACTGCCAACACATCTTTATCTCCCAAATTCTGTAGAACACAAACATACAGAGTCTTGAGATCTTCTGTCCGTGAAGGCAACAGAATGCATAGCACTCCAGAGAAGATGACTGAGATCAAACTTAACCGGTAGCAATCTCAAATTAACTAACTTTAAACATATTAAGGAAGAAGTAATAGACAGTTTCAGTAGACAGAAAGTAGACCCTATACAATCATGCAAGATGGATAAGCATATAGAAATGCACTTGATTCTTAGTAGCAAGTGAGGTATACATACTCTTCTAAGAAATGTTGCTGAGGTCCTATAATAGAGCCTGGTCGACATATTCTTATCCAAGCAATGGCTTCAGCATGTGTGAACCTGTAGTATTTCATTATGTAACAGGCTATCAGTGTTCCTGTTCTCCCCAGGCCAGCTAAAGAAATACAAATATCAACATTCACATATATAAAAGTTGTGAGCATTTCCTAATTAACAAATTCAAGAATGAGATAAGAAGACTTTTCTGAAATATTGTTTACCACCTTAATATTTTAAGAAGGAATTTCTGATTTGGTATTCTGTTTATCACATTATTGGATTTCAGTGCTGTACTTAAACAAATTAATGGATCTGTTTTCAAAAAAATTAACACTTAAGAACATGCAACTGGTCATTCTTCTCCACTGTGCACTTTTATTTCAAACTGTGACCAAGACAGAATTTGTACTTACAAAACCAGTAAATAACACAAAATCCAAGTACCTTAGTATAGAGGACAGCATTAATACTTCAAAAATTAATGATCAAATACATGCAAGTTACATGTACACACCACAACAGTTAGCAGCATGCATCTTCTCAGCTAATGGAATTTTCTTTCCGAATCAGATTTGTTGTGATACTAGCCTGTAAAAGCTCTTCACTGCTACCACAGAATGGTTGAGTTTGGAAGGGACCTCTGGGACCATCTGGTCCAACCCCCTTCTCAAGCAGAGTCAGGTTGCCCAGGTCCACGTTCATGTGGCTTGGAGATCTTCCTCCAAGGGAGGCTCCCCCACCTCTCTGGGCAGCCTGTGCCAGTACTTAGTCAATCAGACAGTAAAGACGTGCTTCTTGATGTTCAGAGGAAACATCTCATTTTCCAGTTTGTACCCATTGCCTCTTGTCCTGACGCTGGGCACCACTGAGAAGTGCCTCGCTCCATCCTCTTTGCATATTTAGAGACTTTGATAGGATTCCCCCCTGCATCAATAGTAATTTGAGAGCTCTCTAACCATTCAGCCATCTTTACTGACAATTTTATATAGAACTACAAACTTTTAAACTTACATCTAACTAATAAATGAATCTTGCTGTGACTTTTTAGAGAGGTAAGATGATTCAGGTAAGAAGATTAAGGTTAAAAAGCTCACAAATAGGGAGAATCTGGGACAGTCAATGTCTAGTTTGGAAGATGTGCTTGGAATACTTCCACAATAAATACAAGAAATCTACAGATGGCACATTAACTCTCAATTAATTGGTGATTTAACTTTGTATATGTTTACTTAGAAGGGTGTAAAAAAAAAAAAAGTTTTTTGTTTGGGTTGGGTTTTTTTTTTTTAAATATAGTCAGATGAAAGATCAAAAGTACATCAGATTAACAAGTGCAGATCTAAGTCACTAGAAAAGTAAAAAAAAAAAGTGTACTGTATTCCTTTAGTCCTTTAGTAAATAAGCATGGAGAGTAACAGGCAATTCCTACTAATCAATATTTTATACTGCAAGTCAATTAGCAGATGTCTGTCTTATTAATGCCAGAATTTTGGGGCTCTACCCACACTAACAACTTGCTGGCAAGTAAACTTGTTTACCCCTGATATGCATGTTTAGGGCTCATGGGAAAAAATATGAACAAATAGCACTATTCTTGTTTCAGATCAGCAAGACATTTGTCTCCACAATGAATTTATACAATTCTTTAAACATAAATCAAGCTGAACCCTTCAGAGCCTTTGTTAATCCTTCTTGACCAAGCATGTTCTGTATATTTTCTAGCTGATATGCTGACATAAGCTAGTTTGAAATACTGGCATCACAACAACTTGATGCTTCACAGAAAAATGTAGAACAGTCCCAAAAGCACAAAGAAAACCTTTCAGTCTTTAGCATTTCCTAGCCAATTGGTATAATGCTAACTGTGAAAGCATAATGAAAAAGAGAAGTCTGTAGCAACTAAAACTCATGTCTTCAAGGAAGAAAAACCAGAACAATGAACAATAGATTCACAGTTTTTGTAGGCAGTGGAGTAGAATGAAAGAACTTAATATGCACATGAAAACATTTGGTATTTGTTGTATATTTAGTCCAGTTATAAAGTAATATTACTTTCTAAGTCTTACTTTTTAGCATTTGTTTTTTTATTTCTGGAATAAACTATATGCATTAGTACTTATTTTGAACTTCAATCTGAGAAACAAATAATTGCACATACCCTTACAATGTACAGCAATAGCACCATCAGCATTTTCACAGATGTTCAGGAACCTCTGAACTATACTGTCACTTGGTGTGCTTCCGTCTATGAAGAACAGGTCATAATGCTCAAAACCTGCATCAGTAAAGCGTTTTGCCTCATAAATTTTTTTGTTTAGTCTTACGATTGATGTGACATTATGTTTCCTGAAATAGGGAAAGTATGCTTCAGGTGCATGAAGAGGATAACCTATTAAAAAAAAAAAAAAAAAGCAAGATGTGTTGCAGCAATCATTTTATGAGGATGAAGTTCAATGCTCTGCTAATAGAAATTCTTTCAAGAAATTTTTTTGACCAGCAAACACTCTTATACTGAAGTGCTTTATTTTATTCAGAATAACATAGAAATATGTTGATATTAAAAGAGAAGTCCACAAAATACTCAATTTTTGAAGATGTTCTCTAACAGTGACTGAGGGAAAAACCCCTAACCAAAACATTTTCTCCTTAGATTTTGATTAAGTCTTCAGTGGACACATAGTGCAATTAGTGGCATTCCATTCATAAAGGAAACATGAGAGAGCAGAAGTGAAGAGGTAGTTATTCAGACAACATGTTCACAGAAATAAAATGACAGCACAAGGAATTAGGTGAAATTCAGCAAAAAATGACTGATTTTCCTTTTAGCTAGAACAAATCTCTACTTCCTTTGTCAGTCAAGTTTCTCTTTTATATTCCATTGGAATTCCTTTGTTCCTAGCAGGAAAGATAAGCTTCTTTTTAAAATCGTTCCTGGCCTCTGTTACAAAACCCTTAATACACTCTCCTTTGCTTTATGCAGCTCACCAGAAGAAAACTAAGGGGCCTGAGATTCTCAGACACTGTCAGTGAATGGAAATCACTGTTAGAAGATACGTTTGGGGTTGAGTTTTATGATGTATATGAAATGTCCATTGCATGATTATTTCTGCAGAAGACAGTCTATTAATCTCTATGATCTTTTACTTATTTGCTAGAAATGTTTAGCATGCTGAAAAAAATCAAAGATACCATCAAAATATACACATTAAAATCCTAAACCATACCATTTTCAAGTTTGCTCTTTGGGTGTGGTCCACTAAATGCCAGAAATTTTCCTGGAACAATCCAGTTGAAGTCACCATTTTCTACTCGCTAGAAATATTACAAGAGAAAGAGAAAAACATTTTAATATCTGTACAAAGTTAAAAAAAAAAAAAATATTTTTTTAAAACAATGATAGTCTTAATGTATTAAACAACTTCAAATGCAATTATTTAGTTTACACACATAAGACTAACTAACCAGAAGAAGTTTCAAAAATCTCTAAAATAAAGCTACAACAAATTTTGCTGAAGTTTTCAAATAAAAGCAGAAAGATTCTAAGGTATTCCTCCCATAGAGGGTTCAGGGTTTCAAAACACCAACTTCTAACAACACTAGCAAACATCAGCATCATTGTATATTTTAATCAAAGAATGTGGAAAAACGCTTCCCTGTAAGGGACTGGGAAGTGGGTGCCAAGAAGACAATTCATGAAAAACAAGAGAAAAAACAATTATCCTTTCTTTGTAGAAACTGAAATTTACATATTGGCATAGCTCTGATGAACTAGTTATCATAGAAACAAAGGATAAATCATAAGACCAAAAAAAAAAATAGTCAGACTGAAGTTTTGTATCTCTTTGTAAAAACGGTGCTCACTTACAAAAGTTCAGAAAGGTTCTTTGAATTCTTTTACTGCCCAAATAGGAAAATGTTTTTTTTTTTCCTCCTCCTGTGTTAAATGAAGAGTGTTCATTCCTCGTTTGGCCACGCAATTATTCTCAGCATGGCTTTTAAGGACATGGCACTCAGTTAAACTGCATTATGAAGCTTGTGTTTTTAGCTGTCAGTTCATCAAAACATCCTAATGAGTGCAAGAATCTGATAATGGACATTACTGTAATCAATTCACCAACTGTTTGATGTGCTAACCCCATTAGGCTTGCTCCAAATGTCCTCACACAGTGAAAGCTCCTGTAAGTTAACAAGCTTGCGTAAGGAGTAGTGAACCGGCTCTTAGTGCCAAATCAGGGCTGCTCCCTGCAACACACAAGTTTGTATTCCAGGCTGCAATACTGTAGCACCTCTACACCCTTTAATAAAGAAGTTCTGTTCAATAAATTTGTATGATTTTTATATTTGCATTACCACCTATATTTATAAGTAGTTCTTTATATTTACGCAGGTTTTTCTGAATAGTTTAAATCTTAACCACTCTGAGTAACATATAAATTCAGCACTGCATGCAAACATTACTACAGAAAATTACAAACTTGATTACTTTCCATCTAGTCCAACAAAAGGGGAATTAGCTGTCTTGATAGCGTAGTATGATGGAAGAACTTTACAGTTCATCTTTATAAACAAATTAAATTTCCTTTAGCTGGCTCCCTTTAAGTCTTATGCAACTTTTCTGCACACAACTACATGTTTGAAGACCTAACAGCAAAAGTTTTAGAAATACAGCACAGTACATATCTAAACATACAAAGTTGATCATCATGTGTAAAATAATAGAAGACATACAAAGAATGGGTAAAAAAAAATTATAAAGAGGATTCCAAGTTCTCACTTGGAACTCAGAAAATGAGCAGGATTCATTCACATGTACTTACGATCCACAGTAACGTAGAGTGATGTTAAGCATTAAACAATATATTGGGACAGCTTTGTATGCAGCTATAGTCAATTGCTTTTTTTTTTTTGGTGGCTTGTTTGTTTGTTTTTCCAGGCAGCTCAATATACACTATGTATATACACAATCCTAGGAGTTTATATCCACTTTTTCCTTTATAGAATGAATATTTTACTGTTACACACAGACTATGCAAGAAGCAACAATTTCATACTTTGCTTTAGTTACTGTTTTATTTAATATAAGTAGTTCAGCAAAGGCTATACTAATTTCTCAATCTAATCAACATGGAACATGACAGTATATAGGAATCCTTCTACAAGCACTTCAACTTTTATGAATAGCTATATGTTCAAGTGTGTTTATTGCATTTGCCAACTACTGCAAACATCTGTGTTGTAAATTAAGTTTTCCCTCCATTCAGTCCTCTCCTGGCTTCACCCTCTGTCCTGAGCATTTACGAAACATTTCCTATGTGTACTTAGCATATATGTACTGAGGCATCCATATCTTCTTGCATGTAAAACAGGAGTTATTTATTTAACAAATAGCAATATAGAAGGGGCTAGGGGGAAGAACACTGGCAACAGTAAATTAACAGTGAACTCTCAAAAGAGAGTTGAATATATATTCAAATGCTTAGCTCATCTCTAGCTTACATGTCTTTCTCACTGACCAAAGCAACAGCAAGAACTTCAGGCAGCTCCAAAAACAATATCTGGTACAACTACATAGCTGTCATGGACTTAGTTAAAAACCCTCTTCCTTCTTCTGAGTGAGGAAAATAGTAGACAAAGACCACCCAAGCATTCCAGACCAGATGAATGTAGACTTGCAGCCCAAGATCTCCAGCTCACGGGTGCAGCAAGGGCATATTTCAAGATTCTCTGTAGCAATACTGCTTGAGAAGCAACACTACTAGAAGATGGAGGTGAGAAGAGCTCAAACAACTGGTGTTCATGTAAGTTACAGAACAACCTATCTCAGACAAGCTTTCGGGGACTTGACTAGGTAAATATTTTGCATGTATTTTAATTACTAGAATGTAATGCTGCAAAAGAAATGAAAGCTCAGGATGTGCTTAATCTACATGGCTATAACAAATACAGACGGGACTAATAGCACCTCAAGAAACTGCTCCACAGGTGTTGAAGGAAAACAGAATCTGTGGGTCAGCTGAGTCATATCCTGGAGGAATAGTGGGAAAGCATGAAAGCAGTCCCAGAAGCCAATAAGGCTAGAAGAAAACAGATTTCTCGCAATTTCAGTGTATCACAATGCAATGATATCCATCCTGCATATTCACAGAATATTCATGTTCACAGAACACAGTTTTAGTTATATGTCAATAATAAGGCTTTCAATGATAATCTAACCAAGAGAACTGTGGTTTCGTGTACTTATCATACATACAAAGACCGAGTTTTACTTGAATAAAAATGTTTTTCCAATATATTTTAAAGTTGTGGGATACTATGTACTCTAACTTATTTTAGGCAAACCAGACACATTAAACTCTTTAAATGTACAAACCTCATAGTGTTCATATTCATCCACATCAAATGTCTTAAAGTCAAAAAATCCATGCTGTAAGGCCTAAAAGGCAACAAGGTGACAGTTCACTCTTAAATATGATTTATAATCTCATTTTATAATTTTGTTCTTGAGAATCAAAACTAAGAAGTTTGTGCTTTTGCCTTGCTGAGGTGTCTACATTAAGACATTAAATTTTGCACAGATTAACAACACAGACAACAAAAACTCTAACAACATCCAAAAACATCAGGTTCACCATTCTCCCTTCAAAGACATTACGATGGGACATACATTTGTTGCATATCACTTAAATCTTTAAATTGAGTCTTTGCATTTATTTTTTCTGTAAAGCAGATGACAAATTAAGAAGTAATTCCCTTTTTGTCATATTTTCATTCAGTAATTTCTATGCTGAATGTTTTTGTGCATTTTAGACAAATCAAAATATAAAACATTAAGGAGCTTATTGTCTTTTTGTTTTTTAAATGATACTCTGATTTTATCACCATAATACCCAGGCAAAAAGGCTTAGACAGATAGCAGTACCAAGTATAACCTGAACTTTGTGATTTCCTGTTGATACTTCTCTCAACAAATTCCAATGACAGAATGAAGTTAACAAGTTTGTTAGACAAAATTTATTACATGATTGAGATTGATCAAGTTTGGTATGATTGCTTTACTATTTATATGTCAATTTGATAATGAAGATTTGCATACAATACCATATAAAAACAATTTTAGGAATAAGGAATACGTAGCACAAATTTCTTCCAAAGAATAGTTGGAATACATTTCTGCAGCATATATTTATACTGTATCTAACACATTCTGAAAAGTATAGATATTGCACAACATTTTGGGATTAATGTTAAAACAGGCCACATTATTACTTTAGAAAGCAAGAAGTGCCATTTTTCACTACATGTAAAAAATTTTTTTTTTTTTTTTAAGGAAAAACTGAAATAGTTTCTTCAACAGACAATACAGTCTTGATTGGATCTGCCATGAAATCTATAATACTGAGAGGTTTCTTCAAACAGCAGAAATAGAAAAACATTTCATTTAAGCATGGCTGAATGGATGCACTCCAGAATTAGTAAACCCCCTGGATTACACGTGTACAGCATATGTGAACATAATCATGAGATGTACCCAGTTAGACTGAAATTTTACTTTAGATTGAGCCATACAGTTTCTGCTCCAAATGTTTTTTTATTTCTGTAGGTAAACTAGACAAAGATTCAATAATAAACTTATGGCAAAAAAAGAGGAAAAAATGATTCTCAAAGTCCTTTTGACATGTTTGTTGCACACAAATTAAACTGACTGCTCTGACTGCTACATGGAGCTTCAGGAGCTGTAGAATGCCACACAAATTAAGTGTCTCGCTGCTAACTGACAGCTCCTCTCCCACCCCCACAGAACTAAAAATATTAGGCTTTATCTGTCCTTTTTTCAAATTTAAGAAACATTTGTTTTGCCTTACTTTTAAGGATTAAATAGTCTATAAAGTGTCACTCCAGAACCATTTATATAACCTGGTCCTCTCATCAAGATCACTAGGAAATTAGATGAACAAGAATTGATCTTTGCTTACAGTATAAACTGTAATATAAAGCTGCCAATTAAAATGTAAAATTTTTTTTTTCAGAAAGCAACACTGTGATCCTGGGGAAAATTCATCTCTAATCACAAGTGTAGCAATTTAAATTATCCTTTTCAAACTAACTTTGTTGGTAAGTTGATAATATTTACACTGGGTATCAGACTTACTTTGAAATCACAGCACATGCAAGGCAGAGGTTTAACAAGCAAGCTGACAACATTTTGAAAGTGACATGCTAAAACACTAGTAAGGTACACTAGTTTTCATTCTTTTTAAACAATTCTGTAAAGGTTGGCATCAAAAAAACTGAACCAAGTGGAGAAAAGTATCTGCAAAAAATGCATAGAAATAATACTCAATATCTAGGTGTCTATATCACTTCAATTTATCAAGTTATGTTATTCTTTTTCACAAATGTTCATAAATAATTTATTAGCAGATCTAGTGCATTCCTTATAAACTTTGCCCAGCTGGACCTAGGATATTATTTACACATTCTAATTCAGGGTGAGCCACAAAAAATTATCAAAAGCCATGCTAGCTAAGAAAAAAAAGAAAACTTTCTTCCCTTAGCACTTCTCACAGTTCTCAGTAACTTAGGCTTCATGACAGCATACTGCTCATTGACACCAGATTTTCTAATGTATTTTAAGAGTATTTTGCTTTTAAAAAAGTCTATTAAACTTGCTTTGCTAAGGAAGAGCGATTACCTTATTTATTCCCTGTAAACAGTCCAAGATGGTAAGATTGTACGTGCAGTTCCCAAACGAAGCATCCCTATAAATTTAAGAAATTAATATAAAAAAAATTAACAACTTGGGGAAAGGCAGCACACAATAGAATATACTCAAGTTATTCAGTCCTTTCTGAGAGCTCTGTAGGGAGGTTCCTAGAACACATTGCTTCACCAGCTTCATGCTAAAGCACTCCCTTGTCAAGGATGTAGCTCAGTGTGAACACAGTTTAAGCCCTGCAAACTGTTGTGAGTGCATGTTTTTATGTCAGCTACTCACATGGCCTTGGACCCAACGATTATGCTCTCCTCGAACAGGAAGCTTTGCATTCTCTTTCAGCTGTACAAGGACAGTAGCAATAAACAAAACTGGCTTTAACCCTTATTCAAGTCTTAATTGAGTTACACTGTAACAATAAAAGGCAAATACACTACTGGCTTGGATGTCACAGAGAGGCTGTCATTTTGATGACTGATTGCAGATGTGATTATAAATTAACCAGACATGAAGTGAAAAATTACTTGACCTTGTTTCTGCCACTACAAAAACAATTTCTTTAAAAAATGAGAGAATACTAAAAAGCAAAATACGTTCAAGAAGACACCAGACATTTTGTTCTAAGCTACTTCATCCAGAACATTAAGAACTGCAATTTATCGAATAACAAAGTTTCAGGTTTCAGATAAAGATATCTTAAATCTTAATTGATTCAAAATTTCATTCTTTCATTGAGTACTTTCCTCTGACAGTCTACTTGCTATAAGTAGTATAAAATTTATAATATTAATTTGGTTCTTTGATCTCGAGTGCTTGAAGAGCAGAACACTTGCACATTCTTTAAGAGCAGAACAAGTAGAGCAGTTTTAAGCAAGTACTGTTCATAAAAAATGCATTTGATTTAGGAAAATTAAAAGCTACAAAATTGATAGTTTCATGCCAGGCAGACCACTCCAGAAAACCTTCCAAGTTATTAGGTTATTCATTGAAATACTTATCACAATGTTTTAGACTGGAAATTTTGAAGTGTTAATAAACCTTCAATATCTAAGTCTAACAACAAAGTTTTTCAAGATGTAAAGTCACAAAGTATTTTCATTAAATTAAATAAGCAGGCTATATGAAAGCTACAAATGACAAACCTAAAAAACTTCATCTATTTTCCACAGAGAGAAGATGAAGATGATCTTTTGGCCCAAGTTTTTCAGAAAAGAAAAAGGTCTTCTGAGGGAAAAAAACAAAAGAAAAACAAAAAACAAAACAAAACAAAAAAACTTCATAACCGAAAGGGAACACTTACGTGACACAAAAATCTTTAAAAGCGATAACAATTTCATAGAAGGGCTGACAAAAGAAAAGAACCCTAAAACAATGCAAACCCCAAAACTAAGTATTCTGAGAAACAGGAAACGAAGACACGATTGTAACAGGTGTCCTACGTTGCGTGTTATTCTGCTACAAAGCTGAACAATATAAACGGTTCAGTTACGAAGCAATTTTTTTTTGTAGATATTCGATCTTCCCATTGAACAGATAACTTCAAATTATTTCACAGAATCATTAGTACTCTTTCAGCACTCTGATTTTGAGTTAGTATTGACCTAATTTTCTGAGCACTCTAAATAAACTACTCAGTTAAGATATCTTTTTGTTTAGAGTTGTCTAAGATATTTTAAGTCACTGTATTGATTCGTTCTTTGTTTGTTTAAAGCAAAACCAAAACACGTCTCCTTCCCCAATCACCTAGCTAACTTCCTCCAGGCTGAGTTACCAAGTTTTTTCTCTAGATCAGAGAAATGAGACACAAGCCATGTCAAACCATTACAAAGCTTTGTAGATACTTAAAAAACAACTTTGATCTTGTTTTCCAAGCCCTCCTAAATTAAGGCATTTACTGGGAAAAATATAACAACTAAAAAACTAATTGCAGAATAGCTACCTGAACTTCACCCTTCTTTGTGTGAACTCTTCTTCCTTTTTATTTCATATAAAACGTCTAGATCATGGATAAAAATACTGAGTTCTGTCAGAACTACTACTAACCTTTACAAAAATCCTGCTAGAAATACAACTATTCACATACCACAGTGACCTGAGAAGCCAATTCAGTAGTACTGGAGTACTAGTATGCATTTTCTTGAAGCATCTGACACTGGTAGCAAAGTTCCAGAGCAGTAATTGATAATGCTAATTTTAGCTGCATGAAATGCAATAGATTCCGAATGAGCTGTGCTTTGTACTACGATAAAACCCAACGCAAACACTACCACAGTTAGGAGGAAGAATTCTGTAAAGAAAATTTTCTTCTAACTTCAAAGAAACAGTGTTTTAGCTGAAACTAAAATTAATTTTCTCAGTGTTTTACCAGTTTTACCAGTGTTTTACGACCTGACAACTCTATTTGATTTTGTGATGGAAAAATGTGAATATTTCTGACATACAGATGTAGCACGAATCTGAGCTGGCATTAAAGAGCTGCAAATCCCACATCCAATTTCACAGTTATCAGAGCTGACCTCAATACTGCACAATGCTTTCTCTTTCACCAAACCTCTAAATGCTGTCAATAACAAAATAATTCATTTCCCCAGCACTTGCAAATAAGGAAACAAAACCCAAAATACAAAAACTGACCTCTAGCTCTGAAATTCATGTCATCTCAAGAAACAAAACACACAAAATGTTTTTTCTCTTTGCATTAAAGTCAAAACAGAGTAGTTTGAAGTGAAAATCTAAAACAGTTTTATAGTAGGAAACTGATATTTCTCATGGTTTAAAATGATGTTAGTGGTTTTTTCTTAAGCTTAAGCAAGAAGATACAGCACAAAAACCAGACAAAAATAAGATGAAAGTTTCTCAAGTACAGCAGCACCTTATCCTCTTGCTTTGTCTTTGTTCTTTCCATCATAAAAATAAAACAATTTCTGTACATCTTGTAAGATGGGCATGCTGATTTCTTTCCACCCCTGAACAATATTCAGGGAAGCTGTCTTCAGATGAAATACCCAGCTGAAGATCTAAGCTGATTAAGGCCCTTTGAGGTCACTGAGCTAGATGAAAGTAGATCAGTTTCCCAGTGATCTTTTCATGTAAACATGGAGTCAGGACTCCATGAAGAGCCTGACAGTCCTGTAGAGCCTCTTCCTATTGAAAGCTGCCTGTTTTTTTTCTTCAAATAGAAGATACTTCGCCTATCAAATTAACAAGCTTGTTAAATAATCTAGCTGTAACGTTGAACCTCTGATCATTGCACACTGATAAGCTCTTACACTCGAGACGATTCCAATGGAGATAAACTGTGCTACAGAAGTTATATAATACCTAAGTTCCAGGCTGCAAAACATAAATTCAAGTCAGTAAGAACTGAATTCCAGTGATTAATATATCAAATTATTTCCTTCCTAGACCTTAGAACAAGAGGGAAGGCATAAGAAACTCAGGTTTTGTTTTCCCATTGTACATAGAACTCATTTTAGCCCTTTTCAAGATGCTAACGATATGGAAGAAGTGCAAACTTCCTCATAGCACCAGCTTGCTTTTTGCACAGCATAGCCTGAAGCCAAACAGATACAGTACCTAATGTGGCCTTAATGCTTCCAGAGACAGCACAGGTTCATTTGCTAGAGTCTCTCTGTCATGCCTTATTTTGCACTAGAGATGCCTCAAATGTCTTAGAACACAGAGGGGGATGAAAATCATCTGAAAAGTCTGGAAAACCAAGGAAGAAGGAATATATTACCTATTCCCTATTCCCAGCTAATATTGATTGCCCCATTACAGGTTCTCATCAGCTCTGCTTGTCCTTCTCTCAACCCCAGTAATTCTTAAGCTCCTTATATATCTATTCAAGTTTCTTTCTACAAATTCCATTCCCAAATACCGCCCCCCCCCCAACTTTCAGACTCCCCATCTCTCACCTAGTCTCCTATCTTGTCAGACTCCTTCACTTTATCTCCTCACTCCTCTTTTTCTCACCTTCTGTACAGCTGGATTACATGGCTTTCTTTCCCAGCATGTCAAACTATACCACACAGGTAACAGAATCTTCTTAGGCTCTAATCCAGTGCCAAGACCTGACACAGTACAAAACAGCTCCAAAAGAAACTTAAGTGCTTTCCAGCCTGACACCAAATAAGAAAGAACATGCAAGTAATCAAGATGCTTAGTTCTACCAGCATCTAGAAAGTGTATCCCAAAAGCTCAGAACTCTGTATTCCTTCTGTAAACAGCAAGACTCTGCTCAGGAGTCCTCTCTTTTCCTGATTCTGGAATAGCAAGCTATTCTATTTTGGAATAGGATCTTGTGAAATTAGACTCAAGGGATTTGCTGTGAATGCTTATGTAATACTTGTAATATAAATTATTTATTCATAATACAATAGTGTTAATTTTAATTACAAAGTTAAATAATTATTTAACATAATTGGTTTTGTGTCACTGAATGTTGTTGTGGTTCTTACCAGCCTCCCAAGAAATCACAGAGCCAATTACTCTCACTATTCCGTACCAGTCAAGCAGAAACAGCATTTTTATTATATTACTGTTACTTGCATCATCATAAGGGATTGGTTGCAAGGCAAAGGTCTGTACACGTTTGCTTGAATAAATAAGGTTATACGAGATTGGTCTGAAAAAACACAATTCCTCCCAAATTTTCTGTCTTATAATTTCAGGACTTGATAATTAAGGTTCTTCGCTTAGTCAGTACCTCATTTCTACATACCTTAATTTTCACTTTGACAGGGGAAGAAGTGGGGAGGGAATTTAAAGACATAGCAATTTCCTATAATTCTGAACAATGCGTTTTTTAGAATTGGTGAAAAAATACAGCTGTTCTCTGCTAACACACATCCTACACAACTAAAAAAGTTTTGCTTCCTACACTACTAATAAGTTTTGCTTTTTAAGCAAGGTTTGAATAAATTAAGATTATGAAGAAATTAGGTTGTGTTAGTTATTAAAACTCCTATATGTTAGAAATACTATTCAGTTGTTATTAATCACCTGCTAAAGTTGAACAACCGAGACAGCACTATTTTACATGAAAGGGAAAAACAGTTTTCTAGACCGCATTTAAACGCTACGTAGTAATCCCCAGAAGGAAGGGGAAAATTGCAGGGAAGTATTTTACTTGTTGCTCGCCCAAAAATAAAGAAACAGACAAAAAATTGACACAGTTTCTGTGCTCACAATAACAGAGCTTACTCAAAAGAATTTCTTGCAGCAATATTCCAATAGTTGGGCCTTCTATAAACAGAAGGGACCAGTGTGATTATTGCAGATTAGGAGAAGATCAAAATCCAACAAAATAAAGAAAACTACACAGTATTCTTTAACTTACAAAATCATTAGTGTATTTCATATAGAATTTGGTGATGTTAAAAAATAACATTGACATTTAAAAGAGGTAACCTTTTTATACATTTTAAACAGTATTTTTTATAATTAGCTTAAAAACTACACATTGTAAACAAAGGGAAAGCAACTTAACTTGAACTTCTGAAGTTCTGCTAAATTCAGACAATGCAACAGAAAAAAAAAACTTCCTTCACACAAGTCTAGCTGGTAAGGTACTAGGCAATACAAAAAATTGGAATCCTAGATAGTAAGGCATGATACATCATAAGGAAAATTGCTAAACCACAAACAAGCTAACAAGTATTTTTAAATCTGGAAGTCTGCAAGACTCTGAGCATTACAAAAAACTAAAATCAGTCTAAACAGTTTTATTCTTCCAACAGAGAAGCAAGCAATTCCACCAGAAGTGACTTTTTTTTTCCTGTGTATTACTCATTTTGACACAATATCCGCATCAGGCATGAAACCATTTTCTGAGAAGGGAGAGGAATGGGGTAAAACTATATTTAGCCAATTCCAAAACCAAAAGTTAGGCCCATTTTTCATGTTCACATACCTAAATGGAAGATATGGTGGATTAGATCCAGACAAAAGTGTCCTGTATGCTTCTTCTGGTGTTTTCTTCAAGTATATTACCTAAAGGGAGAGAGAGGAAAGAGGGAAGACAGGAAAAATACAAAATAGAAGTCAGCCCTGATACTGAAAAGTCACTAACCATTTGCATGCTTTGCCCAAATCACTAAATTCTTCAGAACATATACCAATCAACTCCTATGCTGTCATAAAAGCTTCAGAAATAAAAAGAAAGTGGGATTTCTTTCATGCTGCCTGTCTGCACTCCCCTCCAGAGCATCCCTCATATTAAGATGAAAAGCAAGTATTTATGCTAGGATTTCTCTGCCCAAATTCAGATGACTCCAAACAAGAACTATCATAGCAGCTGATAAATTAAACACTTCCTTACCAAAGCTCAATGGAAACTTTTCTAACTCAAGCATTTTCTGATTCCTAACTGTCAATAGGAAACCACTCATTAGCAAACAAAAAACAGAGCCCGGCTTATAGACAATGTAGCATACTAAGCCAAGGTTTATTCCACTATCGCTAAGCACAAGTAGGTGTTAAACACTGGTTTAACATCATAGTAAGACATCAGAAGATCAGAATCTCATTGCACTTCAATACCTGTTTGTACAGTAAAATTGTTCCTAAAATAAATCCAACTTGGAATACATCAGTGCTTTATTTATAAGTAGATATTTCGTCCAGTTTGGAGTGACGTTTCACATGCTGCAAACCTGCACAATTTTCCTATGCATTTCTCTCCAACTCACGTTACACACATGAATACTCTTTCACTCTGCACATTCAACTGTTGAATATAAAGCACTAATTATTTCCTTACTGAAGACACAGGCCCTGATCTAAAAGCTTCAATATTCACCTTTTCACCCCGAGAACATTAGAAGCAAGCAGTGGTCACTCTCAGAATCTTTGCAATTTGTTTTGTCTGGAGTCATAAGACTGTTATGTCAAGTTAATAGAATTCTCAATATTCTGTAAGACATCAGAATAGTAAGTAGGTTTCCTTGTGTTTCTTCCTCAAGCATGGACAAAGTAGATTGAAAAGGAAAAAAATTGACCACAGCAAAACAGTCTGAAACACTTTCACTATGATGCAACAAAGAGAGGGTCCAGATTCATCCCTGTTTAATGATCACTGATTTCATTATTTTGAACTTTTGGTCTACCTTTTGGGGCCAAAACCCTCTATACAAACTTAGTTTCAAAAGGTCAATGAAAATTAATAACAGTTGGGTTCCCCCCCCCCTTTTCCTTCTGTGAAGTCACTTTTCAGATAGCATTCTTAACAAGAGCTGTTTTACAACAGACAAGGTCCTCTCCCTCTACCAACTGTCATTACTCTATCTCATGTCATGTGGCACTGCTACCTGTAAAAGACAGATTGAACATTACACATTTTCAAATATCTTTTCTCTGAGATGTCCATTCTTGTGTTCCGAGCTTCCTGAATAACCATGTGACTGAAAGAAAAAGCTCTCCCAACACTCTTGAGATGTTATGCAGGCATATGATACACAGCAACGCTAGCTGCATGCACACTACCAAGCAAATTCTTATTGTACGTTCTAAGAACTCTACAGAATAAAAAAGGTATTTTGCAAGTTCACCTTAATCCTCTCCCACTACATTTCAAATATAGTTTGGTTTCATCTTGCTACCACCCTCAACTTCCATTTCTGAATTCCAAGTAAATGGAATAGATGTTTCACTGGTGCAACATAATTGTGAACTCCCTGAAGCAGATGTAGAGCAATCTGAAGAAAGGTGTTGTTTGAAACAGCAAAGCAGCTGTACATGCTGCCATAACTGAAAAGCCTTTGTACTTGCTGACTTTCCAAGGGAGGGATTACTAACTTGAACAGTACTTTGATGTGCTTAGATTAAGAGAGAACAAGCCCTTAAAAGCTGCAGGTAACACTCAGAAATCTGATTTATGTTTTTAAACCAGAGAAAAACTTTGCTGCAGGAAAATGACTGAACACACCTGTTCACTATTACACTGTCTCATTTGCTCTGATAAAAATTACTAACTTAAGAACTTGACAACTTTTCTCTGGCATTAGAGAAGCCTAACAAAAAGCTATCAGTACCTAAAGACACACTAAATAATCACAAGAAAGAAATATGACCAGCTCATCTGCTATCTACAAAGAAAAAAGAAAAATCTACAAAGAAAAAAGAAAAGGAGTTCAGTGGATCTCTTTTCATAGCTTGCCACAGTAAGCGTTCTGTTTCACAGGACTACTCAAAAGGCAGATTTTGGCCCACTAATCATGTTCTGATCTTGGAAGAACTGCAGCTGTAAGGGTACAGGCTAGTATTACTGCTTCTTCCACAGGAAATTCAAAACTTATTAGATACCAGAGAACACAGCCAAGTAGAAGTTCCTTGTTTTCCAACCAGAAAAAAAACATAATACCTTAAAATTACAGAAAGAGGCACCCCCTGCCCAACTCATCCATACTAGGCATGAGAATTTGCACTCTCCTTCATGATTTCTCTAAGTTGATGAGAAGCTCAAGTAATCCCTTCAGTATAACTCAGTGAAACCTACTCCTTCTTGCCCCTCTCTCTCTCTCTCTCCTCTCAGTTCCAAACAAAAACCATTAGGGACAAATTGGGTCAGACCAAGCAATTTTGGTTTTGGTAGGCATGAAAGTACTTGTAATATTACTTTAAAACAATTTGATACTAATAATAATTTAAATAATTAACTATTGTGGAAGACTACATGAAAAAACCAAACCCCTAAACAAGTCTCCAAATAGACTAAGGAAAGAGCAAAGCAATACTACTGCCCTCTGTGGTATCTGGTAAGGCTTTAGAGAACTCAGTATCACCCCGTCTCTGATGGCACAGAACATTCTATGTAGCAGTTCCAGCAATTCAGAAGGAACCCTGAACTTCTCTGTAAGACCAGTGAAATCTTAAAGTCTTACAGAAACAGAAGAACAGAAGATATTTTCTTTCTCCTTAATATTAATTTTATGACAGAAGCAACCCTTGCAGAATTCTTAAGTGAGGACATGAATTTAGCAACTGGACATGATCAACCGAATGTATAGAAAGCCCACTGTAAAAACTACCATTTTGAAAATGCACCTTCACGATACACAATTAACAAACATCAAGTTGCTGTGAATAAAGTTTTACGCTCTCGCAAACTTAAGAGTCTTTACTAAAATATTTTAGTAGTTTTTAGGGTATTTCAATTCAACTTGCCTAAGAAACTGTCTAATGAAACAGTCTAAGTTGAATAATCACCACAGAAACCCATTCCTAGAACATGATCCACTATTTTCCACGTTTCATTTTACACTTAATATTTTAGCACCAGGACAAATGAAACAAGCTTTCTCAATTGACTTTCACACATTGATAGAGTTCAAAGATCTAAGACTTTCTGGCCTCAGAAAGCTTATGTAATCAAAACCAAGACAAGTGCAGATCTTGAATCAGAGTGCATACATCAGATAATATGATCAAATCACCAACTACACACAGTTATTTCACTGAAAAAAAGTGACTAGATTCCTTTAGATCAGGAACCTCCCAATTATATAATCTAAGAGTGTACAACTACTGCATACGACTGAACACATCATTTAGAGGTAAAACGCTCTAAAAATGCAAATATTTTTCAAGGGTGAGATGAATATGCCTGGATTACGGATGTTTTACTTCTGTAGGCAAAAAAAATCAGACTATCAGATGGTTCATAAATAACTGTTTAGAATACTCATTTTATGAATTTATTGGCATTTTTACCACTTGTTGTACAAGAATATAAATGAACTTCCACAATATTTGCAAGTCTAGAGACACACATCTATAGAGACAATTCTGGGATGAAATTTTTATGTAACATCAGATACCTTGGTACAAACTGTTTTCCACTACTATACTAAATTAAGACAAACTGGAAAGTGACTATGCTGCATAAAATTTGTTCATAGTTAATGGATACTTTTTTGTATTGGTAGCACTGCATTAGTGAAGAGTTACTCTTAATACATGGCATCTTCTAATAACTGGAAGATATTTAAAATGTCTACTGGTCTTTGACAGGAGAGTACTGGTATCAAATGCAAACATGGATCACTTGCAGATGTTAGCAATTATGAGATGTAAGCAGCTTAACATAAGCCAAGCTAGCATTAAATGTGCAAGCAGCTCTGGCATACTCGTTTACCTTACTCTACACGTAAGCTACCCTCTCTGTGTGATGTGCCACTTGGTACCTACTATGAAGTACATACACAGTCACATCATGGTGCACATGCTATGTGCTCCTCCTCACAATTTTGATTTGATCCATTTCTACTCCCTGCCAGTACGTGTCCTTATCCCTAGCTTTAGCTGCTGAGCAGTTCATTCAAGTTAAGACTACTTAATATACCAGACTGTTCCAATTTTTAAGTCTGAAGTACTGTAAATATGGCGTAGTCTTAGCTGATGAGTCCTCTGCTTGCATACGTGTCTTACATCTTACATACATCCTTACTTTTCTGTTCCTAAAACCTGGCTTTGCAAGAAGTTCTCTTCACAGACAGTAGCTCTCTCTCCTTGGATCTAGCTAGTACTGATAAGTTCCTTTTAACCCATCATCCACAGACAACAGAAAGATGCTAGTTCTACTCCTTCCAAGGTTTCTAGGATGTATCAGAGGCCAAGGCAGGATCAGACAAAGGAAATCCAGTGAAGGCAGTTAGATGCTGCAATCTATATATGTGCTAAATTAGTGTTCTCCATTTATAGAATTAACTAGATCGGCTTTAAAACATTAAGGGACTCTTTCTAATAGCAGAACTGGATATATAATGATGCAAATGGTCATTCCACTCAGACTGTTTTTTTTGAAATTTCCCTTCCCCTTGGGATTATCAAGACTCCTGCGACATCATAATAAATATAAGGCCTATGTACCTAAGATGGCCCTGTGTTTTGCTTATAATTTGTAATATTAAAAGGCTGAAATGCATCAGGTCCTCCATTATTCTTGGTAGGCAATGGAAATTAACTTAGAGAAAAAACACAATAAACAAAACAGGTCTGGTCTAGTAACTTTAAGAAAGGCTGTAAGAAAAAGCTTTCTCGTCCACAATACGAATCTCACTTATACGAATCACACCTTAACCAGTAATTGACCCTAAGACAGGCAATTTTAGGAGAGTTTGTGGTTTGCATTTTTGACATTCAAGGAAGCATTATCCTGTCGGAAGCGTGCACATATTCCAAAGCCATTCCTTGTGCAGTTGATGGAGTCACGTGCCAAAGACAAGGCTTCTCTAAAACTCTACACAGCAGAATATTCAAAAACAGTTTACAGAAGAATTAAACAATCTGCCTACCCACCTCCCTAAGAGGCCATCCCTTGGGATGTTATTTTACATAAGAAATATCTCTTCATGAAGGTCAGCAGTATCCATGCAACAATTAGTACTTACGGCATATGCACCTATTAAAAAAGCTGCATTTGCTCGTTTCCGCTGGTCAAAACTGGTATAGTAAACTATCTTCTTTCTTGACAGACTGAAATACTGTAAAAAGAAAAAAGAAAAAAATCAGACTGCGTATTTGCAGAGAAAATAATACATTTTAAGAAGCCATTTTTCCAAAACTAACATGCAAATCAAAAAAAAAAAAATTGTTAGAGAGCTCCTGAAAATTTGAGGTGATAATTACTGATACCATGGACAATATTCTTACATTCCAGACAAGACTGTAGGGAAACATTCACTGTTCCAAGGCAAATATATTAGTTTTGCTGTGAAAAAATATCCTCTAAAATGCAGTTCAATCAAAACATTCAATATAAAATAT
The DNA here is from genome assembly GCA_013396635.1 of Penelope pileata. Taxonomy (NCBI): domain Eukaryota; kingdom Metazoa; phylum Chordata; class Aves; order Galliformes; family Cracidae; genus Penelope; species Penelope pileata. The sequence continues at coordinate 188,153 of WBMW01005602.1, forward strand.
AACTTTTTTTCCCAAATGTAAATATTTGAACAATAGCTTAGGAATGCTGTTGAAAATCACTGCAATTGTCAGACTCTGTGTGTTAAATCTCTAGCACAAAATTCTGTGGAGAAAACAAACAGATGAGATTTTTTTTTTTTTAAGAAAAAAAAAGGAAAACAAACTAAACCACAATCTTCCTCTATATTACCTAAAAATGGTAGACAGACAACATCTTTTGAAAGCTTCAATAACAAGAGACGAGAGTTCATCAAAAAAATAGAAAAAACTGTGCAAAAGCCTGAAAAAGAAGGCTAGGCACAGACAAAACTAGTAAGTCTTGCAGTAAGTATTACTTTAGGAAGAAAGGAAGCTTCTGTCTGAGTTCAGGGGACAAAACTCCCACTGAAATGAAGTCCAACAAGCACCAGGAAAGAACAATAAGGACAAAACGCAACAAAACTATTTAAAGCTAAAGAGAGAACGCTGTTACCTACAAATGGCAAGACAGACAGTTTCTTGCATTTTTTAAAAAATATTTTTTACTTCATGAATTCCTACTCTAGTTATATTTTGCAACATTATCATGCACATTTTTCCTGACAGATTTCTACACTACTATCACTAAGGAAGTCATCAGCAGATACACCAGACTTTGTTCCTAAATATTTGAACAATATTCTTATTTTTAAAAGTTGTGCAACATTTTACGTAGGTTGGTCCAAAAGTAACGCCTCCTATTTATTTCCAGGGAAACTAGAACAAAGGGCACAATAAGACTATTTGACAGAACAAATTCTCAGCTACAAACACCATTTCCTAACACAGTCACCACAATTAGCTCTGCATTTTTGCCAGCCACAAACAAGCGCCCGCATGCTGCGCTTGTGACAATCTGCCCCAGGGGAGGTGACCACTGCCGCTGTCACCACAGCGGAACCGCACCGCCACCCCTCACTGTGCTCACAGCCACTGCTTGGGCTCCAGAAACGTTCAGCAAGCATTGATGAACAACAGTGGGTGCCATTGTTTCTGCATGGAGGAATTCAGTGACGCTCCTTTCCTCCATCCGCACTCCCATGTCAGACACCGTTGTGTCAGGCTGCCCCTCTGCTGCCATCTGTCACGTGGCAACAACATGGAACAGAATATGGGTGGGAAGGTTCAGCCTCTGCGGCCATACCACCAACATCCGCCTCCGATGTTTTGGGCCAACATGATAAAATAGGAGGCATTACTCTCAGAGCAGCCTTAGTATAAACTCCCTCTATTTCAGTGCTACTGTTACTCAAGTCCAGTGCTTTATCTCCTATTTGACAGTTTAAGTTTACTTTCTTTTCCTGCTCTTGGCACTGACGACACTAGGGGAGATAGGTAACTGCAGCAGGATTGTGTTTCAGTTACTTAATTAGTGCCACTGTATTTCACTTCCAGAAATCTATAAATATTAACTCTCATCTTAAATCCTGCTGCAAGTTTTAGGACTGCTGTAACTACAGAATGAAATTTTGCACCCCCAAAAACCAAATAGCTGAAATTCAGAAGAAAACTGCTGTATGCATCACAGTGAGCTTCTTACTCCCACTGCCCATAGCAAAACCAGTGTCTTTGAGAGCAGTTCCAACTGCACATTCTAGGCTGGTCCTACTCCCCACAGCCTCCACAGGTGGACAGGCTGTGAGAGCCAACCCAAGTGAGTGTGTCTGAGCAGGGCTGCAGCTGCTCAGAGGGATGATCGCTATGATTGGAAGAGGTCATATCTTAAAATCAATGGCAACATCTCTGTGTATATACAAACACATAGAGCTTAAGTAGGCATTTAATTAGTAAAGCTTTCAATTATTATTAAAACTTGTCAAAATTCCTCCTTTCTTTCCCCTCCCCAGTTTCTTAATTTTAATGTTCTCTAACTGCAGTTCCACCCATGATGTGTGGGTGGGCAAGATTACAGCAGTTATGCAACAGTGACAGAACTTCAATTATAACTTGTTGACTACCACTTATTTTAAAGCAAAGTTCTTCCTAACAGCTCACAGCTCACCTGAAATACTACTTGAAACTGCAAGAAGCACATGCTGGTTGCTAGTTGTTCAGAGGTAAGTTCCACTTCACAGGACCGTATTTCATGTTTTATTTTACAGAGCAGATATTTTTTAATCATGTAGGTACATAAGTCAGTCCAGTCCTGAAATACTTTTGTGCAAGAAAAGATACAAAAAGTGACAGCCCACCTTAAATGCTCCCAAACTATTTAAATGAAAGCAGTTCTATCACTGCTTCAGCTTCAAAATGCAAGTGTTTAATATTTGAGGTATATTACCATATGGAATATTTACATATTTCTTTGAATCCTGAATAAAGCTTTAACACAAAATTGAACACTGATGCTAATGAATGGCTTACAGCTCAGCAAGCAAAGGAGAATTGCATAAGGAGAGGATTAACCACTACTTGTGTTTACACACTAGTTAGAGAAAACCCAAGTTCACAGCAAATGTTTCCTGAACTGACTTGCTGCTTGAAGTGCAGTATGCATCAGTGCTTCTATTAATGCTAACAGAAGTTTGCAACTCAGTTACACTCAGTTTATGATACTAACCTACACAAACTATAGAAGAAATATACTGATTTTTTTGACCAAATTTCATAAGCTAAGTCTAGTTCTGGCTCGGTTCAATGACAAGTGTTAAGGACGGTTCTTTCAAGGTTTTGTTTTATGGGTTTTTTTTTTTTTTTTGACTCTTTTCAGTGAAGGAATGGCTCCAGAGCTCCACCTGAATGCAGAGCTTTTATTTCCTTATCAACTGCACAACTCAGAAGCACCAGAAACATTTTGAGATGGACTCTCGCTATGAGATGCCTACAGAATAGCTATAGTTAAAGGTGATAAAGTAATACAGTTGCAACTCACCCTTTACTTTTAAAAAAATATTTAAAACTCATGCACTGTGAAGCACTGAAGATATTTCTCTTTACCAATAAGAAAATTTCAGTAGAACACATAATGTAATCAAACAGCATCTGTCAAGATACTTCCCAGAACAACACGCTCAAAGACAATCTTTTGAAAAAAAGCTGAAGTAACAAGAGAAGTGTGGCAGGTTTTGTTTTAGGCGATAAAACTCAGTGGTGTATGAAAGGATTCCAGAACATTTTCTTTACCACTTTAAAATTACTTTAATTTTATAATAGATTAATTTTTGCTTCTTGAAGACTTCAAGAGAGATTTACTTGCACTATTCACCAAGAAATTACTGCAATGTGCTTAATAAAGCTGGATCCATGCAAATACTGGTTAAATAAATACACACAAATATACACATATAAATAACAGTGAATACAATGCCTGCAAACTGGCTGTGGAAAAACACGTACTCAAAAAGGTACGCGCAATCTGCATCAAAACATAAGCTGTCCTAAAGGAAATGCTTGCAATTATCAATGCTCCATATACATGACCAGTAGGTTATTTATGTTAAAAACGACAGCAAAACTAAACCCAGAACCACCTGCAATTCCACAACACCACAACTAGTATACAAGAAACATAGTTCTTAGGCCTGCCAGAACCTTCTCTCACTGCTTTTCCATCTTCTGTAACTCCAGTAATTGATCTCAGCAACTAACTCTTCCTTTCTGATTAACCCTGCTTATGAATTTAATGAGGTTGTATAAGGTTATATCTGCTTAAAGTGCTGTGTGTTTTGAGCACTTTTGTGAAATCAGACTTAAACAGAAGAAAAAATACAATTTATAATTCCATTGTAATTGCTCAGTCAAGCATTTCTTCCCAAACAGAATTCAAAGAACAAGTAGGAAGATAGCATTGCCGAGCATCTTTTGTTGCTGGTGTCTCAACTCTTCCGTATCATCTCCATAGCAATCAGCAAAACATCACAAACATAACATGGTCAGTGAGGTTTTCCTGTAAAGCATAACTGCAGTACTTCACCTTCAACTTCTTCAACAAAAATGAATAAACTCTTCAGTTCTTCAGAACAGAATTATTCACTGCTTTTAAAGTCACTCAGCGTACAGATACAACAGTTTAAAGTGTTGGTCTGCCATGGAGTACGTTTTAAACTGAGACATTTCTTCCTTCTCCCCTGCCCTCCTCTCCCCCCATCCCCCCCAAAAAAAAAGGGGAGATGGAAGCAGAAAACTGCCTCCTTCATGCTTAACCCTTCTCTCAAAACAAAAATAGATGCATTTGAAAGACTTGGAGGGGAAGTTTATGAGGTTTTGTTCATTTTTTAAATGAGATTTTATACTCATGTTTCTCCTGTTCCTATTCATATGAATTTTAAACTTAACAAAACCCTTCCAAGTAGTTAAATTCCTTTTGTGATACCTTATCCATATACAAAAATTATTCTACGTAGTGCATTTTTTTGTGTCACACTTTTCACAAGAAAAGCATATACACAGTGTACCTGACTAGCAAAGCTGAGCAGTGGTCTTTCGTAGCCACATCTACAGTACACTGCAGATGCACACTTGAACCCTGGGATGAAGTCCTTTCAAGCCTACTTACCCACTGCAGATAGCATCTAAGTTAGGACAGAGTCTAGTATATATTTTATATATTAGAAAAGCAAAATTTACATTAGCAGCTACTGGCCTATCGCAGAGGTAGTGCTAATTAGGCAAAACAGAAACTTTCCTGTGAATGGATTCCATGCTACTCAGGTGGTATTCTAAGATTTAGCTGTTTGATTTCAGGTATTACTTTCCACTGGTTGCACTATCAGGTTACCTTCCTCTATAATACATTAGTAGTTTAAATTAACCTACTTGGAATTAGCCTCTCGCAAGGTAGCAGGAATGAACAGCACCTCCCTTCCAGCTGGTCTGCTTGGGATTTCTCTGTCCTGGTCCTGACAATCTGTACTCTTCACTTAGCACTGTGAGTTTGCTTGTCTTTGCCAAAAGATATGGTAGTTATGTTAAAATAACAGTAAAGATCGTTAAGCCAATTCTGCAAATGTCAGTTACTCATTCAGTTTTGGCTCCCTTGTGTATTTTTTCCATCAGAACATATGACCTTTATAACATGATTATAAGCCATTTACAGCTAGCAGCTTGCCTTGTTCTGTGCAGATGATGGTCTTGTAAGAAGAACAAAGACGTTTCTGTTGAATACTGAATCATTTAAAAAAAAGTTCTGGGGTACTTATTACTTGTGTTTTTATTTTCTGGCTGAAAGTCTTGGTGTTTAGGGTCCAGTTTGGAGGAGTTCAAGTATGAAACATGCAGTTACGCTTCAACTGTGATATATGAGAATGTATTCAGGTCCCAAACTGACCACAGTCTCAATCTGAATCTAGAGAAACAGAACTATTAGAACCAATCTTTAGAGACCAGATGGATATTCCATAATATATAATATTATGCTGAGTAATAAAACTGAGTAGTAGTCTTTCCAAAGAAACTGGTGCTTAGAGATTGTTTGAGCAGTGGTCTGCTGCTGGGAGGTGGTGAACTTGCCCTTGCACCAATTGTGCAAAGGCACCACTCCAATTGCCTTCAGCTCAACCCACTAATTTTTCTTGGTTTTGTTCTTTTGATTCTCTCCCCTGTCCCACTGGGGCTGAAGCAGGAGTTAGCAAGCAGCTGCTGGCCAAGGTCAACCTACATCAGGCTTGTGGACTAATCACAGGACAGTTTTGTTAGAACAAAACTCAGCCAGCGTGATCTTCCAAAATAAATGCTGCATTTACATGTTCTAGACAACTACTGTATAAAGAAAGGACAAACACTTTGCATTCAAAAGAAAAGCTTCAGTGATATCTGAAGAAGATACTTAAATTTTTTTTTTTTGTCTATTGCAGAGCAACACAAAATTGCCTTAAGTCTACAATCCTGATGTGAAAGCAGGAGATTAAGAAGGCTTCTACAAAAGAATCGATAGCAGTAGCACTTCTGCAAGTAGCACAGAAAAAAAGAACCATTCTTCATATATGTGAAAGACCTTTCTATAATGTTGTTACAAGCAACATTGTAGTAAATTGAAAGATTCTAAAGTTTTAACTTTTTGATTGAGTGAGATTTAACTAGTGTGATTTCGGGGATCATGTTTTGTTTTTTTCATAGGAGTTGAGGATAAGTAGGGTTGTTTGTTTTAATATGTTTGTGGTTTGGGTTTTTTTCTTGGGGGGTGGGGGGGAAGGGAAGGGAGTTGGTTTTTTGTCGTCTTTGGTTTTTTGAGGTATTCATACCAACGTAACTTCCTTAGCTGCAAACTCATGAAATATCCATACAACCAGACTATTTCTTGTTACCTCCTATTTCTTTATCAAACTAAGATTATGAAGATGAAACCATCCTTCAGCAGTTCATCTGCTAAGCAACAATGGTATATTCCTTTTTTCCATTCTTCAGAGGGAGAAGAATTCAAAACAAAGAGCCTTAAAGCTTAGTAGCAACTATCTAGATAGCAGCTACCTAGTAATCACTTTCATGTTAGAAAATAGGTTTTATCTGAGTTTGAAAGCATGAGAATATACGAACAGTATTTTTAAACAAAGCTTACCTTTAATTTCTTATTTAGTTTACAGCAATATCTGTATAACATTGCCAAATTCAGAGGTCCAAAATCTGCATAAAAACTGGGAGAAAAGAAAAAAAAAATTTATGTATGCAAAAAAGCTAAGCAAATTGCAACATGCATGCTGTTGATAGTTAAATCTGTAGAACAGTAACCTTTGGCTAACACTGAGTTGTGGTTTGACCCAGCAGATAGCTAAGTCCCACACAGTCATCCGCTCACCCCTCGTTCCCCCTCAAGTGAGATGGGAGAGAGAATTAGGAGAAAATACAGTATAACTCCTGGGTTGGGATAAAAACTATTTACTAAGACAGCAAAGGAAGTAAAAGAAATAACAGTAATTATATATATATATAAAAATAAGTGATACACAAAGCAAGGGCTCACTACCCACCAACCAATGCCCAGCCAGTCCACAAGCAACCCTCCCCCCCCACAGCTAATTCCCCTCTCTTATATTTACATGATGTCATATGGTATGGAATATCCCTCCGATCAGTTTGCGTCAGCTGCCCTGTTCCTGTCCCCTCCCAGCTCCCTGTGTCCCCCCAGCCCCTTCACTGGCAGAGCAATACAAGAAGCTGAGAGATGGAAATTTGCTTGGCTCTGGTCAACGCTGCCTGGCAACAAGTATAAACAATCAGTAAGTTATCAGTTTTGCTTTGCCCTAGAACCAAAACATCGCCTCATACCAGACTCTATGAGAAAGGCAACTTCTGTCTCAGCTAGAAATTAAGACATGAATAAACAATATATAGTGCATCAGATAGTTCCTTTATTTCAGTTGCTGCAACAACTGAAATGTAAGCCTACTTTTTCACCCCATCCTCCATTATTCCAGAAACTACATATTATACACACACACTTTACATAGAATGTGTTTCCCCTTTGTCCCACCGTCCTCGTTTCTAAAAAATGTTATACCAATTTATCATTTATTTCATGTTTTCTCATTGTTCTTGTTCCTCTCTTCTACATTTTCCTCAGACATTCACATAACCCTTGAAGCAGCACCTGTTGCCCTTTGCATAAGAGATAGTAGCAAGAGTCCTTACAGGAAAATTGCAAAATAAAATTTCCCAGTAGGGATTCACAGTGTTCTTTCTAGCTAATCCTAAGCCTTTGGGAGCTTAGAACTTCATTAATATCTCCTCTGCACACACATTCCCTCAAACAAAAAACAAAAACAAAAAAACAAGCCCAGTGAAAAAGTGAGAATTATATTAGCCTGATCGCTGTCCAGAATGAAGAGCCTGCCACAATGATGACACGTCAATATCCCCTACTTGACAACATCAAATAATTGCATGCATTTGTTCATGCCCTTCAGCACAAAACCTTATGACAATGTTTAAATACAGAAGTACATTCGGTGGGTCGAAGACTAAGCTGTCCAACTCCTAAAATTTTATCTGTAAGTCAACAGAAGATAAGTAACTCAAGTGAAAATTTTAAAGGCAAGAAAGCAGCCATCTCTCCTAAGATGAGATTGCCAGATATGGTCAATGGTAACTTTTAAATCAAAATTCTCCATTAAGTTCTTAATAGAGATTAAATGAAAAAACATACAAGTATGATTTTTAAAATAAGAACTAAGAACTGGAGCTCTAATGACAGTAGAGGGACCCTGCCTTCTAGAAAAGCCCTACAGGCAGATTGTTAACACCTGCTCCCATTCTGCAGCATTAACATCTCTAAAACAAACAAGCTCACACTCTCATTTCAGTGTTACCTTGTTCATGGCCCTCATTCATTCACTTACTCAGATGATGGGCAAATAGAATTTTGGATTTGAAGATTATTTTTCACAAAATTTTCACAAAATACTTGGAAAAAAAAACATTGTAGAGGGGGGGAAAAAAGAAAAACAACCAAACTGTGGAACGTAACAGTTCCTGATAGGGCTCTGATCAGCTTAATGAGCTAACTGAATACACAGTTCTCCTAAAGCACAGAACTACTGCCATGCTTTAGGACATGGTTTTTATTACTAATTTGCTAGAAGTATGGCAATATGAACTCATATCCACTTCTACTTTTCGACATGATTAAACTCAAACAGAAATGTAGGAAAAGCAGATTAAAATCAATTTACAAATCAATTTATCCACAATAGACAAATCACTTACTGTTTTGGTGGAGGTAAAGAAAGATACATTTATTCAATCAGTCCATGAAGTAACAGAATATTTCTAAAATTACAGCTATTCAAATTCTCTCTCCTTTACTACAATTCTCCATCATTTACTACCATTAAGTATGCCACGCTTTTCTGAACACATCCAAAAAAAAAAGTATCAGTATTTAACACTCTGGTGTTACCACTGTTTGTCTGAGATTTTAAACTCCAAACAATCAGAAAGAACAGGCACTGCTGGTCAGTGGTGCACCACTACTATTTTCCGTACACAAAATACCCTCTGGCATCTCCCCTTTCATGTGCACAACACCCTGTAGGCAGCACAAACAAGCCATTGACTTCACTGATACAATGTTGCGGTCGATACAAGAACAATTCTTAACTTTTTCTGCCAGATATCTTTAAAACTGGAATACGCTTGAACGTTCTTTTTAAATGGAGCTAAGTGAAACAAGTATTTTACAGATTTCCAAATAATAGTTCTCTGAAAGATAACATAAGGCACTGTACTAAAGTCAGTGAACTCTTAGAAAACTCTTCTTCAATTTCCATCCTTTAACATGGATACAATGTCTGACATGTTTAAACAGCAGAGTAATCTTTTCCCCGCCCATTACTTTCAGTGTAGCAGGCCATTTTTGTCCTTGAATTCAAGACACTCGATCCTGACCCTCCCAAAGGATTTTCTTCTTAAGAATTTTGAGAAGTTAAATAGAAGTGGAAGATGGGAAGTTGGGGGATGGGGAAAAATAAGTGATGAAGAGAAACAGCACACTGAGTCATCCTCCAAACAAAGAATTTTATCTGGCAAAAGCTGAAGATATAAAAATAAACAAACCTCATGAAGAAATTAAATCTGATTATGCAATAGTCACTGTTCACCAGTACTAATTTACAATTCTTTTATAGGTAACAGACTTTCTTTGTATCTAGATGTTTTTGTAAGCATTTGTATGCCGTAAGAAATCAGTATGTCTCTGAACCTTAAGCCAGTTAAGAGAGACAGTCATTTACAATGCAGGTGGGAAGCAGATATGAGGAACAGAAGGCAAGTATAGTATTAATCTACATTTAATTATATTTTGTTTTAATCAAGTACTTAGATGATAGCTAAAATTATTCTTCCCCCTCATCCCATGGAAGCTTGCTATCCTTATGCTTCTCCAGCTACAGAGCAGCAAAACCCCCAAATATACCATATGAATTTTTAAACATTCTACTTCAGAAATACCATCATAATGCCACCTGGGAGCAGCAGCACAGGCTTCTCCTTAGAACTGCCCCTTCTTATCCATTCTTACAGCATGTCATTTTAGGTATTTGGTGTTTTACATCAAGAAAATTGCATCCACCTAGGAAGGCAAGCCCAAAATGAGCTCATTAGTTTATGCCATCATGCAAGTACCATCTTTCCAGGAATTTAATGGTGAAATAAATATAGTCTAAAGCTATAAGTTCTTCAAGACAGAAACTCAGGTTGCTTCTGACTGTAGCTCTATACGATGCCACATGAAGATGCCATACATCAGGTCAAGCCCTGGGCACCTCTTCTGAATTCTGAAGTCGCATTTTACTAAGTATTTGAATGTGGCTGACCCTAGCACAGCAGTCAGTGATAAATAGCTCTCATACCTTGAAGTAATGGACAGAGCCTGGTTATAGTCAGTGAAGGAACACCATAGCCAGGCAGTCTTTGAAATGAATTGTTAGCTTCCATATTAACATCACAACTGACATATTTACGGCTAAGGTACCAAGTTATCTTTCAAAACTAAATTGAACTACTTACACTTTGCCCTAGAAACCCAAAGTTGAACACAAAGCTTTTCCCCTACAGATGAGTGTACTAAAGCAGCAGTTTTATACTGCCATTCACTTACAAATTCTGTGATATAGCAGAACTATGGATGAAAAAATAGGAGACTCCTATTCAAAATTTTATTTCAGGATTCTTTTCTTCATGACAGATCAGTGTAAGTTCAGACTTACTGCTACACTGAACATGAGGGGACGTATGCATTCTGCATTCAGCAACAGGCATTTACAATAGTTTGAACATGGTTCAAACCCTAATTGCCATACTGCAAAACAAGATAGAACAGATCCACAAAGTCAGGTCTAACAATGCAATAATGCTCAGAGGGGATGATGTTAATTGCATGGCAGTTTATTCAATTTTTGAGTTATTAACTTGAAAACAAGGGCATAGTTTAGCAACTGCAATCTCTTTCCAGAGCACATACACAAGAACTGGATTGCAACTACTCTTTTCTGAAAGAAGCTTGCTTTGTTGGAGACCAGCAAATGCATAAAAGCCTCTTCTCTACCAAATAGGAGCACCTCAAGTTGGCTGTTATTCGGACCAAAAGTTTAACCATACGAACTGCAGGGACTAGCTCAAAAGCAGTTTCTTAAATACAAGAATGTACTAATTTGTAAACATGTTACAAAGATCCAGATTCTTGCTTAGGTTGCCATTAAAATTAAACAGTGAGACTAAATTAGAATGAGAAGAAAAATATTCTCCACTTGCTTTTCTCTCCCTCCTTCCTAGGCTAGGACACCCAGGTGTCTGCTCCATGGGCTCTCAATCCAGGTACTAAGCAGTACAAGAATCAGCTGCTGCAGAAGCAACCAACTGACTACTGCAGATAAATCCAAAGGATGAACTGAACACATCTGAGCTGCAACAAAGCTTCTGGACTAAAGCATCAATCCACATATTCATTACAACCTATCTTCGGTGTTCCAGAAATGTTCAGTTTTCTTTCTCCCACTCCTGTCTCCCCAAAGCATGTCCTACCTTCCCACTTCTTAAGCACATGAACGAAGGCAGGATGCCCAATAGCACTAGCTGCCTGCTCTAGCCCCACCAGTTCCAGTAACCTGTAAATTGCTGGGAGCTTGCTTACCCAGGCCAGGAAACAATCCCTAACACCTAACACTACTTTGCAATTGTACACTTCTGAACAACAGAAGAAGATACAGCAAATAACTCCAGAAGCGATATATATCACCCCACTGCTTGCATCTGAAGATCAGAATAACGCAGAGGCTCTGGATTATCCAGAACACCAGGTACTCGCTCCATTTTCCCTTGAATGTTCCAAATCCTCAGGATCTCATCTATTCCAAAATCAAAGAATAAATCACAGCTCCAAGTTATAGACAATTGAATAGCTACTCCAGATGCACGCATTTTCGATACAATACTTCTTGATGTCAAAAACCATCAGTAAAGATCTCTGAGTTTGCCCACAAAAGACACCTCAGACTATGTTATAAACCTACTCTCTATGGAAAATAGAAGTCATCTTAACAGAGACCAAGTTTCTTGTAAGGGGTTTTCTATTTCAAGCTACACGCTTAGAAAACAGATTACTCTATTCCAGTAACCATTTACTGCAAACAAACCAACCAGAAATCCCCAATGCCTTTGGCAATTGCTTTCATCTTTTCCATATGAATCATAGAATGGCTGATGTTGGAAGGCACGTCTGGAGGCCATCTGGTGCAACCCTCCTGCTCAACTTGCGCCTGCTCAAGCAGGGATAGCCAGAGCAGGCTGGCAGGACCACGTGCACATAGCTCTTGAAGATCTTCCATCAGGGAAGCTCCATCACCACTCTGGACAGCCTGTGCCTCATCATCCATGCAGTAAAAGAAGTGCTTCCTGAAGTTTGTACAGAACCTCTTGGGCTCCAGTTTGCATACACTGCGCTGTCTCAGCGCTCGGCACAACTGAGGAGCCTGGCTCCATCTTCTTTGCACCTTCCATTCAGATATTTATAGATTTTGATAAGATTTCTCCAGGCCAAACAGTCCTAGCTCATTCAGTCTCTCCTCATCGGAAAGGTGCTCCAATCTCTTCATTAACTTAGTGAAGAAGTAAAGACACAGGTGTGCATATAAAAATGTATCAAACACGCACTGAAGAGAACACCACAGATGTTAAGGTGCAGCACTTCAGGAGTTTCAAATGTGAAATTATGTCAGGAGTTCACGTCCTAAGCAGAAGTTGATACTCTCAGTTTTGAGATCTCTCAATTTCGTTTGCAGTTAATTTAACAACCCTTACTTTAAGGTGGAAAGCAAAAAAAGCTATGGTACTATTATTAACAGCCATCCAGGAGAAGTGAACACAAAAAAGCTGATATTCATGAAGCTTTGTTCTGCTCTGAATTTACATTCATATTGATACAAATTGGAAGTTCCTTAATGTGGTGTGGCTTGGGTTTTTTTTTTAGACTTCAACTTACTAAGTTATCTCAGTCATTTGATAGCAATGTTCAGCTCTTCAAAAGCCTCTGACATGAACAAGGAACTCCCTGTTCTCTGAGTGAAGTGACAGCTCTGTTTGTTGCAACATGGTTGTTTTTCTTTTTTTCCCCCTTTCAACTATCTAAGCCACAAAAGGATGGAGAAGTTCAGGTTTCCTATGCAAGTACCATTATTGGATAGCCATAGAAAAAAACCTTTTTGCACTGGTCAAATAAGCAAGTTAACCCTTGCTCGTATCACTGGAAAGAAACCGCTTCTCGGCATACACATATGCAATAAAACAAACACGTCCTACAAGTGAAAGTCCAAAGAGTAGTTGTTAAATGATGTCACAGCTTTGAGTCTTATTCTACTGCTGCTTGAACTCAGAAAATATGACTAACATTAAGATTGCCATGGAACGGGCAAATAATATTCCATGGCTTGAAGGTTGTAGTGTAAAACATAGGATGAACAGAGAAAATCATACTATTTACTTTTACAGCTACTTGCAAGATTTCAGACTAGACCTGCAAAAGCTGTTTATAAAAAAGATCCAAAATTAGAAGTGACTGAATAAAAGCACTGTTTGTGTAAACTGCCACTATAGTTTACCAAAAAGATGATATTCCTGTTTCAAATTAACTTTTATTTTGTTTGAGAAATTCACACAACAATAAAAAGGACAACTTGCTTTGATAAAAATGTGAAAGCCAAGTAAACCAGTCAAGTGTAATATTCCCAACCCAGATCTGTTTACTGAAAGGTAAAGCATGAAAGACACTATTCTTAGAGAAGAAAAAGCTTCTTACTCTTGCCTCACTCACTAATTGAGGTCTTGCCAAGGCAAGGCTTGTCTATTTGCCAAATGACAATCTTCATCAAGCTGGATTATTTCTCATTAACTCCATTTTCCTGAAGTAATAGTTACCTGCACTACATTACCCTGCTAGCCTGGATTCTCTTGTAGGTAGTAGCACAGACTTTCTCAGGAGAAATCTCAGAGACTTTCAGAGAAAGAGTGACAAAACCTTACGGAAAAAAAAAGCTATAAGAACTCAAGAGTTGCAAAAATTCATTCAGGTTTTGCATTCTCTTGACTGAGGAATTTGCATACCAGCTCTTCCCTAGCATGATAAGTTCCAGGTTAAATTGCAGCACATGTAATTAAAACAGTGACAGTTATAGAAGTGAGCTCCCAGTCAGATAACGTTTGAGATGTTCCAAAGTGCATTTAAGTCATTTTGAAAAAATTTTTTGGAAGTATGAATGTTTGAATAAGATAGTTTTATGAATTCATTAAAACAGATGAGTATTTTAGCTTTCACTTCCAACTTGAAGTTGTCAGCATTACATAACCAGATTTTGGGTATAATCTAGTGATAAATCACGTGACAAACTACAAAAGGAAGCATTCATACCAAAACGTCCAAGCCCATTAAATTCAGTGTTAGAGCACTTTTCTTTAATAAATAGAATGCACTATTATTAATTTACACTATTACTCCCTTATGTATCATCAAGGGTGAGGAAAGAAAAACATGAAGTGAAGCAGGGAGGGGATTAGATACTATGTGATCCAATAATGTTCGTTATAATCAGACTGACAACCCCACAATCACATATTCATGAAGTTTTTAGATGTGCACGTACTACTTCAGAGAAAGAAAACTGACCCTGCTAAAGGCAGCTAAACAAGTTTCTGCAACGCTTCAGTTAGAATTAGCACTAAATAAGAACAGCCCAAAGAAAAGCAGTTTACCTTCATGCACAATGGAAAACCTTTGTCTAGTCACTAGTATGATGCGTCTTAACAAAACTAAGTCAATAAATAGTTGTGCTAACAAAGTTATTTACATGCCTCACAGGTGTTGAGGATTTTGTGCCTGAACAAACATCTCCTATCCTCCTCCTTGAAACAATCTGAACAACTGGTTTGAGTAAAAAGCAAAAATGGCCAAGAAATTTTGATCAACAAGAACAGCACAGGCAGGCCATTCTGAATGAAGGCTCTAGAAAGCATCGTTCTGAGCTACAGCGCTTCAAAGCTTACTTTAAAATACTCATTTGGTATAACCAATATTTCTAATCACTTTCTCAGAAGGCTGCATTTCTGAGAAAGCTAGCACAACTCCCAACTTGGTGTGTGAAATTACACTCAACTACTGCTTAGAGACAACTCCTGGTGGATGTCAGGGCCTGTCGTTGCTGTGCAGCCTGTGAAATACAGCAGACTAACATCAAGCTCACTGATGAGCTCAAAGAGAAGGGAAACTATAGTAAAATCAGCATTTTCCTAAGAACTACCAGACTTGCATTCTATTCCTCATTTTGCTGCTAGCTTTCCAATTTCAGAAATGTACTGACAGAAATAAAACATAGCAATCCTGTCAATACCTGCTTTTACTTCCCTAGGAATATGAGCTACCTTGGAGATGGAAGCGAAAAGAGAAGAACAACAAACATTTAGACATGGTTTTACTCCCAAATATTGCACACACTGATAGCGAGGTATGCTGTGATACAAACACCAACGGAAAGCCCAGCACTGCTGAGCTAGAAGAGCTAGGCTATTAGTGGGTGCATCCACACCACCTGGCACCTGCCACTTAGTCTCTACTTCATGTTAAATTTCACTATTTTAACTTGGGGATACAAGGGAATGAGTACTGTTACTGTATGAAATACAGGAAGATACCTTTAAAAATGGTCCCAACAGATTACAGGCTACTGATTCAGAAAATATACCACAAGTTATGCATCCAGAGCCTTTAGATGTGCCGAGAACATAACGGAAGGAAGCAAAGTTTCCTTTATCTTGTTAATGTATCTGGCATTATGTCACATTCCAGTGCGCAGTTAATTGATACGTGGATTAAGGAGAACATCTACTGAATTTGCTTCAACGATGGTTACAGAACTACTCCCAACCCAAACAGGAAGTTACAAAAGTTAACTTTGAGAAAGGATCATCAGCACCTCCACGGAAGACAGACAACTGAAGACAATGAAGAGTCAAACGTGAGTAGACAAAAAACCCCACAAACTAGATCTGTAAGATGTGCACAGAAGATAAGATGGCAACCAAGAAAGATTGGTTTACACCTTCTCAGAAGCAGCACTGAAGTCACCTGTGTAAGATGCTGTTGATGCTCACAGGTTCTTCAGCCCATGGAAAGAAAGCTGTATTTTAAATAAGAGTACTTTTTCTTGTTCCACTAGAAAAGCCCTGTAGCGCAGCAAGCCCTCTGCCAAGTGGCTAGGTCTGTCAGCACACACGGAAGAGCTGAGCTGGGAACATATCCTAGAGCAACAACTCTGTAACTACAGCACAGGGCTATTACTTCATGTGTTCACTGTACATATTTTCTGCCTCTTTGTAGAGCTCCACCTATAATCAATGTAACTGTCAGCTGTGTGCTGCCCGTCTTCCAGACGCTGGAAGCTTTCACTTCACAGAACCCTCTGCTGCTTTAAAGCTGCAGAAGCCAACAGGAAGTGCTATCTCAAAAACCTTGAAATAAGTTGCAGATGTTCTTCAAAAACAAATCTAAGCTTTGCATTTTTCTGATTCTGCATGAAAGGTGATCACTTCATACCCTTGAGACGAAAAAATACATAGAAAAATAAGCTACTGTTTCACATACTCACAATAAGCTATCTTCTATTTAAGGCATCATTTAATAAGACGTAATCAGTCTTAAGAGATCTTCTCCACCTTACAGAGGAACCTGACAGAGCTCAGAGAGCCGCCTGAGCTTAGCTACAGTGCGATTGCTCAACTACAATTTAGAGTTACTTTGCTGTCCTGTAGGGCTTTTTTTAGTATTTTTATTTACAATAGCATGTTGCTAAGCAAGTTTCAGCTAACGCACGAATGCTTCCAGGTTTGCCTCACACCAACGCTGCATGCAAGCAGCTAAACAGAGAAAAGTATCCTACACGTTATTAAACGAGGGATCTCGTTTAAGTGCAACGCCTGTAGCACACAGAACGCAGCCGACAGAGCACTTACTTCTCGTAGACCAGTTCCTCGTCGGTACAGAAGTAGTGGGTGTTCACCGTACTTTTGGGTTTGTTCCGCAGAGTGGCGAAGTAGAGGCGATCTGAAAGACAGCGAAGGGCCGCGTTGCGCGGAGGGCCCGGCCCGGGCCACCGTGAGTCCCGCTCCTGGGGCGCCCCGGCCGCAGCCCCCCCCGGGAGCCGCCCCGCAGCAACAGGTGCCGGAAGGAGCGGGGGAAGGAACTGCTCCGGCGTTCTCCTCACGGCAGCGGGCGCGCGGCCCAAGAGAACCGCGGGGCAAGGGGGGGGGGTCGAGGGCCAGCAACGAAGCGCGCAGAGCGGCGGAGGGGAGAGGTGGGGCGCCGGGAGGAGCCCCTCTCCCCCTGCCCGCCAGGAGGCTCCCGGCCCGCTCTCACCTTTCACGAACTCGGAGGCCCCCCCCAGCACTTCGGACGCGG